>CM070560.1:4717337-5098310 GCA_036346405.1 Phyllostachys edulis | reverse complement strand
GAAGGGGCTCCCTTCACCGAGGAGTTGGGCACAAAGCTTGCAGATACAACGGTGAATGCCTCACTTTGACGAGAGGTACCTGGGATCGAAGTGAGGGTTTTCATTCGCCGGGCTAGTACAAGGCTAAGACTAGGTGATGTAAAGGCTTCAATTCGTGCTCTAGACTGCTTACTAAAAGATTATGAGCGGTGGCATCGAAGGATGCCGGATCAACTAGAGAATTCGTATACTGTGGATAAAGTTGTACACCTCTGCAGAGTGTAAATCTATTTAAATAGACGTGCTGACAGTCATGAGCATGCTTTGTGTGGCTGTAGGATCAAGGATAACCAACTAGAGGGGGTGAATAGGAGGTTTTTAAACTTTTTGACTAATTAACAATTTAAGCTAATTGTGAGCTAAGTCTAAACTAGATACAATTCTAGCTAACCAATTCAACACAAGATAAATGCTAGAATTGTAAATGCAAAAAAAGTAAAGACAAGAAATAACCACAATTGAGACAATGAAGTTTTTCCCGTGGTATCGAAGACTTGCCGGTCTTCACTAGTCCACGTTGAGGAAGCTTGAACAAATCAAGTCGGCTCCACGAATTAAGCCTTCCCTCGATCACTAGTGGTTGTTCTTTCTCTGCTCGGAGATGGTAAACACCAAACTACTCACAATCTTGGCACCGTGCCTCTTCACAATCTTCTTGAAGAGATCACCGCTAATATCGCTAAGCCGCCTAGGTGTTTGGCAAAACACCAAGAGTAATAAATCAATGACCTTTGCTTGATAAAGACTCAAGTGCAATGGATCAATCTAGAATGAATGCACTTGAATTTTGACTCAACTACCTCACAATGAATGCACAAGTGTATTTGAGGTGTTGGATGGGTGCTCAAGGCTCTAAGGATGTTAAATGTGGTCTTGTACACTGTCCTTGAGCAGGTGGAAGGGTATTTATACCCCCCCACCAACAAATACGACCGTTGGGGAGGAAATCCCCAACTTTCAGTGAAATGCGGTACTACTGTCATGCATCATGCGGTACTACCGCACTTCACCTACCGCTCCGTAACGGCTATAACAGTGGCATTAACTGCTCTAACATAGCCGTTGAAACCTTCGGCGCGGTACTACCGCCAACCATCATGCGGTACTACCACTGGCCAGTCATACCGCTCAACAAGGGCGGTACTACCATTTCTCAAAGGACCCAAAAAGGGTACCTACTGGAAAAAAATGTACCGCTCAACATTTCGAAATTACCGGAGAGCGGTAGTTCCGCTTGAACAACTGCGGTACTACCATTCACAGGGTTTGCAATCCAAGTCGAAAAGGTGTCTCTCTAGATATTACATACTACCAACTTAGTATCGGAACAACCGGGTTGCGGTAGCACCGCATCACAAGCCCGGTTATACTGCTGAGTGGTAGTACCGCCAATACAACGCCGGTACTACCGATTGTCCTGACAATGCACAATTGGCTTTCTAAAACAAATTCCAAATGCATGCATGATCCTAAATTGATCCAAATGGCACAAGAACATGCTATCAATCTACTAGTCATGATCCCTCTTAATAGTATGGCATTTAACCTAAAATCCGGTCTTCCAACCATTTCTCCTAAGACCGGTAAAATATAAAAAGGATCCTGGACTACTTGTACCTTGTCTTTGAGCCATATTGATCTTCATGTTGTCCTTTAGCATGCATCTTCAAGTTATCAACCTCACCATTGGGACTTAACTTTGTAAATACTCAATAAACATGTTAGTCCCAAATTCACATATTATCATTAATTACCAAAACAATTTTAGGGGCCTAGATGCTTTCAATCTCCACCTTTTTAGTAATTGATGACAACCCAATTAATATGTGAGAAAGATTGTTTTGAATATACTACTTGTTGTGAAACGAGTGTATATTCTTTTGATGACTTAACAACAAAATAATTCTTGCAATGTGCTCGAAAAAGTTTTGAGAATTATTTTCTTGTTAAAGTCAATAAAAATAAAGCTCCCGCTAAGCATGTGCATATAGATGATAGAAAAATCTTTGCAAGCACATGTAGAGATTTTGAAAATTTTGGTGGAGTTTTTTTTGCTTGTTGGAACTTGAGGAAAATCGCAACATTATAATATGACCATAATAGAGATTGCAATTTCGAGAATGACATCAACATAATATTAATCATCAAGTTCAACAAGATAATATTAAAACTATAAGTTTTAAACTATTACAAGCACAAGCACATAAACATAACAAGTTCAACATAAAGACATAACAATCCACAAAAAACACATAGAGTATATAATATGATAGCAAACTTGCTCCCCCTAAATCTTTCTCCTACGCTTCTCTTCTGGCTTCTCCCCCTTTGGCATCAAAGTACCAAAAACATCAAGCAGCTGGGTCCTGAGGAGCTGGAGCCTGAGTAGCTGGGTCCTGAGGTGGAAGAGTAACTGGAGCCTGAGGAATAGTAGCTAGAGCAGATGAAGAAGCCCCTGGAGGTGTGTTAGGGCGACGACGAGTGTAGCGCTGAGGAGTAGTCAAAATCTGCTCCATAGAAAAGACACACTATGACAGAGCAGCTATCCGGTTGTGGGTCTCATTCTGGAACTCGATCTGCGCTGTCTTCATCTCTTGCTGATTGGTCATGACTAATTGCAGATTGTTGAGAATCATCTGCTGATTGTTGAGAATCTAAACAAGAGTTACCTGACCCTGAGCATCATCTGTAGCTGCCTCCTCTGGAGCATCATCTCTTGGTCGACTTTTTGACCACTCTCGAATAGGAGGGCCTTCTCATGGCTTGTATGCCTTATGGGGAGAGCCCAATCCTCCCTGATACTCAATCTTGCTGAGTATCAAAGCCATGATGTAGGGAGCATAGTAAATTCTTTTGACCCTAACATTCTTTGAAGAAGCTATGCCCCTAATAATGACATCCACCACATCAAATTTTCTCTCATGCATGGTGTTATCAATAATGTTCCATGCATATCCTCTCACAGCATCAAAGTTCCCACTCTTGGAAAAAATAGTATGATTAATGATTCTGTTGATCAAACTAGGGATAGGTTGGAGATCATGAATCTTCCCTGGGGTATACCTGACAGTTGGATCATAGAAATCTGTCCAAGTTGGGGCTAGCAAAGCAGGTCTGTCATAGAGCTTCTCTCACTTGCCAGATGGTGTTCTCGGACACGCCAAAATCGCCTTCTTTGCTCTCCACATATCGGGTCACTGTCATCTATTGCAGCTTTGAAAAATCTGGAGAGACATGCAAAGTGGCATAGAACTATCTCACAATCTCCTCATCATAGTCATTCCTTAGAGCTACAAGATCATGAAGACCGACTTGCTGAAAAAGCTGGTACACACCATTATACTTGTCCAAAGAGTTGATGTGCTGCCATTTTATCCACTTATGATCTGCAAATTTTCTGTGAGGTCCATACAACTTCTCATAGACTTGCTCTTGAAATTTGGTGTGGGACCTTGGATTTATGGAGTTTGAGGGATAGATGTACTGATTGCTGTGACGCATGATAGCATAGTCGTTAGCCGAAATAGTCATCAAGTCAATTGGAGGCTCTTCTAGCTCTCCCATGTCCTCATTTAATCCTTCATGGACTTCTATTTCAGTCTCAGAGTTAGACTCAGATCCTAACTCACTTTGAGAGGACCTTTCCTCACTTTTCAGACTCATTCGCTGCTGGCCCTTTGCCTTTGTCATGAGCATCCTTTTGACGAATCTCTTGAGTTCCTTGAACACGAGCAGTAGGAGTTGAAGAAGATTGACCTCGAGGAGGGCCAACAGACTTCCGAGTAGCAATTCTTGTCCTATGCATCTTCAATCAGATAGGATAGGTTACAAGGGATACAAATGATCAAACAAAATAGAATTAATTTGAATGGAATGATCTTTGTTGTTCTGTTAGTAAAATCTGTAGTACCGTAGTTCTTTGGGCGGTAGTACCATGATCTGGTAGTACCACCGTTTTCAGGTCGGTACGACTACATCGCGGTAGTTCCGCGCTCAAAGGAGTGGTAGTACCGCTTTCACAGACAAGGTTCTAGGGCATGGGTTTTATTGCAATTTTTTATGTTTCTTATGGAATGAATCCATGAAATAGATGTATAATCATTATGAAACACCAATTTTGTCAATTTGCCCAACAAAAACCGCATTTAATCATCCTCATTCTAAATTAACCCTAAATGGCGACCTAGGGTTTCAAATTAGGGTAAAACAAGGATTAGAGAAGGTTTTACCTTGAGGATTGAAGGAGTGAAACCCTAAAGATGCAAGGAATCAACAGGAATTGAAGAAACACCGAAGAAGTTTGAGGATTTTCCAAGAAGATTTAGAGTTCTTCAGGGTGGAGAGAGAGACCGAGAGAGAAAGTGAAGCGGTGGAGGAGTTTCGGTCGAATCGTTCGAGGGTAAAAGGCACGGGGTAAAGAGAAACCGCAAGGCAGTTAATGCACTTTTACCAACTGACACGGTAGTTCCGCCTTTTTACCGCCGGTAGTACCGTGGTTGCATCGTCGGTAGTACCGCACTGCGGTCGTACCGCGATTAACCCTCTGGTAGTTCCGATTATCCTGGAACTTCAGAACTTGACTTTGGATTTTGAGAATTATGCAAATAATCATTAGTTTTGCACATAAATAAATATCATTTAGGATCATTATACATTGAATAGACTAATGTCTATCTAAGAATATAATTTTTATAAACATAGAAACTTTAAATAAAATATCTTGAAAATACTTTCATAAAAGACTTCCAATAACACCAAATGAAGAAAAATGCATGAGGCAAGACTTCAACCAACATTTGAATAGTCTATGACATTTAATTCATTCCTCAACTTGCAAAAGTGGCCTTCATCTAATGGTTTGGTGAAAATGTCCGCTAATTGGTCTTCGGTCCAGATGTGGCTAATTTCAATATCACCCTTGCTCACATGATCTCTCAAGAAATGGTGGTGAATATCTATATGCTTGGTTCTTGAGTGTTGGACATGATTATTGGCTATTTTTACTGCACTATTATTATCACACAAAAGAGGCATTTTATCAAATTTAATTCTATAATCCATCAAGGTTTGTCTCATCCATAGCAATTGAGCACAACAACTATCCGCGGAAACATATTCGGCTTCGACAATGGATAATGCTACGGAATTTTGTTTCTTCGATGACCATGATACTAAAGATCTTCCTAAAAATTGACAACTACTCGAGGTGCTTTTTCTATCCACTTTACAACCTGCATAATCGGAATCCGAATATCCAATTAAATCAAATTTAGCACCTTTGGGAAACCGTAGGCTGATGCTAGAGGAATGCTTTAAATAATGCTTTAAATATCTTAGTATTCTTTTTACGGCCATCAAATGGCACTCTTTTGGAGTTGCTTGAAAGCGTGCACACATGCAAACACTAAACATAATATCAGGCCTAGATGCGGTAAGATAAAGCAAACTACCAATCATAGACTTATAAGGCTTTAAATATACCGATTTACCTCCCTTATTTAAGTCAAGATGACTATTGGTTGCCATGGGAGTCTTAATGGGTTTTGCATCCTCCATACCAAATCTTTTGATCAAGTCTTTTGCATACTTTGTTTGGCTCACGAAGGTTCCATCTTTGAGTTGCTTGACTTGAAGTCCAAGGAAATAGCTTAATTCTCCGATCATTGATATTTCAAATTCCCTAGACATCATATCACCAAATTCTTTGCAAAAATCTTGGTTAGTAGATCCGAAGATAATATCATCAACAAAAATTTGACAAACAAAGAAATCATCATGTAAAACTTTAGTAAATAAAGTTGAATCAATTTTCCCGATTTTGAATCCTTTTGATACTAGAAAATCTCTAAGGCGTTCATACCATGCTCTAGGAGCTTGTTTAAGACCATAGAGCGCCTTGGAGAGTTTATAGACATGATTTGGATTTTTAGGATCTTCAAAACTAGGAGGTTGTTTAACAAAGACAAGTTCGGATATTTTTCCATTTAGGAAAGCACTTTTAACATCTATTTGAAATAATTTAATATCAAAGCATGATGCAAAAGCAAGTAATATCCGAATTAACTCAAATCTAGCTACGGATGCAAAGGTTTCACCAAAATCTAAACCTTCGACTTGTGAGTACCTTGAGCGACCAATCTTGCTTTGTTTCTTACAACCATACCGTTTTCATCTTGCTTGTTGCTAAAAACCCATTTTGTACCAATGACATTGTGTTCTTTGGGCCTATCCATCAATGTCCAAACTTCATTTTGGGTTAAGTTATTGAGTTCTTCATGCATTGCATTCACCCAATCCAGATTATCAAGTGCTTCTTCTACATGCTTTGGCTCAATAGAAGAGACAAAAGAATAATGTTCACAAAAAGAAGCGACACGAGATCGAGTTTGAACACCTTTACTTACGTCACCCAATATTTGGTCTATTGGATAATCTTTTGCATTGTGGTTGATCATCTTCCCTATTGTCCTCTTCATCAATTTGGATTTGATTTGTGGAGGAAATAGGAGGTTCAACTTGAGTGGAAGATGATGGATCATCTTTAGGCTTGGTGTCGCCTATTTGCATGTACTCTATAGCTTTTCTTAAGGCTTCATCATCTACATCATCCAAGTTCTTATGCCCTTCTTGAGAGCTGTTAGTCTCATCAAATTGGACATCATGTCTTTCTTTAACTAAACCAGAGTTTTTGTTAAAGACACAATAAGCAAGAAACTAACATCACAATGACTTGCAGATTTTGAAAGACGAACACCCTTTTTCAAAATATAACATTTGCAACCAAATACACGAAAATAAAAGATGTTCGGCTTTCTTCCAACAAGAAACTCATAAGAAGTCTTTTTCTAAAGACGATGCAAATAAAGATGATTTATGGCATGACAAGCGGTATTAATTGCATCTGCCCAAAAACTATCGGAAGTATTATACTCATCAAGCATTGTCTTAGCCATTTCAATTAATGTACGATTTTTCCTTTCTACAACTCCATTTTGCTCCGGAGTGTAGGTTGTAGAAAATCCGTGCTTTATTCCAAGTTCATCACAAAAGTCTTCAACTTTAGTATTCTTGAACTCAAAACTATTATCATCATGATTTTCTTAATTTTGAAATTAAATTCATTTTGAGCCCTTTTACAAAACTTTTAAAATGACGGAGGTTTCGGCTTTGTCATCTAGGAAGAATACCCATGTGTATCTAGAGTAATCATCCACAATGACTAAACAATAGCTATTACCCCGATATTTTCTCAAACTTTACATCTTTCAAGCCAACAACTAAATCATGTTTGAAAAACTTTTAAATTGAATCATTCCAACATGAGCTAGCCTTCTATGCCAAAGCCAACCCAATAGTTTTTGCAATTAAACAAGTTTTTAAGTATGATTCATTCAAGCAAAATCAACCAAATAAAGATTTCCAAATCTAAAACATTTGAAAACTAAAGAACTATCTTTTGCATTTGAAATTGTAACACCTTCATTAGAGAATGAGCAAATTAAGCCAAGATCACATATTTGAGCAACAGATAGCAAATTGAAATTTAATGATTCTACTAAAGATATATTGAAATGGAAAGGTCATTTGAGATAGCGATTTTACCCAATTATATTACATTTCCTTTGCTATTATCGCCAAAGGTGATCTTGTCAACTCATTTACCATTCTCAAATGTGGTGAGCATCTTTCTATCACCGGTCATGTGTTGAGTGCATCCACTATCAAGCACTCAATGTTTTCTACCGATTTTGTAGTTCACTTACAAAATAAGAATCAAGTTCTTTTAGGTACCAAAATTTGTTTCGGTCCTTAGAGGTTAGTGACTAAGAATTTAGGCACCCAAATAGCATTCTTTTTAGCGCCTAAAATTGAAGTGCCAACAAATCTAGCAATGACTTTACCATCCTTAGTTTTTCTAAGCATATAACATGAATCATATATACCAAAGGATGTAGTCTTACCTATAGGACAAGCTTGTTGTAAATATCCTATTTCCTGACACTTATGGCAATACTTTCCATTTTGCTTAACAAACCTTGTGGGCTTGTTTACCAGTTTCTCACCTTTCTTGGGGACATACCCAAGTCCTTCTTTGTTGAATGAGTACCTTTGCTCACTCAAAAGCTTGTCAATTGTAGCCTCTTCTTTTGCAAAAACAATTTCATCGGGAAAAGAACGAGATGGTTTGTTGTCATTTGAATTGAGTGCCATGTATATGGCTGAGAATAAAAGGTTAATTGTAGCCAAGGAGGGTTTCTATTGGTTATGTATTAAGCTACATACTTGTTGTTCCTTAAGTATTTAACTGCTCTTTGAAATTGCCGTTGCAAAACACTACATATTGACATTGCAAACAAAATTTGCTTAATGCTGAAAATAACTTGTAGTTAGAGCCTCATCTCTTATTAGCCTTGCATATATATACAAATTTTGCGATACACTACAAGTCTTGCTGAGTACGCAATGTACTCAATCTTGCTTAATTTGTTGTTTGGAGGATGAGGCTGACTAGTTACCAGACGACGCCTTTTTCGCTCCCGGTACCGAGCGTACGGGGACGTGACTTTCTAGGTATTACTCCTTGTCGTTTGCCTGAGGGTTTGGATGGGCATACCGCTGGACTTTGCTTCTAAGTTATTATAATTCCGCTGCTACTTCTAATACTTGAGCTTTTATTTGGCCAGTCGGCCCTTGTGATGTAAACTTTGTAATCGCTTAAGTTATATACCATATTTGTTTCATATTGTATGTATTTATGTACGGATGTGTATACTAATGTTGTGGATGTGTGTACTAGCCACTGATCATGGGACCAGTATGGTACACACACGAGGATTTTCAAGTATTCAAAACCCGAGGTCCGACGTTGAGTACAAGGGCTCCCCTTTTAAACCCAAACACACACGCACATTGCCCAATGGGCCTCTAGTCACACACTACACACAGGATCCACTTCACACCATGACACCACTGGTCATTGTTTGCCTTTTGCATAGGCATGACATTATCGTTGCCGTGAGAAACAGCTTATCCGCAAGCTGCTCTATTCCGGACTCACTGGATCACATCAATATCTATCCCTACAAAGCCAAAGAAGCAATTTCATCTCCACCTCTTCATTTCAACCGTCTTCAAAGTTGGAGCAATATTTAGAACTTTTACTGACAATAATGGCATGGTTAGCTTGTAGTTGATCTTAGGATGTCTCCCATTTATCCCTTGCATGATTATAACCAAGTTGAGTAATCTCATAGACTGAACTATGCAGAATCATGAAAGCTGTAGCAATGCTTGGCCCAAAATTGATGTTAGATACTAGCTTGCACATTGCCCAAACTTCATAGGTTTACCATTGGCAATATAGTGAAAACTCTCTACAAGTTCGAACCACTCATCGTCAGTAAAAGCACACTGCACCATTGCTTTAGGCATGCTAATTTCCTTGTATTGTTTTGTTATGATCTCTTTGGACAATAATACTTTTTTTTAATAAGCAATGAGAACTACAGCTGTAGCCAATCCATTTCTCACATGCCAATGCCCAAGCTCATGCATCCTCATAAACTTAAGCTTGTTGGTCTTATCGATAATGAATAGGACTTCTTAAATGTGTGTAACAATCGAACAACTCAACCACAAGAACTATATAATCTGTTGAACACGCCATTGTCCTTGTATCCAGCTTGAGGAGCCAATACATAGGAGCACACAATTAGTGGTTCTGAATCATCAAGACCGTTGCAAACTCCTCAAACTCTAACTAGCGGTAGCCGTGAAGAGATTGATCTATACACAGCAATTGCATACCCCCTTCAAATTAGCACATGGAGTTATTGTTGGATTTTTTTAGGGCTTTCTGGTAATTTCTCAATTAGAGAAAAGAAGAAATTGACAAAGGAAAAGAAAAGAAGTGGGGCCCACCTGTAGGTGGGAGAGAAGGAAGGGATAAGGCTAGAGACCTAGTCTCCAGCCTGATGGGGATCAGCGCTTTGATCGGGGAGCTCCCTAGCGGCGGCGACACAGGAGGCGCCAGCGGCCCAGGCACTTCGGCGCCAGTCATTAGCTACAAATGCGCCTCGCCTGCTCCGGATCTCCTCTTTAAGTTGCCTCCTTCTTCTTTCTGGCCTTGGAAAAATCAGTGAGTTCCCCTCCATTTTGGTGCTTCTTCTTCCCCTCCGATTTGTGTTCGGTTTTGGGCCTTTGGAGCTCCCATGCGGTCGTGCTTGTCTCAGCACCGTCGGTGGTGAGGCCGAATCCTCCTCCTTGTGTGTCCCGTCGGTTCCCTCATGCGCCCTTTCTCCTGTTGGGTGTTTTGTGAGGGTCTTGGGACTTGCACCCTTGGAGGATTGTTCCGGTGTGCTCTCTGGCTTAATCTTGTTGAGGGAGAAGAGCTTCGATTCCTAGTGATTGGTGTTCTCGGGTGCATTTGGCCGGTGCACTTCAGTTGGTCTTGTACGACATCTCTATACCTTGACTTCGCAATTTTAGTGTGTCCCGAATTGCGGATTGGCATTGTATCTCCGATGACCTCATCTGTTCCACGTGGCACAGTAGGGCGATTGGTTTTCTAAGTCAGTGTCGTTCGACATGCCTTGCTAGGTTTACTGCTAGGTGATTTTGAGTGCCATCCGTCTTGTGAGTATTACTATTTTCTTTACTTGGCATTGTGTGTTGTGCTAGTTGAATTTCATTATGTGATATTTATCTAGTAATCGGGAGACTTTGCTAAGTGATAATTGTGGATCGGTTGAATGCTCGATGATGAATTGATGTTAATGTGATATTAAATATGATAATTTGATATAAATTGGTCTTGAGCTTATAGATTACTTACTGTCTTTTTATTATGTCAAACCTATTTGTCTGTTCACTGTGATCCTTATTTAATTTCGGTTCACTGTGATCTTTGAGCAATTTCTGTTCACTGTAATCTTATTCAGTTAATGTCATACATTGTTGTCAATTGATCTCTTAAGTGCTAGAATCAATTACGTAATGTCCAGTGAATTTAGAATTGATAATTTGAATTAAGTGGCTAATTAGACTAGTAAGATTTTATTTTGAGCTCAAGGCCTAATTTATTTTCATAGTGATTGTCATATTAAAATCCAAGATTGTATTTTGACACAAGTGTTGTGAAGGCCAAGATTATATCTTGAGTAACTCAACATTTGAGAGCAATAACCAAACATTTAAAATCTGAGCATTATATTGATTTTGTATGTTCTCATGTCCTATCTTTTGAGCATATTATCCTGTTTAATTGATATGGATAATTTACATACATATGTTAATTTTGTCATTTAAATATTGTTGGAAATATGTTTTAATTATGTTTAATGCTGCTGGAATTAATTCTGAATATTTGCTAAAACTGCTAATTTTACAACAATTCAGAAAACCAGTATTTGAAGAAATGACTTTTTCATCTGATGTCGTTAAGCCAGAAGTATTTGACGGAAACAGTAAGCCCAATACTGATTAATGCCATAGAACTTGCACATGACCAATGGTGTACCCAAATCAACCGAAATGCTTATGACACATATTTTAGGATGAGAAAGCTCACCTCCACAGTTCACAGCCCTTTGTCCATTCAATAATGTTTCACTATTCAGAAGATTGATGCTGGTGCAGCACGAGGAAGCATTCTTGTCACCCACCGTGAACAGTTGTTGTTCACAATTTCCAGGGGTGAAACCATTTCTTCTCCATGGTGGAAACTTGTCAAACACATGATGAACACTTTCCATTCCATATTTCCAGGGACTAAAAGCACTACTCCCTCATGGTGGCCTTTTCTAAACACTTGCTCTGCATCACTAATTTCCCAATCTAGTGTTAGCCACCCATTGTCGTCGATGCAGCGAGTGTATTGGTCGCCCCCAGCTTAGGTGTGCACCCGATGTCGCCCATAGCCGCGACATGTGTGCCACACAGCCATGCAAGCCATGGTGGTCTGTGCATGCACCACCCACTCATAGGGGTTGTGCATTGCTTGACCTCCATAGTCGAAGAACTCATCATGGCGACCTATTGGGCGGTGCCTTGCATTGCTCTGTAATAGCCGCCGTGTAACTTGTCAGACAGGCATTTTAACGAACACCACATGGTCGCATTCAAGACTAGAGTCTACCACATGCCGTGTGGAGGTGTCGATCCTTCCTCCCACAAAGGGTCGCTCGTCAATCTTGCTCTCCCTCACTCAAGCCTTAAGGGGCATTTCATCGAACATCTTGGTGGATATCACGGTGTCCACCTTGATGGTGACGTTGTTGCACCGACGAAGAGCTCCCTAACGTCGTTATGGATGGAGTTGATGTCGTGACATCTGCATTAGAACCTCCTCATCCTTGACCATGAAACCATAGCATCGTGAACCGAGTTGTTGTTCTTGCTCTTCATAGCCCAAAAGCACTAGGCGGCGTAGTATGCGCACTCCACGACACCCACTTGATGACTCTAGGCGCACACCATTGCGCGTGTGGACGGAATGGCATCAACGATCTCGACGACGAGTGGGACAACACTGACACCAGTCGTGCCTAGGGCGACATTGGCAAGTAAAGAGGTAGTCGTGGCCACAGAGGTGGTCAAGGGCGTGACCGAAGCCGCAGTAGGGGTGGACGCCGCAATCGGCGTGCCAGCATCGTGGCTAGGGTGTGACGTCGAGAACTTGGCAGGCGTCACCGTGCTGCTGCTTCTAGGGACTATGAGCAGCTGGATGTCTAGCCAACAACCATCGTATATGCATCGGCCATGCCTCGCTTCTTGAGCTTGAGTAGCTTTGTGACATAATCGAAAAGCGAGGAGAGCCGCCACACGATCTGTCCTCTTGTACACGTACACATTTTCCACCAATCCCAAAGGATCAAATACTTGATGAAGCACTTCCTCAGTCACTGGATAGAGCACATGGCTCACAATGATACGAAGAACGCCTGCTGTGGTCGTCTCCTAGTGGCTTGGCAATTTATCAAACACCTGGTGGGCATTAGCTCAAGAGGCTCTCTCCTTCCACAGCGCTGCTTGCTGCTTGCTCACCACACTATGGCTCTCCATCTTCTTCAACCTGACCGTCATTTGCTATTGATGTTGCTCGATGGTTGCATTTGGCGCGCCATACATTTGGTCGAGCATTTGGTGTGCACCTTCTAAACTTGGTAACTTTGGATTAGCACCACAACTTCCCACTCCTTTGAGTTGATCTAACCTTGGTCAGGAATTATGGCGTCCGCCTGATACAATCGCCCACCCTTTCCTTGGATTTACATATCAATCTCTAGAATCATGAAAGCGAGGAGCTGAGGCTCTGATACGGCAATGAGATCACCAACGAACAAGTACAACAAATCATGAAGGGAACGACAATTATAGACTGGGAAGGGGAGAAATCAGAGAAGAGCTAGACGAGAGAGGAACAGTAGGTGGGGAATTGGAATTATGTTTTATTCATTTGATATCCCAATTGAGTGCAGGCTCAAACACACGCACACTGCCCAGTGGGCCTCCAGTCACACACTACACATAGGATCCACTTCACACCATGACCCCACTTGTCATTGTTTGCCTTTTGCGCAGGCATGACACTAAGTTTGCATTTACGTGATCAACTCGAGCATTGTAAAAAACTGGAAAATTCGTTGATGTATATATCATATGGTTTACAAGAGTAGATGTACATATGCACAACAGAAAGAAGAGAAGCCGAGACCACTCTACATGGAGGATGATGCTAGCTTTACCAGTCCAAGAGACCAAGACTATTCACAACACAACCGAGCCTAAGCCTACAGCCTGCAGTCCAGTGATCAAATGAAGCTGTATATCTGGTAATTGCGCGGTGCGCATTAGCAGCAGAAAAGGTGTGGAGTTGAAATTTCGGAGATCAGGCTCAACAGGAAATCCTCGAGAAAGACCAAACTCGTAGTTTCCAGATCCAACATATGATTTAAATGTCAAGAAGACCAACTTTGCCGCCGTCGGCATCGGTTTCTACCAATGTGGCGTAGAAACCCTGATATGTATCATCGTATCATACTCTCTGAACCGAACAAAATGGCATAAATCCATCATGGAAACCTGATGTAATCGTGCACTAATGATTTGGCCGGGATCACAATGGTCTTGCTGAGAACAAACAGCACAAGAGTTAACTCAAGCATCAGAATCGTGTTGAGGAATGTCCGGTCGACGATCCAGCCGAATATCGTGATGCCACCCGGGTTGGCTAGGAGATATAGTACTGCAATGAAACAGAGAAGAAACAAAGCATAAACACAGTAGGACGGAAAATAAAAGCGGATGTATGTACTGCTAGCATAAACAACATCAAAGCAAAGCCATATAAAGTGAGATGTGCACCAAGTTCTTCAGTCATCACATTAAATAAAGATTAAGCAATGCAGACTTAAAGGAAGCTTTAGATTACTAACCAAGTGATTCCCTTTTGTGGTACGAAGACATGTAAGATGCCAATTGAGCTGTGCTATGAGAATTGCCTTGCACTGAGCCACTCTCCAGAGACTCCAAGTCACTTTCTGAAAAATCTCTCAAAAACAGATGAGCTGGAAAGGGCACAAGGTTCCCAGAACTGTTTGGGGTGCTTACATAAGTAGAATCACTAGAGCATGTTACTAAAGCATGCCATCTACTAGCTAATGAAGCAATGTTTTGAGCTCTGTGAGAAATTTTAGCAGCTGCATGTAAACAAAGGACGAGACCAACAACTTGAACAACTGAAGACACCTGCAGCGTAAAAGAAATCTATTTATGATCTGCTTTTTTGACACTGTATGCATAAGGGGAAGTTTATGTCATTTTTGGAATAAATAAGTGCACATAATACTCACAGCTATATCACCACCATTGGTGAAATTGATTGGCCCATTATATGCTGTTGTCTTGAAAAGTATAGCAAACTGGCTTGCTGTAACAGAAAAGAAGAGTAGCAGAAGAAATATGCGGAATCTGTGACTGATTTTGGAGAGATTATAGCGGAGCTGTAGGTGCTCTTTCAGATAGACTAAAGGATCCGCATCTTGTTCTAGAAGTCTTCCGTAATCATCAAAGTGAATGACTTGTAGGTTGCAAACCAAGTTGAAAAGCATGCAGGAGGATAATACAATTGTCGTCAAATACATCCATGACATGATGGAAGCAAATAATACAGCACATGATCTCCAAATTGACTCCTGGAAGATGTGGGCAAAACGGAAGATTTCTCGGTGACCTTCACAGCAAAGCATGGCGATATCCACCACATAAGTGTGCGGAAGAAATCCTGTCATAGAGGTTTTGCAAAAAACTTGTCAACACAAAATTGGCATACCAAAACTCTTTAGCATGATGAATAACCAATGTATGATCTATGATGGTTGCCGTCCTAAACATAAATTTTTCTAATTTAAATTTCCGCTGAAAATAAAGCACAGGGTAACTCAGGACAAAAGCAATTCAGTCAGCCGCAGACCTAGGTAGGATATGAATTTGTTTTTTTTTAGAAAGAAACAGACTTTGGCATGCATACATTTCTTGACCAAATATTTCTGTAGAGTAGGCTAGCACTTGCATCCTATCATCAGTAACACATCAAACATGTCTCTATGCTTCGATCAATTACCTCCATTAGAAATGGTTTAGAAAAAGAACTGACGAAGAAATGCAAGAGCGTCTTCCAGAGCACAAACCTTTGATCAGCCCCTAATCATGCATTTCCGAGTAAACAAACACAAACAGACATGTCGGCACAAACACAAAGTACCTATCACACGCCCATGACCTCCATTCACAATTCACATGGGCGCACATGCATATACATATATAACCGATTGAATCAATTACCTCAATTCGCCCTTCAGTAAGGACAAACCCATGAATCCTAAAAAAACAAAAATTCCAGGCAAGAGGTTTCAGACTTTCAGTATTTAGCAGCTAGAGAACTTACAAACATAGCCTCAAAATTCTCCATATCTCCTCCTTACTTGCACAATGCAAAGCAATCAGATGCCACCTGAATTCACTAATTCCTCATTCAACTGCACAGGCTGCACTAAATTTGGACAAAATGGCTCGTAGTTGCATTTAATCTAGTCATCTAGTAGTAGTAACTAGCCGAGAAGCTGTGCCGACTAAAGCAACCATTTTTAGCAGCTACACACTATCAATCCGAATCAATTCCTTCCCAAATTTCACATTTGAAGCAAAACTACGAGAAATTCACGCGGGATTACGTCGATTAGAGGCCGGACACACATCACCTGGATCTTGGCGACGTACTCCTTCTGGAAGCGGATCCGCATGCCGAGCTCCGGGTCAACGAAGAGGAACTTGCGGAGGCCGTACATGGCCATCTTCCTGGACACGCAGGCGAGCGCCACGGCGGCCGCGGCCGCCTGCGACAGCAGCACGCAAACCTCGAACACCTCCACCTCGAACTCGTCGCAGCCCCTCCCGCGCCGGCGGCACGGGGAGATCCCCACCGCCACCGCCGGCAGCGCGAGGCCCACCACCGCGAGCGCGGACGCCGCGGCGGCCACGCCCAGAGGGGTCGACGCCGACAGCCCCGCCACCGCGAGGAACGCCTCGAGCCGCCGGAGCCACCGCGCCAGAGGCGCGTCGGCGTCGGCGGGCTGCAGCAGCGGCGTCGAAACCTCCGTATGGTTCTCCGCCGGCAACGGCGACGTCGTCAGGCGAGGAGGAGGCGGAGCTCCGGCGACCGCCTCGCCGGAGGCCATGAGGGCGGGAAGGTAAGGGCCCAGGTGTAAATAGCGGCGGGTGGTAAGGTCCAGACGAGGAAGTGGGTCCTTTTATGCCCGCGATCCCGCGGGGCCCCACCTAAGTGGGGCTGCATGTCAGTGGGCCCGGTGGTGGAGTGGTGAGGGGGCGAAGGGATTTGTGCTTGGAGTATTTGTGGCGTTGCGTGCGACGGCGGGGGAGCGGAATGGACACGTGGCGGGATCCCAGGTGGGTGTGGGCGACGTGGCGGGATCTAAAGTAGGCTAGAGGAGAGGAGATCCGAGAGAGACAGCATACGTGTGAAGCATGCCAGAAGGATCCGTATGTCTGGCTTTCATGTGTAGCCGCGGGGGCACGTTGCAGATAAGTTGAGAAGCACCGTCGAATTTAATATTTAGGAATATTATTCAAGTAAAACTCGGATGTGTGCGGTTACGGATCCAGAAGAAACTGCTAATCGAACTATATCTCATCTAATTATTTATATTAGGATACACGTGTGCACGTTTAGTAGAAAAACGCGTGTCTGCGCTACAGAGGTTCTGATATCTCCGCAAAAATTCCTAGCGTGTGTAAAAAGGAATGTGCATGCGGGTGTGTGCGTCTGGTGGTGTGAATGAGGTGTGTGCTGTGGTGTGAATGAGGTGTGTGCTGTGTACGAACGCCTGCCTTGTGCCTCTAAAAAAAGTCGGTAACACCACATCTAGGTTTAGCTAGCAACTACAGTACTAAGCATGACCAGCTCCCAAACCCATTTTTGTCTTGCTCCAAGTCATCGTATTTTCCGTGGAAAAGCATAGTCGATTCATGTAATATAGCTTGGCTGACGATCGAACGTCTCTGGCCCCAGTTGTCTGGTGAAAACAGAGACGATTGATCATTCAGAAATAGAAGCATATCCCATCAGCATCAAGCATGTTTGATTGGTTCGTCTCCAAAAATGTCGAGGGAAAGAGCAGTGAAAAGGAGACGGTGACCCAGCCATGGATGCAAACGGCTCCATCAGCAGTCACCACTCACTCGAGGTGAGAGCGACCAAATGTATTGCTCCAGTAGCCTACAGTCGAGGGGAAACATTCATTAGTCACGCCGATGATGTATGATTACGATGTACCTAGCTAGCTTAATTACAAGCCATGATTCCTTCCCTTCCATTCCATTCTATTCCATTCATCCCAGAAAGGAACATTCGATTGAATTGGGCGACTAGATGAGATCATTCCCCTGGTCTAGTCGATCCCATCAATTTGTACCCAGTGCCGCAGGCAAAACGTTCGCAACTGGGGAAAAAAGGCTTAGCTAACCCAGATTCAAATCATTCCTATCATGGGACGTGCGAAGAGGCTGAAGCACTAGCTCCGCTCATCGCACCTTTAGTATTCTTTCAGTGCTTTTGCCATTATTTGCATCATAAATTTAGTTAATTTTATTCTTAAGATTGCTACTTATGCATATTTCTGAGCTTTCGAAACGCACTATCCATTATTAAAGTACTACATTTATTGTATTTTCCACTTTAACTTTATTCCTCACAATTTATGTATCAATTTGGATAACATATGATATTTAGATGTGTATTTACTAGCTCATCTCACGATAATTTTGTCCCACTAGCACTTCCTCTATTTTCGTCTTACGTACGCTACTAATCTTAAATATGTTGTGCGGGTAATAAGTCTCGTTCGGTCATTCGTCCACACCACACCAGCAGTTTTTTTTTTCAAATGAAAAGGCTTAGCTATTGCACGTAATACTGGCTGGGGAAATAGGCTCATTGAACTGCACCACTAAAGGGCCCATCTGTCAGTCGCTATTCCATTACTAGAGTAGTATTCTACACGTACACAGCAAACTTTCGTATGCTTAGCGGTGCAGTGCTCGTAACATAGAGTCACAGCGCATGCGTTTGCGGTGCGAGTTGGTGACCTTGCAGGTTGCCTAGCGGCGACAACGACGGCTCATCGCCGGCGGTGTCCAAACGCCGCCGCCAAACCGGGCAGAGGGGTAAAAAAAACTTATTATACTTTGGGAGATGATGATAAGGCCAGTCAGCCTCGTCACGTGATTAGTCACTAGCGTTACAGGGCCGTGAAAGGCCGGCAAAGTTTAAGCGAAAATGCTGAGTCACCATCATCCAGCGTGTCATCACCCAGCAGTTGGGCTAGCTTGATCTGCATCAGGAGATCAAGAGAGATGTATCAAGAATTATTATTGCTATTGTTATTATTGGATGCAATAATTATTAGTAGGCAAACTAGTTCTTTCTTGGCATCAAGGCAAATGAAAATGAGTATGAAAAGAAAAGGGGCAATAATTGTTAGCTTCTGGAATTACTCCCTTCATGCTTATATAGGTCCTGTTTGGTAGAGCTCCAGATTCTTATTTTTCAAATTCTGCTCCTGATTCTCTGATAATCCACTTCTCTGAGAATCTGGAGCTGTCTGTTGAAAGCGTCCTAATATATAAAAAAACTCTAAGCAAAGTCAAACATAAAAGGACGGAGAGAGTATATTAGTGCAGGCTATTTCTATTTCGAATAAATATGAAAACAATTGGACCTATATTGTCATCATTACGAAAAAAAGAATATACTAACAAATGTTGAACTCAACGTGAACGCTTTGTGTACATGAAAATGAAGCTCTAAAGCAGGGTATATAAGCTCGTATAACTATTCACAGCGCTAATAGCAATTTTAGCACTCTCCTAACGTTAATACCAAAATTGGTACCCTCCACTATGCCCTAGAGGGCCGGACTCCCCACCACGCGTCACGTGTGAATTCTGGGCCCCAAGGGCATGAATCAGGCCGAGACTGGTCCCTAGGGACATGATAGGGGGCACTGCTGTGCCCTGGAGCCACGGAAATGGCGAGTCCAGGGCACGGTAGTGCCATGCCAGGGAGGCACAGCAGTGCCATGTGTGATTCGAAAATCTATTAAAAAATATTTATGATACTATTTAACACTATTTGAAACTTTAAAAAATATTTTTTCTTGTTTTTTTACCTCGCACTCGCAGCTTTAAATGTATTATCACATATACCAAAAAAAAATTCACAAAAAATTTCACATGAAATCACGGCGCAGCACAGCACACGCATGTTCAAACATGGGTGTCAACCGTCACCATCGTCACCTTTCGCAGCCCTCGGTGGCTCGGTGAGTCGATGAACGGCACATGTGAAACACTATTTGACGACGCGACGGTGGTAGTAGTACACCGTCACCGGCCGTGGCAATGACAAAGAATAAACCATCACCGATCACGTTGACGGCAAAGATACAATCACATCGACTTAACTACTACCCGCCGCCACCGCCGCGTCGTCAAATAGTGTTTCACATGCACTATCTATCGACTTACCAAACCACCGAGGGCCGCGAAAGGTGGCGATAGCTACGGTTGACACCCATGTTTGAATTTGTGTGTGATGTGCTACATCGTGATTTCATATGAAAAATTTTGTGAAATTTTTTTCTGGTATATGTGATAATACATTTGAAGCTGCGAGTGCGAGGTGAAAAAACAAGAATAAAAAATTCCAAAGGGGGAAGAATATTTTCAAAGCTTCAAATAGTGTTTCAAATAGTATTGAATAGTGTCAAATAGTGTATTTTTTTAATAGATTTTCGAATCGCACATGCCACTGTTGTGCCTTGTTGTGCCTCCTGCACTCAAGACTAGCCAACTCAGTGGTTCGAGGCACAGCGATTCTCTGCGTTCTTAGGACCAGACTCAGTCTGATCCGTGCTCTAGGGGCCTGGATTTCACACATAGTGTGCGGTGGGGAGTTCGGCCCATTGGAGCACGGTGGAGGGTGCCATTTTTGGTATTGACGTCGAGAGAGTGCCAAAATTGCTATTAGCAATATGAATAGTGCTATATGAGCCAAAAACTCAGTATATAACATGGTGAGAAATTGAAGCTTATTTGCAACAGGAAATATAACTAAAATAAAACATTTTTGCTTAATTAATCATTTGCCACCCATGTGAAACAAAAAAAATATTGGTCTCAAACAAACATATGAAACAAAATAGTAGAACAAAATGATTCATTCTCAATAGCTATTAGCCCAGGAGTTGAAGCCAGCTAACTAACTCAATAGTTGAAGGAAACCACAGCTATACTACAACAATGGATGCTGCTTGAGGTTTTATCTAGGTACTATGATACCTAACGTTCTTTACTATTATAAAAGCACTTGGGCACTTGGCGATGGTGATAAATTCGTCATCTACCCACTCTTAAGTTGGTGAGATATTTTGTAAATAAATATATACGCATATATATATAAGATACTAAAGTGCAAGATTGTTTAAAAAGGTTCCTTTGGATTGTTTGGAGACATCTCTGAAAATAAGATTCCAAACGTGAGAATCAAAACAAGTAGACAACATTAAAATCAGGATACACGTTAACATACAAAACACGCAACAAGAAGAGCTAATGGGACCCTAAGCTGTTAGAAAATGTGAATAGATGGCCATATGATCCGAAGAGAACTCTGTTTGAAACTCTGCAAAAGGCAGTATTTACAAAGCTCTGAACAAATTTATCAGATTACATAAGGCACAAGGTTTCACGTCGACGATCGGCAATTTAAAAGCACATATCCTAGAAATCCATCTCTAAATGCGGATGCCAAAACAAAATAGACAACGTTGACTAGTAGGGTGCCCATGCGTTGCGACGAAATCCCATATTTTGAACAAAACAATTTTCATATTGTGTGAAGCGTATGTATAAAGCTGAAGCTTTCTGAATCGGCTCTAACTGAAAATTTTCAGTAGTCAGGAATGCAAAATGATTCCGCATTGCATTCCATGGCTTAAAATTTGTTCAAACAAAATCTCGAACGGTTGTTCAAATCATGCAAGAAACACATATTTATATTGGAAAATTGTAGGGACACATGTGAAGTTAGATCAAACAGTTCTAATAGTTTAAGTTAAGCACACATTTACGGCCAGAACTCAGAACCAATGATGTTTTTAGGTAAATTAACCATAACATGTCCAAGAATGAATTGATTCCCCATATCATCGTGTCCTAGTTAGATAGTCGTGCTTTGCAATGGATAAAAAGAATCGTATATGAAATGGGACACACTCCACGAGAGCGTGCAAAAGTGGGAGGAGGCAGAGGAGGAGTTGAGAACCGCAGCGCGGGAGGGGGATGCACGCACGTGGGCGAAAGAGCGGTTACAGTGGGAGACGAGGAAGGAGGCGACATCGCCACCTCCCTCGGCAGCCGCGTTGTCGTCAATGAGGAGGATCGAGAGGTCCGAGTGTGCCTTTCGCGTGTGGCAAAGCTGGCCCTCGTGGATCTCCCAAGACGCAAGTAACACGGATGCCGCATACCGGCTAGGCACTCCTAGTGGCGCACTTGATCGATGCCGTTGTGGAGTTTTGTTCAACAATTTCTCCTGTCTTTCCTTAACTAATCCTTAACTAACTAATAAAAGAAAGAGTTTACCCCCGCACAGCGGAACGAAATCATTTCCCCTGTGCGTGCGGTTGGCCTTTCCTACTCCTCCCAAATTTCTCATCGATGTGCACCAACATGTGGACCCAACCTAACAGGGACAAGTTCTCGCGCCGCCATCCCCCCGTGACCTGCAAACATATCCATGTACACACCAAAATTTGTCGTCGTCCCACTCCTTCCTGTTTCATGCCACAACTCGCTACCTATGCCCGTCTAGCATTCGCTTCGTGCCTTAGAGATCCTGACCCCCTTCAAAGACTCCATGGGTTGCAATGGCGGCGTACACAAAGATGAGGGAATCCAATAGCGTAGGAGAAGGTGACACAGGGAGGTAGCGCAGGCAACAAGAGGAGGTAGCGGGGAGGAGAGGTGGCGTCAGGGACGGGATAAGACATTGGGAGGGATGGGAGGAAAGGAGGAGGTGGTAAGTGGCGACGCCGAGGAAGGGAGGGGAGGCAACGATGGTGCACGAGAAAGAGACAGAGACGGATGCGTCCTTCCCTTATCGCGCCGCAGTCTCAAGTTCACCACACCGTGTCCTCTTCATCCTAATCCTCCCCTGCGTCGTCGTCGCCTCCTGCTCCGCACCGGCTAAGCAAGCATCGCCACCCCCTCATCGCTTACCACCGCGATGCCGCCATCTTCTTCCTCCTGCCTCCCACCTCCTCACCACAATGTGCCTGACGAGGGTTGCAAAGATCAATGGCCATGAGAACCGAGTCATGGCTTGGGTTCAAGATGGAAGAAGGTAGCCATCGATGTGTAGCCCTCTTCCTTGTCAGCCAACAATGACTGGAAATGGACCCTCAAAGTTATGGCTGCCTAAAAGAACAACGACAGCAATAACATCTAACAAAAGTGAAATTAAAGTGTAAGCTAGATTACATGGAACAATGTAAAATGTATTGTTCATGAACTATGAAATGTGCATAGGATTTGAAGTACCATTTTCTGCAATTGCAGCAGATACAGATTCATAAGGTCAGCAGAGTTGCCGATGCAAATAGTGCAACCATGACAAGATGCAACCATAAATTATCGAAGGCCACTGCACATATAAGCTCAATTATCATAATTGGTCCAAACACACTGAATTCACATGGCATACTAAAATTATATGCTTTGATCAATCATTAATGATGGAATACCTCTGAAGCAAGTGTTTATTGACAACCCCAAATCCAGGAGCAAGGCTTGTGACTTTTCTTAATCCATAGTTTGACCTGAAGAGGCAGTGTCCCAGAAGCAATCATAACTCAAGTACAGAAAAGGCAAACATGATATGGCAAGCATCATTTCTTTGAATACACTGTGATAGAACAAACCTCAGGAGTCAGGACAGACTTGCTTTGCCACTAGAGCAGCACCAGGCATAGCACTATGATTTGATCCATTTGTGCAGCTAACTATTGCAGCTACGACAACACTACTGTACTTGATTTCGTTGTCTGGAAATTGAACTTCACGCCTTTATCTTGTGCCGTGTTTCGCACAACAAAACCCTAAAATTTTGTGAAGGTAAGCAGTGAATAACAATCAGAAAATCACACGAGTAAGATGCTCAAAAAGATAAAACATTCACGTAGGCAGTAGACATGACAACAAGAAAATGTAGTCAGTTTATAACAATTATGTTATGAAGTCAAAGACTTCACCTAGAACCCAACTCTGTCGTCCATGCAAGCATCCCAATAAGATTTTATTTCCTAAGGAACATGATCACAAAGCCCATCTGACAGCAGTGGACATCAAATGATAAGGGTAAAGGAGAAGATGTAATGGAATAACAAATTGACAAAATATTTATCAAATTAAAAAAATAGTCATTTTCATACCTCTTTGGGCTAGAAATGCATGACTCGCCCTTAGCAAGGTCCAAAGTGTACTATTTAATAGTATTAGGAGAAAGTGTGAGATACAGAATTATCATGAATTATAGATATACCACCTTTACCATGCATATTTTGGATACCACAACATTATGCTTACAGAACAGGGCAAGAGAAGATCTTGTAATAGGAAAACTTAACAGCTTCATCACTTCTCCTGAAAAAAAAAAAGGAAAGGCAGGAGAAACTTAATAGGAAAACTTAATATTTTTTTAGGACGCTAACATCACTTCCCTACTGTCTTCCCTTAGCAGCTTCATCATTCACTAGTAACCTGACATTTCTCCATGTATCTGCATTAGCTTTTGTACAGTGATTTACATCTTCTGAAAGCAATCAAATCATGTGCATGGAGTTTCTGCACAGAATAAAATTTGTTGACTAAATTGTCTAATATATATTTTCCTTTTGATGGCATCGGGAACATCTGTAAGTTTCTGATCTTGGACTTTGGACATTGATATTTTGACCATACCCAGATAATTCAGCAATTCAGAAGATGGAGAGACATCGGGGTGGAGGTGAGGCCTAACAGGCCACCTGTCGGTGCTGTGTTTTCCATATAGAGGGGTGAAACCCCAATCTTGAAGATAAGAAATGATCAAGCTACAGTACACGACAGTATTGTCCCCAGAGCAGAGGAAGCTTTGGGCGGCTCTTGCCGCGCTCGACGCCGGCGAGCTAGGCCACGGGGGCAGCTGGGGAGGCCCAAAAATGGGTTCCCCAAATGCATGCGACCCCATTGGTGCCGGCGGCGAGGGCCGGGGAGGCTCGTAGCGGCGGCGGCGCTCGAGCTCATGTGACTCTCACACACTGGTGACACCCTAAGCTAATGAATGCGCGCACAAGCATCTAGGGGGTATGAGGAACCTCTGAGGAGAGGAGGCAGGCGTCGGAGGTGGTCGGAGGATGGCCGATGACATGGTCCCGAGGCGGCGCAGCGATCTTCGTGTGGCGGCGGCAACCTGAGAGGAGGGAGGTGGTATTAACCACCGGGATAGCTCAAGGGGTGTGAGGAGATGGTAGGAGGAGGAATTGGGTTGGCGCTTACCGGAGGAGGTGTGGCGGCGGGAATGGCGGTTGTGGCCGGGTACGGGGAAGAAGGGGTTGTCAGCGAGCACCTATGGACAAAGGGCAAAATTAGTGGAGGGGAATAGATCCTCATGTCCCGAAACATGTGCTGACGCACACAGCGAGGGGAGGGGCTTACCGAGACAGGCTTACCGAGACGGCAGCGTTGTGAGGACAGTGTTGGCGGTGCGGCGGCCCGAAGCATAGGCTTTGCGCCTCGCCTGCTCTTGCGTTCAGTGGAGAAGGGGGGAAGGGGAGAGGAATGGTAGGAGATCATGGGGAATAGCAGGAGATCGTCAGGAGGAAGAGCAGTTATGAGAAGAGGGGGAGACATCGGCGCTACGTTTTCAACAGAGGTGGGCGATTTCCCCCTGCGGGGGTAAACCCAAATGTTTAGTAGTTAAGATAACTATGGATCAGAAGACAAGCTAAGTAAGTAGTTAACACACAAAATACAGGGCAAAAGTAGCTGCTGGGGACCGTAGCTGTTAGAAGATGGAAACTGATACAGAACTATAATGTACAGAAACCTCCATTAAAACTTTGCACATCAAGGGTGCAGTTTCGTTCTCCACATACAACCAACAACGTTCTTAGGAGCTGGCTTATCAGGCCCCCTATCTCGCTGCCCAGAAGTGAAATAGAGGCAACCGTCCCGTCCCAGTAACCAGCTAAGGCTGTCTTGATTCGGAAAGGCATGCGCCCAATGACTGACCATGTCTGCGATAATAACTGGAAGACTTCACCTACAAGAATCATCTTTTGGTAATAGGATGCTTCTCTGTGGTTCCACCAACAATTCTTATGGAGTTATCAACAACCACCCATGCAGACTCTGAGAATTTGGCTTTGGCATTGAAGACAGTTGCTTCCATTTAGTTCCATCGCACCATACACAACCTGCAACTGCAAGAGTGCGAAGTGTGGTTCTAACATAATCAATCTTAGCCAACTGTTTAACAGCAAACACAAAGTGGAGAAATGGAAATCTAGACTAATCACCAGAACCCTTATATGGAAGTACATGCAACTTTTTTGTTCGGATAAAAATCATTAACATGATGCAGCTATTCTACCTTTTGCTTGCTAAGAACATTGTAACTTATTGTGTTTTATGTTGTAAAAATCTAAACACGGCTCAACGGCTAATGCAATCTATAGGTGTTGTTATACTACTATCTTGATGACAAGGAAACAAACATCAGGCGCAGGAAGTAATCGGCTTTTTCTAGCATCAAAGTGTTATGTGAAGCATACATACCTCATGCCTCCGTACACATTTAAAAATAGGTGATCCTGGTAAGCCATAAAGTCTCCCTCTTGACCACCAATTACAAAGAGTTTGTCATTAGCAACAACACATGCCCTGTCAAAAGTTAAAAAATAAGAAAATATGAATTATAGTCATCTAAAACTTTACTCTAATCAGTTGCCTACTTTCTTTCTTACAAAATGTGCACACCAATTAGCAATTACATAGATGGCATAAGTCGCAACAAGTCCACTTGTACAAACCTATGAGGTCCACCTCGCGGTATGGGAATCTCGGTGTGCCACTCATTCTCCAATGCCTTGCCATCCTTGACAGCAAGGCTTCAGGGCTCCAATCCAGGTTCATGGCGGGCTTCTTTTCCACCACCCATCACATGGAGCCGCCCACGCCAAAGTTGAGTAGCAGGTGCATACCTAAATGATGGTATTAGTATAACATAAGCTTGCAATCGCATTGTCTGTCTATATTGCATTGAAGGCATGGATAATCAGAGCAATAAACAATATGAGCATGCACCATCTTAAACATGACTGTAGATAGGTGGCTTTTTTCAGATAGACAAATGCTCTCTTGGCCTCACATTGGTCATGTACTTGGGTAAGGTTTACCATATGAAATACTACAAGATGATCTTTAATGCAATACTAAAATTCAACACTTAGGCATGTCAAGTGCTTAACTGTTGTATATCTGCTCTTCAAAAAAACTGTTGTATATCTCTTCATTATAGGTTCAATCATAAGAGCCAGATAACACAGGATACTTAACTAAACCCATCCGAACAGGAGAGAACTTTAAATTTACTTATGACAACACTGCAGCACATAAGAACCTATGATAATGGGCAAATCTCCAAACAGGTCATACCAGACTCCACAAATACATAGTACATACCTAGGAACTGGCAAAGGGGGCAGCTCATGCCACTCTTTTGTTTGTGTCTAAAACAAAGTTACGGTTTATAGGGGATCGGCACTGGGGACCAAATTGCCCAGTCACCGCGTAAATGTATCTCCCATCTGATGCCATCCCTAAATGTAAATTTGCCATGTCCTTGGGCATATCAAACCTTCCAGTCCATGTGTTTGAAGTAAAATTATAGACATCGACATGAGAGTGGACCTGAAACGAGGTGACGGAAAGCAAGATGTCAGAAAGGGAGGATCCTGTAACAACGAAAAGGTAAGAAATGTGCAGAATTTGTTTCGGGGAAACATCCAGCATCACATTTATACTCAAATACTACAAATTGTATCCATCCTGAATTGGGCCTAAATAATGTATTTGGCCTAATAATTTCATAACGTTTGCCGCTGATCACTTGCAATAAGTTGTGCTACAATTCAATTCTAGACATGGCAATAAAACGGCATGTAAGCATGATACGAGATCGTTCCACTGCAGACTGTGCTTGAGCAAGCCCATACATGGATACTCAACATTTATCACAAGTAGGTGGGTTGCTGCAGTGAAAGTAAAGCGTTTGACTGACTGAAACGCACAGAAAGAACTGAAAGCAGAGAAGAAATGCCATGAGCAATCGGAGCGGGGCTCACATGGTCGAGGTTCTCTTACCCAGCAAAGACGTAGAGGAGATCCCCAATCTGAACGGACGCCCCGTCGAGGCGGGGCAATGGTGCCGGCGGCATCTCCTGCCAGTCCCAGCGCGGCGCGGGC
Source organism: Phyllostachys edulis (assembly GCA_036346405.1). Lineage (NCBI taxonomy): Eukaryota > Viridiplantae > Streptophyta > Magnoliopsida > Poales > Poaceae > Phyllostachys > Phyllostachys edulis. The sequence continues at coordinate 5,070,131 of CM070560.1, read as the reverse complement.
AGGTCAGCGTACGTCGCGTTAAGGTACCCTACCGGCGCCAACGCCTTGCCACGCGCCCTAGTGTTATTCCCTTTCATCTGCATTCGAGAGAGGAGAGGGGGGGCATTGGGTGGAGATGGCAGCTACCGTCTTGGAAGCGGAGGAGAGGAGGCGAGGGGAGCGGAGGAGGAGGAGGCCCAGAGGAAGTCTACGAGGAGGGATATGCCGAGGAGGAGCGCCGAAGGCCTCGCGCGGGGGGGTTGACCTTGGAGGAAGAGCATGTGGTCGGTGCGGCCATGGTGGATCCGGTGACGACCTTGTTTGTATCATGTTTTACTTTCCTCACCTACCTCTCTCACCCCACACCTTGAAACAACACTCTGCTTCCGGCAACAACAAATCTTGCACCTCGAGCTCACTTTGGTTTGTTTTGTTAAGACAGTATGGGGCTGACCTAGAAGCTGATCTATATATGGACTCTTATCCTAAGCTTTAGTAGAATTTCTAGTCTATAAATAAGAAGTAATATTTATTATAAACAATTAATTAATTGATGAAGGAATAAAGAGAAACAAGTGTTCAATCTACTATTCTTTTCAGATTGCTTTTACGATTACTGTTTATCTACGGCGAATCATTTAAACCTGGACTCGTCAACCACGCCTCAACACATTATCGGACAATCGACTCTACTCGGATCGAAACCGTCGATAGACAACACTCGTAGATCAAATCATTTTTTCTAGATTACTTTCAATTCTGCAAATTTAGCTTTCTAGATTGTAACCTACGGTACAAATTCGCTTCTGTCTACATGAAATGAAAAAAAATGCCAACACAATATCGATCGATGGATTGTATGAAAAGATGAATATTAATTGTACCGTAGATTAAAAATTACAAATTCGTTCTAAACTACCGCGAGTCGACTTAAAATCGCTGGTCAAGCCGATCGGTAATCGTATAAACACAATGGCAACACATAAACAGTATACATCGCAATAAACAGTAGTGCGATGAACAATAATTACATGAACAGTGCATCACATCGCAGGAACAATACGCCTGGCCCGAAGCCATCAGCAGCCGCGCCGGCCTGGAGCCACGTAAACCGGAGCGCCGCCGCCACCGCACGAAGACCTCGTGCCGCCCTCAAGCCGCCGCCGGCTCGACGCCGGCCAACTCGACGCCGCCTCGCAGCGCCGGCCCGAGCCGCACATGGAGCCGCCGCCTCACGGCCCGCGCCTAGAGCACGCGCCGTCGCGTCGCGCTTGAAGCGCCGGCGCCGCCTGGCGCGCCGCCGGCCGCCACAGACCGCGATTGGAGCGCCGTCGCCCGACCCCGCTTGGAGCCGCCGCCCGCGCGGCAGGAGCGCCGCCCGGCCCGAGCTCGTTGCCGACGCGGGATGAGCCGTGGCGCCGCCGTTTGATGAATCGGTGCTAGGGGAAACCCTAGCACCTGTTTTAGTGTTGGCCGTGGTGAGCCTAATAGGCCGTGAAGGCCTAATGGGCCGGGAAGTGATAATGGGCAGGCCCAAGTGTTTTCCCGGTGGAAAGAAAATCCGGAAGAAAAAAATGGGAAAAAGAAAAAGAAATTCCGAAATTGGCAGAAAGGCCCTCCGCAAATCTGAAATTACGCGTAAATATTTCTCAGCACTAAAATTTCGTGTTTTAACCCCTAAAAATTGTAGAATTCGCTGAAAATTTATTTTCTAGCAGAAAAGGGCCTCGCGAATTCAATTTTTGAATCAATTTTTGTATTTGAAGCATGTTTAACTTTGTTATTATTATTTCTATACAATTTATGTATTTTATTTACTGTTTTGATGATTTGTGATTGTTTATATTACTTTTAATCACTAAAAATAGCAGTAAATCTTGAGAAATTCATAGAAAAATACAAGAACACGAACCGGCAGTTTGAAGAACATTATGAGAATTTTTGCAACATTTTACGTAAATTATCAGCAGTAATCTTATAAACTCTTTGTATGAATATGGAAATGACTGGCATCACGAACCAGGAGTTCGGAGAACTGATCCAGCAAGGCCAGAATTTGTACAAGTCTTTAACTCTGTGATAATATAATCACGGATGAGCAGAAGATTGAGAAGTCCCTCTCTACCTTTTACCCAAATACGGTGCAATCTGCATGCAACTATCGTCAAGACGGTTACAAGGAGTACACATTAATTGACACAATGCAAATTGCGGAAGCTCAAAATAATGTTCTACGGAAGAACTACATATCACAGTCACCTAGTAGCAATGTTAGCCATGAAGCTAATGCTAGCAGCTACAAGGTGATAAAGCCTCTCACAAAGGAGATGGGCAATAAGGGTAAGGTCGTGAGTCGCACATTATTGATGCTTTCCAGTCTAAAGAAGAAGGGCATAAGACAGAATGAGGCACACCTCGCCATTGTAGGCACGAAGGATCCACATCCGTTAGTTGCACTCATGGATGTGGACAGCTTAGTAGCAGCCCCTATCATCCCTCCTTGGACATAGCAGCGGCCGCAACCATAATTGCCCAAAAGGAGAAGATCTCCATGGAGCAGATTGAAGCGGAAGTTTCTGAATACTTCGCTGATTTGATCTAGTGCACACATTGGACTTGAATCTTTTATAGTAACTTACAGTTCGTAATTGAAGCAGAACATTAAATTCTTTTTTAATAATGGTTGTAAGCTCGAGGAGAGCAAAGCATCGAATTCTTATGATGAGTCCTGCAAGGCTTATATTCCTGTATTTATATTAGAACGCGTGTGGTGCCCTATTGGAAGAAGTGTGCTTAGCAGGTAGCAGCACAACGAATACCATCTTGAGAGAGATGAAAAATTTTCAGTCAATCAGCAAGAATGCTGGTAGTCTTATGACAATCGCAAGCAGCGATACTTGTATAATAGGCTCAGGAAGGGCCTCAAGTATACCCCTAATGGGCACAACTTTAGTCATTGAAGAAGCCTTATTGTACCCAGAATCGACTAGAACTCTCAAGGATATTCGCGCAAACGGTTTCCACGTAGAGACTGAAGAAGAGCATGGTAAGAAATACCTGCTCATTATAAAGTGTGAAGAAAGTAGAAAAATGGTATCAGAATAACTTCCTTTATTTGAAACTGGGCTATACTACACTAATATTAAGGTATCTGCAGCCTATACTGCCCTGAAAACCGTATTTAGAAGCTCTGAACCTTTTCTATCTCTGGCATGATAGATAATGCCAACTAGGTCTTAGAATGATGAGAAATATAATTAATAATTCACAGGGATATAATGTCAATGTAAAGAATTTTTCGAACCAAGAAGATTTTGTGTGCCCCGCAAGTGTCACCGGGAATTTAATTACTAAACCTTCTGCTCTGAAAGCGAAGGATGAAGTCCCCACATTCTTGGACCGTATCTAGGGAGACTTTTTGTGGTCCTCTATAGCCCCTGTAAGGGCTATTTAGGTATTTTATGGTGCACATCGATGCTTCCTCGAAATGGTCGCATGTATGTTTATTGTCTACGAGAAACTACGCTTTTGCAAAGATAAATCTCACAAATAATTAAAATTAGAAATAATTTATCGATCATCATGTGAAGTTCATCAGAATGGACAACGCCGGAGAATTTACTTCAAAGGCATTTGATGATTATTGTATAGCAATGGAAATTAAAGTTGAGCATTTCGCATCGCATGTCCACACCCAGAATGGACTAGCAGAGACATTAATTAAAAGGGTTAAATTTATTGCCCAACCACATTTGAAGAATTGTAATTTACCAACTGCATGTTGGGGACACGCATGATCTGCTCATGACAACTCTCATCAATTTTAGACCGTCGGCATATAACATCCATTCACATATGCAACTAGCGCAAGGGTTAGCACATAAAATTTATCATCTTTGAATATTTGGTTGCAAGGTTTATGTACCTATACCACCACCACAACGAACTGCAATGGGCATTCTCTGAAAGTTTGGGATATACGTTGGTTATGAGACAGCATCCATAATCAGGTATTTGGACCATACGACAAGAGATTTGCATACTGCCCAATTCGCTGATAGTATATTAGATGAGGCTAGTTTCCCGTCATTAGGGGGAGGAAATCAACCCCTTGATGGAAATATCGGGAAATAACTGAAGTATAAAAGACAAGAGCAGTCCAGAAGATAATTGAAGTCCAGAAGATAATTAAAATCCATGCACATGACCCGCGCACTAATGAAGCAAATAGAGAAGTCCAAAAGATAATTGAAGTCTAGAAGACAATTGAAGTCTAGAAGATAATTGATTTGTAAGCATTAGCAAATCATCTGCCTGACCACTTTAGTGATTTGAAGAGCGTGACCAAGTCGCATATGTTTGTACGTAATGCACCGGAGAGGGTTGAAATACTGATGAAGGTATCCCTAATCCCGTCCTAAGGCCTCGAAAGGACGAGAACTCCGACCCCTCGAATCCGAAATGTAGGGGACGCTTGGTGAAAAGGATAAGAAGGACTTGACACACCGATCACCGAAGTTCCCTAGAACAAAAAGGGGAGCCAGTTGAGACCTGACACTTGCATGGAACCTTCAGAACAAGGCATAATTAAATATCCCCATAAAGGGAGACATCAGCATGGATGTGTGCGCACACATCGGAGCTGAAAAACTAAAGAAACTTGCCCCCGTAATTGAAAGTAGTGGTGAGCAAGTAGAAGCATTAGAAGAATCGCCCCTTGAAGAAATAGCTATAAACTTTGTGACCTCGGGAGAATCTATGAATAAGACAACAGCCAATGTCGACATTGATTTTGCAAAGAAAATTATCACAATCATCGATCTTGATCCAGAGCCTGTATCGCTCATTAAATGAAAGAAAAGATCAGATTGGGAGGATTGGAAGAAGACAATAGAAGTAGAATTATTATCTCTAAATAAAAGAAAGGTGTTTCGGCTTGTAAGCCATTCGCCTCCCTATGTGCATCCCGTAGGGCATAAATGGGTATTTATTCGAAAGAGAAATAAAAATAATGAAGTAAAGAAAGACTTGTTGCATAAGGTTTCACTCAACATCTAGAAGTTGTTTATGAAGAAACCTATTCCCCGGTCATGGGCGAAACCACCCTTTATATATTTACTCTCAATGGCAGTGAACTTGAAGTTAAAAGTGAAATTGATGCATGTGGTAACATCATACCTTTATGAAAAATTGGATTCGGACATTTATATGAAGATACCTGAATGTATCCCTGTCGAACCAAGACGAGCAAATAGAAATCAGATAGCGTGAAACTTCGAAAGTCAACATCGAAGTTAAGCAATCAGGCAGGATGTAGTATAATCATTTGAAGCGACATTCTATGCAAGAAAGGCTACATAAACAATGAGAATAATCCCTGTGTATTTATGCGATGATCCCAGAATAGATTTTGTATAATCTCAGTGTATGAAGATGATCTGAATATCATTGGAACCCTGAAAGGTATTAAGGAAGCAAACTCTTAATTGGAGTTAGAGTTCGAAATAAAAGATTTGGGTAAAACCAAATATTGCCTAGGCTTGTAGCTTGAGCATGCCTCTGAAGGGATTTTAGAGCATCAGTCAACCTACACTCAGAAGGTATTAGAAATATTTGATTTTGAAAGGCATACCCTTTGAAATTGCCAATGGTTGGGAGATCTTTGCAACAAGACAGAGACTCGTACAGACCTAAAGAAGAGGGGGAGGAAGTCCTGGGACTGGAATTCCCATACTTCAGTGCAATAGAAGCACTCATGTATTTAGCAAAATGTACTAGATCAACCATTGCATTTGTCGTTAACCTACTAGCAAAGTATAGTGCAAAATCTACCAAAGGCATTGATAGGGAATGAAGAACATCTTTCGATACATTCAAGGAAGCAAAGAACTTGGTCTGTTCTACAGAAAGAACCAAAACCTGAATATGAAAGGCTATGCAGATGCCGGGTACCTGTAGAACCCACATACAGCCAAGTCGCAAACAGGTTATATATTCCTATGTGGTGGAATTGCAATGCCATAGAAATCGTCTAAGCAGAGTCTTGTATCGACTTGACGAACCACTCGGAAATAATAACACTGTACGAGGCCTCACGAGAATATGCTTAGCTTCGGCGGATGATTCACCACATCCAGTAGTCATGTGGATTGAATACTGCGCAAACCCCCACTATTATCTATGAAGATAATGCAGCTTGTGTTGCACAAGTGCAAATGGGTTATGTGAAGAGTCATCTCACAAAGCATATCAACCCCAAGTTCTTCTATGCTCATGAATTGCAAAAGATGAACGAAATTAAAGTACTGCATACTAAGTCATGTGAAAATCTTGTAGATTTATTCACGAAGTTACTTCTAGCATCTAGCTTTGAAAGGTGCATACGTGGAATTATAATGACGAGACTTAGAGAAGTGCAGAATTCAGGGGGGGGTAATCTTCACGAACTTATTATTGAAACTTGATCACAAAGATTGAGTACCCAAAGAGTAAATCCCGGAGATTAAATGAAATTGGGTGGATTGTACTCTTTTTCCCTTGACGAGTTTTCCTTAAGTTTACCGGCTAAGGTTTTTGATGAGGCAATTCGTGCAACGTAGTAGAACTTGTATCATGTGCTCTTTCTCCAAATTTTCCCACTGGGTTTTTATGGAGTTTTGACGAGGCATGAACATGTGGGGATGTGTGCCCAAGGGGAAGTGTTAAGAAACTATGGGCTTAGCCCAGAAGCCGGCCCATGTATCGGCTCCCCATCCCAAACCCTAGCAGGGTCTCTAGCCTATAAATAGGGGGTGCTATTCATTGTAAACGATTGATTGATTGATGAAGGAATAAAGAGAAGCAAGAAGCCCCCTATATCTCTGTGTTCAATCTACTATTCTGTTCTTGTGTTCTTGCATTGTTCTTACGATTCTGAGTTTGTCTACGAGGTAATCGCTCGAACTAGACTCACCAGCGACGGTTCCTCAACATGTTTCATGTCGTTTTCCTCACCCAATCTGGCCCCTCGCACCTACCAAGATCTGTCATGGTTCTAATCCCATGTCTTGGTAGGGCGAGCGAGCATGGAGGCGTGCTCGCAAGATCTATCGTGGGTCTGCCAAGATTTAGGATCAGAACCATGGAAGAAGCTCTAGAAATCCTAACCATCTAAGGGCCTGTTTTAGATGGCTTCTCAAATGGTTGACTTTTCTCCCACCGCTTCTTTCAAAGCCAGAAGCCGCTCGCCCGCAGCTTCCCCATGGCTTCGGCAAGTTTGCCTTCCCAAATTGCCCCTAGAGTTAGGTGTTTATTACCCGTGTCGCACCAGCTATAAAACCCAGAAGCTAGCCCAGTCACCCCTGCCGATTCGCTCCATTCGCTCAGCCCCGCTTGGATTTTCCCCAACCCTAGGAGGTGCTCCGCTTGGATTTTCTACTAGCTACGCTTACACATGAAGCGGTCTACAAGCAAGCTAAACACACATAGCTTCGTGCGGGAACTCAACTCAACTGGTACACGTCCATCTACATGCAGGGACTCTAACTCGACTAACATGCAAAAAAAAAGGCTAAGATAATCACCCCTTAATCTTGTTGTGTCTTTCAATTCGAAGGTCATTCTTCTCGGCAAGACACGGAGATGGTCACCAATGCCATCTTGTCACGCCGATTGTCTACGACACCATCGGCTTTAACGGCGTCGGTGCTTGTCGGTAACGGGTATTGGTGAGATGCATCTCCTCCATCCTCACTGGTGACACAACTTGCTGGCAACTCTGACCTCGATGACCTCGGCTCTTCTTGCAACGATGGCCTCCACGCTATTGTTGCCACCTCATTGCTGTTGGTGACACAACTTACCGGGCAGCATCTCCTCATGCTGATTCTCCTCCGCCTATGACGCAACTTGACAGCGATGGAGACTTGGATCTCCCCACACGGCCGCTGACTCCTTGGCCTCAAGCTTGCACCGGTCATGCTCATTAGACACAACATGCAAACCGGCTCCCTGGTCACCCGACGCACGCCGCAGCTTTTTCGAGCCACAACTACTCCTTGCATGGAGCCGCGTTGGTGCGCCACTGCTTGGTGCGCCGTTGCCGGATAGCTTATCCTCATCTCAAACCTCGCTCTGATACCATTGTTAGCCCAGATTAGATATTCATGCACGCGAACCCGTGGACACAACTCACACGAGCACCTGGATACATACACACACCAATTCATGGTGGAAGAGAATAAAAATATGCGCAGTCGGACCCGGATTTTCTAACCCCGGATCCTCTGTGAAAACGCTGTACTATTCCCTAGATTAGTAGATAGCACTCACAGGTACATTGCTGAATCATTTCATACATGGCGTGAATTAAACCATACTATTGGCGCAAAAATACGACACAAAGAAGCACCAACACACGACTTGATGAATATCAGCAAAATTGAACCCAAGCGACGTTAGGATTCAACCTAGCCGAGAACCACGACACACAACACCTAGGCGGAGCTCATCGTGGTGTTGAGGCAGCAGCGGTGTTCTGACAAGGTCCTTGAACCTGGCCAGGAAAGCAGAAAAGATCGAAAAGAAAACAGGACTACAGGGAAGCTACGATAGAAAAAAATAGTAGATGCAAATTGTATTGATCGATTGGTGATGATTTCAATCGGCTGTGACCCTCTTCTATTTAAAGGGCGACAGGTCTTAGCCGTAAGAGATCAGGACTCCTAAAACCGAACAAGATTCACAGAAATGATTCGGTTAAACCATCTGATCTCCAGACTTTCTATAACTAATAAATCTTTCCTATTCAATCACGTAAGTTTCCTTGAGCAGTTCCTGGATGCTTGGCGGGAAGTCTTCTTGAGAGGTCTGAGGAAGTCCTTGTGGAAGGTCTAGAGAAAGTCCTCGCGGAAAGTCTGAGGAGGTCCTCGTGGGAGATCACGTGGGAGGCTTTGAGGAGGCCCTCGTGGAAAATCCTGAGGTCTTCGCGGAAAGTCCCAATGAAGCCACGCGGGGCCTCCGGAGGAAGTATTGAGCGGCTCTGATGAAACCGCGTAGCACTCCGGAGGAGGTTCTGAGCGGCCCTGATGAAACTGCGTAGCATTACGGAGGAGGTCTTGAGCGGCCCTGATGAAGGTGCGTGAGCGCTCCTAAGGAGGTCCTGAACGGCCCTGATGAAGACGTGTAGCGCTCCTGAGGAGGTCCTGAACGGCCCTGATGAAGACGCGTAGCGCTCCTGAGGAGGTCATGAACGACCCTGATGAAGACGCGTAGCTCTCCTGAGGAGATCCTGAATGGCCCTGATGAAGCTGCGTAGCGCTCCTGAGCGGCCCTGATGAAGCTGCGTAGCACTCCAGAGGATATCCTGAACGGCTCTGATGAAGCCACGTGAGTGCTCCTAAGGAGATCCTGAACGACCCTAATGAAGCCGCGTAGCGCTCCTGAGGAGGTCCTGGGCGGCTCTGATGAAGCCACGTGAGTGCTCCTGGGGAGGTCTTGAACGGCTCTAATGAAACCACGTGAGCGCTCCGGAGAAGGTCCTGAGCGGCCCTGATGAAGCCGCGTAGTACTCCAGAGGAGGTCCTGAGCGGTCCTGATGAAGGCGCGCTAGCACTCCTGAGGAAGTCCTCGTGGGAGGTTCTGGGCGGTCCTGATGAAGCCACGTGAGTACTCCCGGGGAGGTCTTGGACAATCCTGATGAAACCACGTGAATACTCCCGGGGAGGTCTTGGGCGGTCCTGATGAAGTCACGTGAATACTCTCGGGGAAGTCCTGGGCGGCCCTGATGAGGCCACGTGAGTGCTCCTGGAGAGGCCTTGGACGGTCCTGTGAAGCCACGTGAGTGCTCTTGGGGAAATCCTGGCCGTGCTTTTTCTTGTCCTCATGACCTACTACTTTGCAAAGACCACCTCTTGGATGTTTTGCAAGGACCACCCTTTTGAACCAAGACCTCCTGTTTTGTAAAGACCACCCTCTAGGTCGTCCTAGGAGGTCTTTGTGGTTGTTTTCCAGGACCACCTTTTTGAGCCAAGACCTCTTGTTTTGCGAAGACCACCCTCCAAGTCTTCCTAGGAGGCCTTCTGAAGTACTGTAGCTCCAAGTACTGTTCACCGAGGTACTATAGCGAGGAGGTCTTTAATCTGCACCGTCACTCAAGTCTTTGCTCACCAAGGCATCTTGTAGCAAGGTGGTCTTCGATCTTGTAGCAAGGAGGTCTTCGATCTTTATGCAAGGAGGTCTTCCAGTACTATAGTAAGGAGGTGGTCTTTACAAAAAGGACGTTTTCTCAGGAATACCCGAAGGTCTTCAAGGACTTCCCGAAAGGTCTTTGAAGTGGTTGTTTTTGAAGCCAGGACCTCTCAGGAGGTCTTTGAAGAGGTCGTCCAGAACCTCTCGGGAGGTTTTTGAAGCTAGGACCTCCCAGGAGGTCTTTGAAGAGGTCGTCGAGGACCTCTCAGGAGGTCTTTGAGGCCATTCTGCCTTCCGATTTAAAATCGAAATTAGTTGAATCGGCGGTAGCTTTAAGTTCTTGTCGCAGACCAATCAGCATTGCAACGACCATTATAGATGCCAAATCTTGCCATCAACACATACCATTCATTAATCTAACACATCAGAGTTTACATAGACCGCATCGGGTCAGGTTTTACAATAAGGGCCGAACAGGCCAAATGTTACATTACAAAAGTAGCGGAAATGACAACGGAAGCAAAAAGAGTGAGAGCACATCTCTCCACAGGCAAGCGACTAGGGAAACCCGTGTGCATCCGATATTACCCAAATATTCATATAATGTAGTATGCACGCAAACATCGATGGAGTCAACTGGACTGAGGCAAGACTAGAACAGCTAAAAACTAAACTACGCTTCATCATCTCCTGGGGCTACAACTTCTGGATCCTCGTAGTAGTCGCAATCTCCAGGATTCCCTGCTTTTGAGGGTTTTGGGGGAAAGAGCGAGAATGAGCATAACTTCCGTGTTTGCGAGCCAATACACAATGCAATAATATACATGCAAGGCTTAACAAGGATGGCTCGGGTTCTTTTATTTGCTAAAGCAATATTTTCAATTATCATAATTATAAATTCCTATCACTTAGCATTTTAACCAAATTGCATTTTATAAAAGAGAGTAATTGTGCAATAATTATTTCAGTAGAGGTCCCCTCCGTCAGAACCTATACCACATGCTTCTTTTGATTGGAGCTACCTCTACTCATTAACACCACTGAGCTCGAAAACCCAGGAAAAATCCAATCTCAGGGCTAGGTGAGCCTACCATATTTTTCATTCCACCCACAAGGTTTTTGAGATAGAACTATCTCTAGTTAAGTTCCCATGTCCGCCTTTGACCGTAGGCACGGCTGTTTAAACAGTTTAGACTATGCAAAGGTTGTGCACTGTACCTACAAGAGACAATCATACTCGTTACCCCACATGATTCCTTAGTCATATAGTTGAGTGACCGTCACAGTAACCTTTCGAAATATCTCGCCCCTTCCATCATCTCACCCATATGGGGTTACACCCATACGTTGTGCGGGATGTCTACCTCGGCGATCTGGAGTAGTTGAACTACACCTCAGCGACTAGCAACTTCACCTGTATCAGTGTCCCATGTAAGACGGAAGTATTCAGAGCTTGCACGTTCCCGTTATCCATCCAACGAGATGATATTCAGGGTTTAATAAATTTACTAAGCAAAGTTGCAATTTGCAGACTTGTGGTTGTACTTGTTTTACACAAGAGGTCATGACAAGATTAAGTCCTTAGTGTTATCTGGGCGGTTTATTTCATATACCAATATTCCTTGGGCTGCATTAGCACCCATCAACATTATACCATCCACCCAGATAATAATAGCAATTAGGGTTTTTGAGGAGTAACATACATCAACTCAACCATCTCAGTCATTTCTCCACAATGACTGCCCAAAACCACTTTCATGTTTAAAAGATGATGATTGGGACATTTAATGTCCCGGTACTTAAGCAAGACTAGCATGTCGCTTAAGTACAACCTATAACTAGTAATTACCATATAGTTACTAGGGTGACATGGAATAATGGATTCAATTGTCAAAGGATGGCATTATAATTAATTAATCATCAAATGGGTATTTAACTACCTTAAGCTTTAACATACATTTGATTAAAGAATTAAAGCATGCAATTTTGATATTTTAAATGAGTACAATTTACATAAAATGTAGGCTCAAAATGATCAAAGTATCGGCTCGCCTAGGTCAATTTACCACGGCCTTGATCTTTACTCAAAGTCTTCTTAGTCAGTGGTCTTGAATTCTTGGTCCGTGTCTTTATCCGAATCTTGATCCCGCTCGAATCATTGTTTCTTCGGGACTCCAACTTCTAATTACACGATAACGATCGAGAAACCAAATAAATCCAAAGAACTTCAAAAGACCAAATAAATTCAAAAGTGCTTATTTAAGATTTGCGATGGTTGAGAAGTGGAGAGAAGATTTAGCGAATCGGGGATGTTTGACAAAGTCAAACGACAATTCGAGCGCAAGAGGAAATGGCGGAGAAACTCTGCCAGGAAGGAAAATAAGGAAGGATCAAAGTCGAAGGAACAAATGCAGGGATATTCACTTCGGAAAAGATGGCAGGATAGTGCCGATCGGGGAATGTCATAGCTTGATCTTTTACATACAAGTGTTTCTTTAATTATTGGATATTTATTAAGGAAATCCCAAGAGTAGGGTTAGACTTATGATAAATAGGAGTCTAAAGGAACACTGGGCATTATTTGAAGAGCGTTAAACATTAGAGATTAGGGTGTGAGTTCAACATGCGAAGAATAAAATTTTAATTTGTCGAGTTAAACTTGGAGTCCATATATTACCAAAGTTATCTCTTGAGGTTGTGCCTGGAATTGTTAGTACATTAATTATTCTTAATTACCACTGGTGATTTATATTTAGAGATAAAGATATGATGACTGATATTGGGCAAGATTATAATTTTGGCAAGACTTCAAATTAAATTGCATTTTAAATTAGATTGCAAAGGCACGATGGTTATTATTTAGACCAAGAATATTGGATGGGATTTGCAAATATAATTCAAGTTTCTAAAGCAAGATATTGATATCAACATAAACTATTTCTTGAATAGCTTCACATACAATTTCCCATGATTTTGTAACTTAAGACCTTACATTTCATTGTTATTTACACATTAGTGGAAGATTAATTAAATTAATTTAAGTAATCATGATTTACAAAGGGTTATCACAATATTTGAAGTTTAACAGATGATCTTCAATTGCAAGATGAACTAATGAACCGAAGAGCTTTCATTAGCTCTAAAAGGGCAAGGGCCCACTGGCCATTGAAAGAAAGAAAAGGAGACACAGGTGGCTGGTGCACAGGGGAATAGAGGAGCCCAAAGGGGGCGCACGGGCGGCGGCCTGCCGGTGGCGAACGGCGGCCAGAGAGGCGGCGAGGATTGGGAAAATGGGCCGCCGGGGAGGGGAAGAGGCTGAGGGAGGTGGAGTTGCAGCTGGGCGGGCATCACGGCGGGTGAGCGATGGCGTGGAGCGGTGGGGCATGGGGCTGGTCGGAGGTGGTGGCGGCCGGAGGGAGGGGAGAGGAAGGGGAGGTGAGCATAGGCATGAGAGAGATGAGAGGAAGCTCACCGTGTGATTCTTTGGTGCGAGGCTTTGGACCGAGCCCGGCCGACGGGAGGCTGAGGCGGGCAAGGTAGCTCACGGTGGCGGCAGCCTATGGCGACGGGGAAGCTTGGCTGACGGTTGTGGGAGGTTGAGGACGTCGGGGCGGCGCTCCAGCAGTGAGGAATCAGCCCGTGGAGTACCGAGGAAGAGATGGTGGTGGTGGAGCTCCAATCGGCCGGATTTGGGGGAGAAAGGTGTTCCGGCGAGATCTTACGGCCAAAAGAGAAATCGAGAGGGGGGAGGAGGTCCTCGGGTGTAAGATCGAGGTGGCCGACTAGAGGGGGGGTGAATAGGCGTTTTAAAAACTTCTTTTAACTAAAACCGATTTCTAATGCGGAAGCTAAACAATTACGGTTTTGCACAATTAAAACCTAAATCAACTAGGTTCAACTAAGTGCACCAACAATATGAGACTATATAAATGATAGCAATCATACACATACAATTAAGCAATTTAAATACAAGTAATGTAAATTGCACAATGTAGAGCACAAGTAATCAAACCACAATGACACGTCGATGTTTTCTGAGTGGTGATCAAAGACTTGCTTGTCTCCCCTAATCACGTTGAGAAACCCAAACCAATTGGGTCGGCTCCACGAATTAAGCCTTCCTCCAAGGTATCAACACCTTGCTTCACTAGGGTTGCTCCTTCCTCCACTCAGGAGATGGCGAGCACCACACCACTCATAAACCGCTTTGGGTCTTCTCACAATCTTCTTTGAGAAGCTCACCGGCGAAGCAACCTTCTACCTTGCCGTCTGGTGTCGGCAAACACCAAGAGTAACAAGTCTCTAACTTTCACTTGAGCCAATCAAGTATCAAAGCTCTATGGATACAAAATCCACAACCTAAGGCAACACATGCACTTAGGGTTTGCTCTCAATCACTCACTAAGTGCAACACATGCACACTAGAGTAGAGAGGCAGCTCTTGCTCAAAAGGAATGAGTAAGGCACTTGCAACACATGCCAAGTCCTTCACAATATCACCCCCTTCCACACACGGCCAAGGTGGGTATATATAGCCCACACAAAAAAACTAGCCGTTGGAAGCAAGTCCCAGAAAATAACGGGACAATCGGTAGTCTGCCAACCAATGGCGGTACTACATGAAGCTCGATAACGGCTATAAAACTAGCCGTTGCAAAGAACTCGTACTACCGCCAACAAATCTGCAGTAGTTACGCTATGATAATACCGCACAAAGCAACTGCGGTACTACAGCGCAACCAAGAGAGCAACTTATGCTCACGAAATCGGCTAAGACCAAAATGCATCGGTTACGGAAAAAAGCGTACCGCCAACACAGTGCGGTAGTTCATAAGCCGGTCATACCGCTCACAAAGCCGGTACTACCGCGCTACTCGAGCGATTCAAGTTCAAATTGCATCGCTATTGGAAATTCCATACCGCCGCATAAAACGCCGGTCCTCTGCGATGTCGCGGTAATACCGCCTACTGTGCGCAGTATTACCGCTCCACTTGCGCGAATCAACACATGATCTTGACCGTGGACGGCCGGGATCAAAAATTTGTTGGACGAGAGGGTTTTAACCGTTGGATTCAAGAGCCGTTCAGACGGTCCGAACGCTTACGCTAATCCGGACCGTTAGATCAAGATCTAACGCCTCATCTTGCGGTGCTCGAGCGTCCTCGGTAGTACCGCCAAACACGGCGGTACTACGCTTCACGGTAGTTCCGCAACACATGCCGGTACTACGAAGTTCAACGAGAGAGCAAAGTTTGCCTTCGTTTCAACTCAATTTTGCAAAACATATTTGCCAAATTGATACGTGATCAAAGCACAAGACAAAGGCATGATTCTCAACAAATTGCAAAACACATTTGCCAACTTTTAGAATCAATACCACAAGGAATAAGGTACATGGACTTAAACAATTTGCAAAACACATTACGCAAACTAAGTCACATGCTACAAGGACTAAACATGAGCCACAACTATTTGTAAAACACATTCACAAATATTGGCAACATGTTAAACAAGGATAAGGTACATGGACTACAACTATTTGCAAAACACATTTGCAAACTAGTCACATGCTACAAGAAATAAGCACTTAGCTTAAACTATTTGCAAACCACATTCGCAAATAGCAGCATCCTTTAAAGAGCATAGAGCAACCAAGATGAGCTAGCAACACATGACTAACTCAAGCTACTAGTCAAAGACCCCTCTTAATAGTACGTCGACCTATACTAGCAATCCGGTCTCCCAACCAAACACCGAGACCGGTAAAAGCCTAGGAACACATCCTTAGCCCTAGCTAGCCATACCTTTGCCTTTAGCAACTTCTTGAAGCTTGATGATGTACATCCTTACTTCAACTCCGGGTTCTTGACTTGATGCTCATCAACGTATGACGACATCCTTTGCTTGCCCTTCATCAACACATGATGAAGCTTCTTTTGACTTGATCAACACATGATCATATCTTCTTCATGAATATCATCGACACAAGATGATTTCCTTCATCTTGAACTTGATGCACATCAACACATGATGCATCCTTTACACCAAGCTCTTGACTTGATGACCATCAACATATGATGTCATTCCAAACTGTCAACCACATAGAACATAACCTATTTCACACAACTCATAGAAAATGTTAGTTCCAACAATATGATTATCATTAATTACCACACCATACCATTAGCTCATAATGGTTTGGGACAAGATATCATAATCTTTCCCTCTTTGGCAATTGATGATAATTACTTCAATAACAAATAATTGAATATAAATTGGTATGAGTATATAAGCACTACACAAGTTGTATATACTCATATGAATATATATAACTACACAAGTTATATATACTCAAAGGATATATGAGCACACATGTCTCATATACACACATGAATATATTAACTGCACGAGTTATATATATTCAAAGATATGTGAGTACACAAGAACTACACAAGTTATGCTATACTCACATACAAGTATATTTAGACTACACAAGTGTTATATACTCACAAGAATATGTTAACTACACAAGTTAAATGTATTAGAGGATATGTGAATTATAATGTAAAAATGCATACCTTTTTGATTTTCACCTTTATATCCAAATGAGACTAAACATGATATAATAAATAGAAGAGTTAGTCTCACAATTAGGTTTATCATTAATCACCAAAACATCATTAACACATAATGGCGGGTCTAGATTCTTCATCGGGTCCTGGGACACCCGGTGATGGTGGTGGCGCAGGGAGAGTGTCGCCGGAGCGGCCAGACGGCGTCGGGGGCATTGCGGGTGAAGATCATTCTTGAAGCTTTTCTTGATGGCTTACAGGCGAAGGGCGTCGAGGGAGGCGGAGGAGTCTCGAGGCTCTTATAGCCAAGGAGAAGAGGGGAGGAACCATTGAGGCTCAACGGAGGAGGTGTCATCCCGAGGCGGCATGGGCGTCGATCTGGCGATTAGGGAGTGACAGGGTGGAGACAAGGCGACGACTCTGGAGGGCCAAGGCGCATGCGCACGAGATGGGCAGAGCACCAGGGCTGCATGGGAGCTCGTGGTGGTGGTAGGGAGCAGTGTGGGCACTTGTGCTATGGGCGGCTCGGTGAAGACCAGGGGAGGTTGGGGGTGGAGCGGATGACGATAGTGGCAACCGGTGGCCAAGCGGTGGCGGAGGATGGAACAGCGAGGAGCGGTGGTCAGAGAGGCTGGCGTGGGCATGGCAAGGGGAGCAAGCGGGCGCTCATGGGCGTGATGGTGGCAGTGCTTGCAGCCGGTTGGATAGGGAAGAAGGAAGGAGCCGGGCCAGGGAGAAGCAAAAAGGGGAGGGGCTGCTGGGCCGAAGGGAGGAGATGGGCCAAGAGTCCGGGAGGAAGGGGAGAGCCGGGGCCCAAGGAGAAGATGGGGCTGAGCCCAAGAAAAAAGGAAGGCAAAAGAGAAAAGGGAGCCCAACATCCAAAAAGAGGAATTCAAATTCGAATTTGAATTCAGAAAATTGCAAAAAGGTTTGAAACACAAACCTGAGCTTAGCTAGAAGCTAGAAGATTTTGAGAAAATACAATAATTTGAATTACGTTTTGAAAAACGAAAAACTGGAGAACTTTGACAAACTCACACCATCCATAGTGTTCTCCACCTGGGCATAGCCCCGTACACCGACAGCGTCGCTACATTGGTCCTCCACACCCCTTCGCCTTCCACACGCAGTACATGCAGGGCACGTACGATGTGCCATACTTCCCTCCAGACGCCTTCGCGTGCGCCATGGCGCTAGTCGAGGGTACGTCACGTCTCTGTTTGTCTGTACGCATCGCATTTTTTATTAACTAACAATATTTTGCTGTGCAGGTCCAGTTCCCCATGACAGAGGTCCTCCCGAGCTCTGTGAGCGCCACGACTTCTTAGTGGGCGAGTACGGCACCTCATTACACACCCGCCGAGGTTCTCTCCAGTCACAACTCACGGTGCACCAACCCACACAACAACGATTCATCACCCCTTCGCCTCTCGGTCCTCGTCAGACCAAGGCTCTAGACCGTCTTTCCCTCTCGGGGCCGAGGCCCCAACACCCAGCGCAGAGGAGGGGGCCCAAGCAAGCCCGTAGGGGAGGACACGGAGGTGGAGTGGGCGGTGGCGACACGGGAGGGCATACTAGGGGTGCGGTTGGAGGGGGCTAGTAGGGGGCGTCCGCCTACACTGGTTGTACATTTGTTTGTTATGTCATACTTAAATTTTGCACTTAATATGTGATGCCTGTAATACTTTTACGTTCTTATGTGTACTCGTTCATACATCGCATGCTTGTTCAATGCATATCGACTCCTAAAGCTTAAAGCACGCGACACATCGATGCAACATGTCAACTCGATAAAAGGCAACCGCAATGACGCGTCCACCATTTAGTTACATGCTTTAAGAGATTAAACATAAGTGCGTACAGAAGGGGACACTACTGAGGTTTGTCCGTGCCTAATGGTAGAAGGTGCCTCTCACTACTCACATAGAGTGTTCTCCAATTGGGCACCTTGGACGTGGCTGGCCGTCGTTGTAGTGGCACGCACATATGCAGTTAGGGTTGGCGCAACAATATGTGGGATCATAGAAACTTTCTATGTTCACGACCTCCTCGTTGCCCCTCTCGCGCTGCATCTGTTGGCAGAGGTCATCAGTTTGCTCCTTGAGATCGTCAATTTGCGCCTCCAAATCAAATATTCGGTTCCACAATGTATCCACGTGCATCACAACATGTCATTCATGGGGAGGATCGATCCAGCGAGTAAAGTTGCATTTCGCCATTTGCTACAAGGGATGGTTAGTATAGAGGATGTATTAACAGTAACGTGAACAAAACTATTTACCCCAAAGTATGGGCATCGGAAGAAACGCCGTCCGCCATCGAAAGGGCCGTCTATGACCTACACGATAGTGTCCTCTCCGTGTCCGCATTTCGGCCATACCGGTTGAACACGCTTCTTCGGCATCAACCGGTAGTTAGGGCCGACGTCCTCCCTCCTTTCGAGGGGAAGGTCTTGCCAGCGACCCGGTTGGGTAGTCACTTTGGGTGTCTACCATCGTATGTTACTGTAAGACGGAGAAGGTTCTTCTTCCTACGGTTTCAAGGGTCGAGTGCTCCTACTTTCGGAGCGTGGGGCGTGCATTTTATAGCCCGCGAGGGGAGGCTAACAAAGTGGGTAATGTATTAGCTTGCAAATGACAAAACCAGATGGGGCTGGCTGCTTTGCGCAAAGACAAGACCAAACGGGGCAGCTTTGCGTAGTGACAGGACCAGACGAAGCGACTTTAGCGATGACAAGACCACAGGGGCAGCTTTGCGCGATGATAAGACCAAAAGAGACCTTGCGTGGTGAGAAGACGAGACGAGGCAGCTTTGCGCGATGACAAGACCACACGGGCCAGCTTTACGCAGTGATAAGTGTAGGGATATGGGTAGGCTACGATAGCAACAATTCAAAAAATTCTACCGCATAAACCAGGAAGCCAAGCAAGTAGATGATCACAGATCGTTACCACTAGATCTTGCGGTCTTGTGAAGAAGAGTTGGAGCAACTGGTCCAGCGTAGAGTCTTGTCGATGTCGTGGTCGTAGGCGGTCGTCCTTTTTCCTCGTAGTCAATCGTCTCCTCCGGCCAACCTCAATGTTCCTTGTGAAGTTTGCGGATCGTCCTCAAGCACAACAAAAACCCATGGCGCCTCTCTCGGTATCCACGTCTAGGGAAGGAACAACCGAGCGTCGGTGTGCTAGCACCAAAATCGCCGCGCAGGAGCTCTCGGGAAGATGGCGGCTAGGGTTTGGTGAGAGCAACTTCGTCAACCCCTTACCTAGTGATAGCCTCATGCATCTCCTTATATAGTGCAGTGGCAGATCCTATCCGAACCGCTTCACTTAATCGTATTCGTATTGGTTTATTCCATCCGTTAAGTGTGTGACCCGTTAGGTTCATGCGTGGTTTGGTTGTGACTCGGAAACCCTTCCGACCACGAGTCGTAGCGGTTCCTAGCGAACATAACGATTCCCAAATACACATGAATTATATCGGACGAACCTTAATGCAATATGATCTACGACTTGGTCCTATCCCCATACGACCAGTTCGTAACTCCTTACGACTAGTTTCGACCACTCTGTGAATACGTTCGACCAGTCTACGACTTTGATCAGTCTACGACTTGCTCGAACTTAATGACCTACTCGTGTATTCTCCCTTTGCCTCACGATATCTGGTTGAACTCCAGGTAAGATATTATGTCATCCATGGACTGTTCAATACTTTCTCGATCGAGTATCGGATAACCTTATGTGGTCGAACTCTTCGACCACGAGTGGTATGGCCATGCACTTTCTTTATCCGACCACTTCGAGGGGCCCAGAGATATCTCTCCTATTATGTTAGGAGGGGCAAATCCCATATCCGACCAATCACATTCCTCCGCATGTTTCATAGCATGCCCAAAGCTACCTTTATAACTACCGATTCACGAGTAGCGTTTGGCAACCCCTAAAGTGCTATTACACATGTAGGAAACCATGCTAATCTCGGTCTAAGGATTATACATCATCATTGCTTGAGACCAACTAATGACACATAGAATCATAACAATCTTAATAGTGTCTCAAGGTGGGTCTATCAACCCCATGTTCTCTAACATGTGTTCACATTATTGATTCGATGTCCTTATATCCATGACCGGTGAAACATGGTCATCAATCAATATATGTCTTTGATCGTAGAGTCACCGGTGTTCAGGCCGGTGATATTCGACTAGGGATACTTTTAGAACGACATCATATAAGTTAAAGAGTTTCACCAACAAGTCACATACTCGTTGATCTATATAACTAATGATTCATTCAAGGAGCGAATAACATTTATTCATTAACTCATAAACATAGGCGTGATACAATCATCATTATGATTGCCTCTAGGCATATCACCAACAGATCTCCACTTGCACTAGAGTCAATCGCATGCAGTGTCGAATACCCATAGCTCTTGTGTGCACCTCATGCTTAGGTTGCGGGAGGGGCTTTGTCAACGGATCAGCAATATTCAAATCCGTGTGCACTTTGCATATCTTCACATCACCTCTTTCTATGATCTCACGAATAATGTGATATCGTCAAAGTATGTGTTTGGACTTTTGATGCAATCTAGGCTCCTTAGCTTGTGCAATGGCTCCACTATTATCACAATAGAGATCCATTGGACTAGAAGCACTCGGAACCACACCTAGTTCATTAATGAATTTCTAATCCATACGGCCTCTTTTGCAGCTTCCAAAGCTGCAATGTATTCAGCCTCTGTTGTCGAATCAGCAACCGTTCCTTGCTTGGAACTCTTCCAGCTCACTGCTCCTCCATTCAAACAAAACACAAACCCAGTTGCGATCTGAAATCATCCTTATCGGTTTGAAAGCTAGCATCGGTGTAACCATTTATGACCAGCTCTTCCTCACCACCATATGCAAGGAATGCATCCTTAGTCCTTCTCAAGTACTTAAGGATATTCTTGATCGCTATCCGATGACCTTCACCTAGATCGTGATATCTGCTCGTAACACTTAGAGCATCTGACACATCTGGTGGTGTACCTGACATGGCATACATGATAGATCCTATAGCGAAGCATATGGGATTCTACTCATTTTGTCTTGCTCATCAGTGGTCGTAGGACACTGAGTCTTGCTAAGATTAATACCATGTGACATGGGCAAGAAACCTTTCTTGGAATCTTGCAAGTTGAATCGTTTCAACACCTTGTCAATGTATGCATCTTGGCTTAATCCAATTAGCCTCTTAGATCTATCTCTATAGATCCTTATACCAGAATATATCTTGCATCTCCTAAATCTTTCATAGAGAAACTATTTCTTAATGAAGTTTTAACAGATTCAAGCATAGGAATATCATTTTCGACCAGTAGTATGTCATCCACATACAAGATCAGAAACACAAGTTTGCTCCCACTAACCTTCTTGTAAACACAAGGTTCTTCTTCGTTCTTGATGAAGTCAAACCCTTTGACTACTTCATCAAAGCGAATGTTCCAACTCGAGATGCTTGCTTTAGTTCATAAATGGACTTCTTAAGCTTGCATACCTTTCTAGCTTCCTTTGGATCGACAAAACCCTCGGTGTGTCATGTACACATCCTTACTTAGGTTTCCATTTAGGAAATCCGTTTTGACATCCATTTGCCATATCTCGTAATCGAAATATGCAGCAATAGCTAGAATGATCCGGATAGACTTAAGCATTGCGACGGTGAGAAGGTTTCATCATAATCAACACCTTGAATTTGTCTAAAACCCTTCACAACAAGTCGTGCCTTATGAATATGAACATTTTCATCTATATCTATCTTTTTCTTAAAATCCATTTGCACTCAATGGTTTTTTAACACCATCAGGTGCATCAACCAAGTTCCAAACTTGATTATCATGCATGGATTTTATTTCGGATCTCATGGCTTCAAGCCATGATTCAGAGTCTGGGTCCACCATCACTTCCAAATAAGTATTAGGCTCATCATTATTCAATAATAAAACGTCATGCCCATACCTTATAGGTAATTGGCGTGGCCTTTTAGATCTTCGTTAATGATGCCTCATCTCTGAGTTCAACACATTTTGTTCATCTGTAGAGGCTCAGTAGGAGTCGAAACATTTTCGAGTACTTCTCGAATTTCTTCGAGTTGCACCTTGCTCCCACTGACTCCTTTGGAAGGAAACTCTTTCTCCAAGAAGACACCATTCCGGGCAACAAACACTTTGTTTTCATCCCGCTTATAAAAGTAATATCCTTTAGTTTCCTTAGGATACCCACAAAGAAGCACTTATCGGACTTGGGTGTAAGTTTATCGGATGTCAAGCGTTTGACATATGCCTCACAACCCCATACCTTGAGGAAAGACAATCAGGACACTTTCCGGTCCATATCTCATATGGTGTCTTCTCTCGTTTTTGATGGAACCCTATTTAAGGTGAAAGCCATTGTTTCTAGGCGTATCCCCGAGTGCAATGGAAGATCAGATTGGCTCATCATAGACCGAACCATGTCTAACAATGTTGGTTCCGTCGTTCGACACCCCATTCCATTGAGGCGTACCTGGCGGAGTGAGTTGTAGAACAATTCCACACCTCTTTAGATGATCACAAAACTCATGGGTCAAATATTCACCTCCACGATCGGATCGTAGACATTTGATTGTCTTGCCAAGTTGATTACTCATACTTCATTCGAAATTCCTTGAACTTTTCAAAGGATTCAGACTTATGCCTCATTAAGTAGATATAGCCATATCTACTAAAGTCATCAGTAAAGGTTATGAAGTACTAAAATCCACCTCTGGCCGAAGTGCTCATTGGTCCACATACATCCGAATGTAAAAGGTCCAACATGTCACTCGCCCTTTCACTTTTGGATGTGAAAGGCGTCTTTGTCATCTTGCCAAGTAAACAAGATTCACATGTTTCAAATGATTCAAAATCAAATGAGTTTAGAAGACCATCTTTATGGAGCTTCATCATGCGCTTCTCATTTATATGACCTGAACAACAATGCCAAATATAAGTGGAATTCATTTCATTGGGTCAAGTCTCTTAGCATTAACGTTATAGATAGGCATATCCTCAAGATTCAAAACATACAATCCATTCACCAATGGAGCATGGCCATAAAGCACATCTTCAAAATAAATTGAACAACAATTGTTCTTTATTACGAACTCATAACATACGCTCCCAAACATGAAGCGAAATAATATTTTTGCTCAAAGGTCGGAACATAATAACAATTTTTAATTCCATAATTAATCACGAAGGTAAAGCTAATGGTAAAGTGCCAATAGCTAATGCAAAGACTCTTGCTCCATTGCCCACGCCAAGATCAACATCTCCTCTTGTCAAGCTTCTACTCCTTATTAGTCCTCGCATCGAATTGCAAATATGAGCAACCGATCCGTATCAAATACCCAAGAACTGGTGAGAAGTGGCAAGATTAATTTGTATAACATTTATACAGGCGGAAGTCATACTTCCTTTGTTCCTTTCGTTTACGCCAAGTACTTCTTGCAATTTCTCTTCCAATGCCTAGTCTCATGACAATGGTAACATTCTCGTATCGGGCTTAGGACCCAGTTTAAGCTTCTTAAGCTTAGCCTTGAGACTCTCGATCTCATCTTGAGTCTTTTCTTTGCCTTTTTCCTTTCCCGACTTACCCTTCTTCTTGAAGTTTGTAGTCTTTTGAACCATCATCACATGATTAGAACTTTTCTTGATGTTTTCCTCAGCACCTTTAAGCATGCCATGTAATTCGGTCATTGACTTCTCCATGCCATTCATATGAAAATTCAGTATGACAGGTTCAAAGCTCGCAGGGAGCGATTGGAGAATCACATCAGTAGCCAACTCTTGGCTAAGGGGAAAGCCAAGCTTTTCCAAGCTCTCAATAAGACCAATCATTTTGATCACATGAGGACTGACCGGATTACCTTCTGACAGCCTACAAGAAAACAATGCCTTAGAGGTGTTAAACCTCTCTGCCCTTGCTTGATCCTGAAACATACCCTTTAGACTCACAATCATATTGTAAGCATCCATGGTCTCATATTGCTTCAGAAGCTCAGAGTTCATGGTTGCAAGCATTAAGCGATGCACATCGGCGCTTCATTGCAATGCTTCTCATAAGCATTCTTTTTAAAGACGAGGAGCATCGGCACTTGGTTCCTCGGGATAGGGACTCTCTAGAATATATTCCTTCTTTTCTTGTTTGAGAATAATTCTCAGATTTCGAAACCAGTCAATGAAGTTTGTACCATTCAGTTTTTCTCTCTCAAGAATAGATCGCAAATTAAAGGTAGGTGCAGAAGAAGTAGTAGGTGCCATGATCTACAACAGAAAATATATGCAAAGATTCAGCACTATGTTTATGTAAGATATTCTATTAGACACTCATGTTGGTGGTCATTCTCGACCAGTCTAAACCAAGTCGTATCATCATACGACTAGTTTGAATCTGGTTGAACTTAATCATCAACAGTCAATAAAAGATGCTCCCACTATAAAACACGTTTCCCTCAAACATATAGTGAGTTCAAGATCCACAAATCATTAAGTCCTAGTGAGCTTTGGCATCACTGCTAGAAACTTAATAATTTTTAGGTAAGCAACCCTTTGCTAATCACATCACATATGACTCTTGTTTGATTGGTGACATCTCCATGTACATCCGACCAATACTATGCCCCAAGGCCCAAAACTATTTGCTAGCCATGTCAAGTTAAACCAACACTATGCATGTGAGTGTCCGACACCCACCCTATCTTATTAAGATAGTTAATGGCACCCTTTGGTAGATCTGCCAATTAACGATCAAAATCGTGATAGGTGCAGCAATTGGAAAGGCATCAATTTTACTTAATTTTTCCTGAGGGATACTACTCTATCATGCTAAAACATCTAATGATAAAATATGATCAAATAGCATGATAGGAATAAACACAAGCATTCACAGATAATCAAATTAAACTGTGAAATAGTATGGCCCTTAACATGTCGATCTAGTTAGGGCCGAAGTCCTCCCTCCTTTCGAGGGGAAGGTCTTGCTTGGCGACCGGTTGGGTAGTCCTTTGGGTGTCTACCATCGTAATATTCTTGTAAGGCGGAGAATGTTCTTCTTCCTCGGTTTCAAGGAATTGAGTGCTCCTACTTTGGAGCATGGGCGTGCATTTTATAGCCCGAGAGGAGGCTAACAAAGTGGGTAATGTATTAGCTTGCAAATGACAAGACCAGGGCGAAATTGGTTGCTTTCGCAAAGACAAGACCAAATGGGGCGATTTGCATAGTGATAGGACGAACGAGGTAGCTTTTGCGCAAATGACAAGATCATCTGGGATGACTTTTGCGATGATAAGACCAAAAGAGAACGACCTTGCGTGGTGAGAAGACGAGACGAGGCGACTTTGCGCGATGACAAGACCACACGGGCCAGCTTTGCTTGCGATGATAAGGCCAAAGGATCTGACTTTGTATAGCGACAAGACCACGGAGCGGCTTTGTGCGGTGATAAGACCACCGCAGGCGACTTTGCGCGGTGACAAGACCAAAAGAGACAGCTTTGCGTAGTAACAAGACCACAGGGTTTAGGTTTAGGGTAAGGCTTTTCAGATCGACTTGACAACCCTAGCACGCCTCGTCGACTTTGAGACCAAAAGACAAGACTCTGCAAAGAAAGACGTGACAACACTCTGCCTGCCCGACTTTTCGGTGATAAGACAACACTCGCAAAGCAAGACATGACTTCTCTCTACAAAGTAAAACATGACAATACTATGCCTGCCGACTTTTGAGATGGACATGACAACACTCTACCTCCTCAGCTTTTCAGAACTAAAAGACAGGAGTTTGCATGAAATTAACCACACCATGCCAACCATGGGGCTTATAAAAGGGGGTTGAACCAAACCCAACACTACACAATAGATACCCGGCTATGGACTCTTGACAAACTTCTACGAGGATGTTGCGAGAGCGCAAGTGGCTTCGCGAAGAGAAAACATCTACAATACCCAGATTTTTCAATGAAAGATGCTCCAAGTACCACCACGATTTCGATCCTTGCATGTGTGTGTGGCGAACGGTAGAGATCATTGATCCACGCACCTGACACCGCCGCCGGGCGTACTACGTCGCGGGCACCACCTCGTAAGCGTTTCTTTCCGCGCGCATCGATTTTCCTCTCCCAACGTTGAATCTCTTAAATTTTAACTTCATCCCCACGTAATGATTGCTCGAGATCGCTGCCACTTCTTCCGGTGGATCGGCGGCCCGAAGATGTCTGACGGGGCATTTATCGTGATACATGCTAAACTACTCGGTGCGGGCGAGAACTTCGTCGCGGTGGAAACCTTACGTGCAGACCCTATTGAAGAGGCCTTGAAGGAGCCCAAGTACTCACTGGCGTAATCCATATCGACGGCGTGAGTTATGAAGAATTTACATCCTTATTACATTTTCCTTTATGCGGTATACTTACATCATAGAATCGCGGGATATGGGCGACTTGACATACCGACCCGGCGTGGGCGATCCGCGACAAGGGCAAGGAAAAGGCTCATCTTGGTGAGCTCGGCCACTACAGCATATCTGGTCGCCCGGGCGTAATCCGTATCGACGACGTGAGTTATGAAGAATTTGCATCCTTCTTACGATTTTCTCTATACGGTGCACTTACATCATAGAATCGTAGGATATGGGCGACTTGACATACCAGCCCGACGTGGACAGTCCCATGACAAGGGCAAGGGAAAGGCTCATGCGTCTGAGCCCGACCGCCGCAGCGTATCTGATGCGGCGGCGGATTCCGTATCGACGGCGTGAGTTATGAAGAATTTACATCCTTCTTCGATTTTCATTATCGGTGCACTTACATCATGGAATCGCGGGACATGGATGACTTGACACACCGATAGCGTGGAGAGTCGGTGACAAGGGAAGGAAGGCTCCTTCGATCGAGGCCCGACCAAGCGTCGGAAGCATATCGGGCCGACTAAGCGCGCTCCGTGTCGAAGATGTGAGTTATATACAATTTGCATCATTGTTACATTTCTTCTTTATGCGATCCGCTTACATCATGAAATCACGGGACATGGACAACTTCCGGACTCACCGCCACCCGTGGGCGGCCAGAGACAAGGGCACTCGCATGGTACCGCGGAGACTAGTAGCACATATCGTTAAATAGGACACTCTTTGTCAAATTATAAGTTTATCGTGCATGATCTGTATTGTACGACAGGTCATTCCGTAGTAGTCCCCCGTCCTACCCGCCATGTTTTTTACTATCCCTAAAGACATGTATACTTACATGGTCAGGATGCTTGTGTCATGATGTCTTAGTAGTAGTAGCGAGGATGACTAAAGCAATTAGCGAACCATCATGCCATGTGACTATGTGTAGCGATGCTTCACTGCGGACTCTAATGTAGTTACAGTTAGTGTCTCCGCTAAGCCATCAAAGTAAGCCTATATTGCAAGTATGCCTCTTCTAGTGGAATCCCGAAAAGAACCATTCACACCGACGCCGGATCCTCCATGTTTTAGGGCATCTTCATAATCTGTAGCGTTCTTAGCCTTCAATCATATTGCGTATAAGCTTCATAAAGTACTTCATCATTGCTTTGTCTATATCGTGTATACGTTCGCACGACTTCATCGAGGAGAGACTCCATGTTTTGAGGCATCTTCATCATCTGTGGCGTTCTCGGCCCTTCAATCATATTCTCTATAAGCTTCATAAAATACTTCATCGATTGCCTAGCTATATCTGGCGTATATGTTGAGACGACTTCATCGAGGAGAGACTCCAATAGTACTGATGCCTTTTTATCCCACTTCTAAAAGACAACAAGTGTTTCAGCAGACAAAATTAGATTGGACAACATCCTCAAGGTTATACTCAAGGTTATACCTCGTCTGATATGCTTATCAATCATCCTTTCTTTGAATGAATAAAATTATACAAAAATTACAGAAGCAACAACACTATGACGTGAGGCTTATCAATCATCCTTTCTCTGAATGAATATCACTTACCTTTCTACTTACAACTCATTACTATCTCAATCGTCTTCACAAAATTCTACAGAAATTTAGAGCACTACAACAATATATGACGATGACAAAATGTTATTGCGAGTCTGACAAATTTCGTACCCTTCATATTCTACGAAAATAACAAACAGACCAACCAACCTCGTCACACCACTTTTATTTTCAAAATAAATAACATCATAAAAATCAGATTTGCTAAATGTAATTAACCAACAAAATGTAATATTCATTACAACACAATTAAACAAGAATTAAAAATAAAGAAACAACCAACAGCCCCCTGTCGCCTAATTGTTAGGCGATAGGACCTTAGTCGCCTAGCGGTTGGGCGATAGCCACCTGAGAGACCATGTGGTCGTGTCTCCATGAGAGTGATGAGTAATTGACAAAGGTTTTAGGTCAGTCGAGTTTGGTTTGTGTGGTCGGACCATGTCGTTCTTGCCGTTCACGCGTTTTCGTGAAGTCAATCGAATTTGTCGGGATAATCGGAACGACCGCGAGGTTTAAGCGATACGGCCATGAGCGGTTATACCGATTGGTAATGGCGGTTGAAGAATTCGGAGAAGTTGTTTTTTTCGAGTTCGGTCTTCATTGGAAATCGGAGCGACCGCGAGTATTGGGCCGATCGACCGAGTGCGGTTGATCCGCTGGTAACATGGCGGTTGTACCGATTGTATTGTGAGGTTCGCCATTTTGGTGATTTGAGTTTTGGGATAGGTCATATCCAAGTGTGTTCATGCATATGTGTTGCATATTGCATGTTTGAGCTAACGTTAGGTCAAGTTGTGAAGAACTTGTTCGGTTTAAATGTTTCTTATTTGTGTGGTCAGCGGGGACGTCGAGTGGAGTCGTGGCGAGACACGGTGGACGGACTAGGCACAGGTGCGCCGAGGTCGAGCGGTCGGGATGTGTCAAGACAGCGTGGACTCGAGGTGGTTGCAAAGGCGTCTTGAGACAAGGAGCGCGGAAGCTTCGGAAGGTCTGAAGAAGCGAATCGAAAGTGCAAAATTTGCACAAGCGAAGGCGAACTCAGTTGGACATAGCGGGCGTGTAGGCGGAGACCCGTTAGCGAGCGCTATAAAAGGAGAGGAGGGCTGCATGCCCTGGTGGAGCACTTGGGTGGAATTAGGGTTTTAGAGTCAAAAGAGGCTTTGTGAGCTTGTTTCTCTTTTGCTCTTTAGTTGTTGAGAGTGGAGGTGTAGGCAGAGGAGTGCTCCCTGCTTGTCCCCTTCTTGGTTTTGTGTTCATCTCCCCTCATGAATGGATGAGTGTTGGTTCTTGAGTTGTGAGAGTGAGGAGATGGATTGAGCTTACATGTAATCATCCCTCTGGTTCTAATGTCCATGCGTATGGGGATGTATCTATGTGTTTTTCGCTTTTGATTCAATGAATGAAATCTGAAGTTTGTCTCTCGAACTCTTGTTTTGTTCTTCGTGACTCCCATTTGATGATTTCTTGATTTTGTGAGTCTCTTGTTGTTTCTTGTTGGGAAGCCTCAAAAGCGAGTTGTTCTATGATGGGTTAGTGCCACAAGATCATTTGATCGATTTCGAAGAGCAAACATGGTTTAAATCTAAGATTTCAGTTTTGGGTTGTCTCGTTCTTCGTTCTTCCGTTTTTGGTTGATTCCTTAGATTTTGTGGATGGATCTACTCAATCGTTTCTTGGAATAGGTTCCTAACATCCTTAGGAAGGTGTGTTCCAAATTTGGTCAAGTTTGGCGCGTAGATCAAAAGTTACGTTGATTTTCGTTTTGAAACCCGGCGGATTTTGCTGTTCGGGACAATCGGATGAACAAGACTTAACAACTGCGGTTGTCTGGGACTCTTGCGTACAACCGGCCGTTTACTATGGTTATGCTTGGATCTGCGGTACAACCGCCATTTGCCCGTGGTTGTACCGATTGTCTGTTTTGTTCGGCTCTTCCTCGTTTTTGTTTCTTTGAGTTTTGGGGGTGAGGTGGATTCAACATAAGACTTCCTCGTGCTTAATCATTGATCTTCATAGCTCTCATAGCTATTGGAGTGATTTATAAGTTGAATCCATTCTTTGAGAAAAAGATTAGGTGCTCCTATTCACCCCCTCTAGTCGCCTTTCCGGTCTTTCAATTGGTATCGAGCGGTTAGCTCTTTTCAATAGATCTTAACGGTCTCAAGAGCCATGGCGACGGACAAGTACTCGACCAAGCGCTTTGTCTTGATGGCATTGACTACCCTACGGAAAAGCCGAATGGAAACGTACATCCAGGCTCAAAGTGTATGCCATCTGGCGCAAGGTCAAGGTCCGGTTTGTTGTTCTGACGATGAGAACATCAATCTTTGGAAATATGCATGATGTTGAAATGACGCTAAGGCAAGGAACATCATAATCCGGGGCTTTGAGTCGTAGCGAGTTCGATCGCATCTCCCCACTGTCGTCGCCTCGATATCTGGGTGACCCTCGATGCATACCATGAGGCACCACCCAGATCAAGGCGGTTCGGCGGACCATTCAAGCGAGAATACAACAAATTCGAGATGCTTCTGGTGAGTCCCTAGATGAGTGCCCGCGTTTTCACAAGATCTTGAGCAACCTCCGGCGGTCGGTCTCACATACCCGACTTCGGACAACGCTCGTCGAGATACTTACGGCACTTTCGATCTGCGGCGTGTGGGAGATGAAAGTGACCACCATCAAAGACACGACAGACCTCTCGACCTTGACTCTTGATGCGGCGTACTCACGCCTCAAGACTCACGAGATTGCGTTGTCTCGTAGAGTCGAAGTCACGATCGATGGCCTTGGTCACCGATCCCGTTAAACCACGAGTCCTCTTGCAATTTCTCCTTGTCGCTCTCTGTGACATAACCGATGATCGGTTAGAGCGACTTCGCGGATGAGCGGCTTGCCCTCCTTGCTCGTAGATTCTCCCACGCTTACAAAGGGAGGAGGGACGAGAAGAGAGGAGGACCCGTGATTTGCTTCGAGTGTGGTGGCCCCAACCACATCCGAGCAAAAGCGCCCCAAGCCGGAGAAGGGCAAAAACGACTCTGGCGGTTCGGGCAAACGACTACACCGACAAGAACGCAACAAAGCCTCCAGCTCGGGCGCTTGACAAGAAGAAGTTCCGCAACCGGCAAAGCCAAAGCTCTTCCATCGCGTCCCCGCCTTGACGACCTCGACCTCGGCGAGGTGGAGGGATGGAAGCGACGATGACAGGGACGGGTGACCAAAACCTAAGAATGGCGGCGACGACTTCTCCGGCATGTGCTTCATGGCCCTCGAGGCGAACCAGGTGACAATGGTACTCCGACTCCGGACGAGGTAGATCCCACCTCTGAACAGCTCAATCATGCTTTTCTTAAGCTAGGAGGTTTTCATGCTAAAGCTAAGGCTAGGTGTCTTTGAGTTAGAGAAGGAAATAGATAGTGTCACTAGAGATTATTGCTCTTACATACGCCCTTCTAGTGATGATTGTGATACATGCTCTTTTTCTTTGGTTGATATGGAGAAGTTAAGGACCTCACATGATAGTGTGTCCTCCAAACTTGATAGTATTAAGGTGGAGAATGTTAGTGCGCTTCTGAGTTAGAGTTGAGTAGGATGGTCATTACCCTACTTATTCTTGATGAGACTACTTCTCCCACCTCATGTGAGGGTAAGGACATTCTTTGCTAGAGGATCTTATGCTATGCTCCTTGATATGCCCGAGTCTTGTGAAAATTGCAATAACTTGAAGATGAACTTAAAGCAGGCAGGATCATAAAATTCTTTGAACTACAAGCTTCTTTACTTGAGCCGATTGTTTCATGCTTGAACCTGTCCTAAGTTAAGCTGCTGAACTTGAAATTTGTCTCCAAACAGTTTCAAGATATGATTGATCATGAAAGGAAGTTGGCTCGGTTTGCTTCTAAGGACCTGTTAGCTCACCATGCATTAAGTGTAACAAACTAAAATCTGACTTGATTGCTTTGGATGAGAAATGTGTGAAGCTAACTAAGGATCTTCTAGAGAAGTCACATTGTGCTTGCAATATGATTGTGGAGAAGGGAGAAGCCCGGGGTAAGGATGAGGCAGCTTAGCGTGAACCAAGCGGCTAGCGATGGGGCTGTCCCTTGAGTCGGTGTGCGTGCACAAGCCATTCTTCCCTCTCTTCTTTGGTTCTTCTTTTGCTCCCTTACCTTCTGCTGTCTCTTCTTCCCCCTGCTCTTCTTGCACCTCTCTCTTTCGGGAGTGTCAGTACCTTATGAACACTCTCGAGAGATTTGTAGGAGGCAAGAAGAAGCTCAATCTTATTCTAGACCAATCTAAGATCTGCAGATTTAATCGGGGTCTAGGATATGACTTCTTTGAGGACATGAGGAAGCATCCACTGCCGTGCTCGGACCCATAGCACCGAGTGTGATCGAGTGAGAGCCGGACCGAGAAGTCCATTTCAAGTCAGGCGGGCTATGTCGGGGTATTTCGACGATGAGTAATTTCACATCTTTGCTTCTACCTCTCGGAAGGTGAAGTATCACTTGCACCTTCATCGAAGGATGGACACACACGATCGTCGATGCTTGGTAGCGCCAAGATCGCGTAGAGACCATGTTGAGTCTCTTAGGCGCATTCGAGGTCGACCTCGGACCTTGAGTGCACCTAAGACCAACACGAGGTCTAGGCTTGTTTCTTCGATGGGTTTGTGCGACATCGAGGACTTGGTTTTTCGAGTTTTACGGTTTTCGTCCTCATCTTTGCTTCGATCGAGACTTCCGCCGTCTGAGGGTAGATCTCGTTTTCCCCATCGAGATAGCTACCATGGCGTGTTCGATCTGTTGCGGTACTCCGACTCGCTCCTTCGTAGCGATCGGACTCGAAGAACGACTTTAGGTCTGCTCTTAGACCTTCTGCGTGAGTGACAGAGGCGTGGGGTAGATAGAGGTCGATCGGGCTTGACTACTTCATCGCTTTCGGCGTGTTACTCGATATTGGGTGCCAAAATCATTGTTGATTTATCGATCTTGAGACCTTACTCTCTGTTTGACTCGGAGTTAGCGGGTAGGGAAGGAGAAGGTTTGGCTTGTAGACTCGGTTGTTCTCGTCATATGACCGGAGACTCCGTTGGTTCTCCTCCTAGCCCGCGCTCCGGTGATGAGGCGATCACCTTCGGAGGCGCTTCGTGCAGGGCAGCGTCATCGCCAAAGTCTTGTGCGTATTAATGCTTCTTTTATTCTTAAGGATGTTGCCTTGGTTAGTAAGTTGCGGTACAATTTGCTTTCGTTTCTCGACTTCTTGATGGCGGTTTCGAGGTGAGCTTTAAGAAAAACAATTGCAAAATTCTTGACTCTTGGTGTAGTCCGGTTTTGCGGGATTTCTCGTTATGGGAGGATCTTTCGTCTTTGAGTTCTCTGAGTTTTCTGGCGATCCTCTCGGTGTTTAGTTATACGAGTCCCGCGATCTCTCTTTACGGCATAGGAGACTTGGTCATATTGGATTTGACCATTTGACCCGAGTTAGCGACCATGATCTCATTAAGTGGTGCGCGAAACTCAAGATGGTCAAAGATCTTGTTTGCACTCCATGCTTGAGACGCGGCAAGATGGTTGCCGCTTCTCATCCTCAGTCCACGATTACTATGACCGATGCAGAGACGGTTGCTCCACATGGACACGCAGTTGGACCAAATCGAAAGTTGATCGGCGGAGGGAAGTGGTATGTTCTTGTTGTGGTCGATGACTTCTCGAGGTATTCTTGGGTGTTTTCTTAGCATCAAAGGATGAGACGTTTTCACTTTTCGAGGTCTTTTTAGTAGGCTTTCATTGAGCTTCACGGTGCCTTCTGAGCGATCCACGATGACAATGGCACGGAGTTCAAGAATTCCTACTTTGAGAGTTTCGTGGTGAGGCAGTGTAGAGCACCGATTCTCTTCTCCATCGTCCCTCGGCAAAATGGCGTTGTGGAAAGGAAGAACCGTACCTTAGTCGAGATGGCGGGGCGATGCTTGATGAGTACTCTACACCGAGGAAGTTTTGGGTGAAGCCATTGCAAGCTGCGTGCCATGTTTGAATCGAGTTTTCTTGGGCACTCTTGCATCGCACTTCTTATGAGTTTGAGATACGGGCGAAAGCCCAGCTCTCATTTTCGTGTGTTTGGTTGCAAGTGCTTTATTTTGAAGTCCGGGAACCTAGATAAGTTCGAGTCACGTTCTGTGGCGGTATCTTTCTAGGCTACTCGACTTCTTGGCGAACTTATAGGGTGCAGGCTGCGAGTCTAGCAAAATGGTAGAGACACTGCGAGGTGACCTTCGACGAGGCGGTCAGGGGACTAGGCGAGATATCTCGAGTTCTTTAGAGCGGTCCGAGACCATCTTTGTGGATGATGAGGACGATGGAGATGACGGTTGTCTACGATCCTCGTCCTCATCCACTCCTTGAGGTGCCGTCTTCCACCGCACCTCGAGGTGATCGACCTTGCCTTACGCTTCCTCTGGAGCTAGTGGCTCTGTTCCTACCTCGTCGGCTCATGAGGTAGAGGCCACTTCTTCATCTCTCCGGACCTCCTAGACACATCGGAAAGTTCATCCTTGAAGCGGATCATTGGAGATCTTTTCGAGCGTGTTACCCGCTCAAAATCGCTTATCTCAATTGTCTCCATTACGCCTTCATTGCCTCTTTTGAGCCCAAAGATGTTTCTCATGCTTTATCGATGAGTCATGGGTCAATGCCATGCATGAGGAGCTAGAAAATTTCGGAGGAACAAGGTCAGTAAGCTTGTTGAGCCCCCACGAGGCCACAATATCATTGGAACCAAGTGGGTGTTCAAGAACAAGCAGAGTGAGGATGGGGTAATCATCGAAACAAGGCAAGATTAGTAGCTCGGGGTTTTCCCGTGTTGAGGTCTAGACTTTGAGGAGACCTTTGCCCTCAGCTCGACTTGAAGCCATTAGAATCACCGCTTGCCTTTGCAGCTTCTAAGGGTTTCAAGCTTTACAGATGGACGTTAAGAGTGCCTTCCTCAATGGCCTTATTGAGGAGGAAGTCTCGTCCGCGACCTCCGTGTTTCGAGAACCCCAAATACCTAACCATGTCTTCAAGCTTTCAAAAGCAGTATGGACTTAAGCGGGCTCCTAGAGCTTGGTATGAGAGGCTTAAGTCCTACTTGATAAGTCATGGTTTTGAGATGGGTAAAGTTGACAAGACCTTGTTCATCCGCCAAGATGGCATAGCGACCTTCTGCTCGTCAGATCTATGTCGATGACATTATCTTTGGCGGCTCTTCCCATACTCTGGTTTCCAGGTTCTCGGATGTCATGAGCACCGAGTTTGAGATGAGTATGATGGGTGAGTTGACCTTCTTCCTTGGCTTCCAAATCAAGCGGACTCGGGAGGTACATTTCTTCATCAAGGAAAGTACACTCGTGACCTCTGGCGCGCTTCGACATGAGTGATGGGAAGCTGTGTCGACTCCCATGGCTTCTCTGACCTATCTTGACCAGATGAGGATGGCGAGCGATTGATCGAAGGAGTTGAAGTATGATCGGCTCCCTTCTTTACCTCAACGCCTCGAGACCGGACATACACTTCTCCGGTGTTATGCATGTGCTCGATTCGAGCTTCTCCTCGCGTATCTCACCTTGAAGCGGTGAAGCGCATCTTCCGTACCTTGAGCTACCATTGACTATGGTATCGGTACTCTTCCTCATCTGTCTTTCCTTGAAAGCCTTTTCGGATCTGAGACTTATTGGTATGAGGATAGATAGGAAGAGCACTTCGGCACCGCCAATTTCTTGGCACTTCTCTTGTTTCTGGTCTTCAAGGAAGCGATGCAGTGTTACCTGATCCACCGCAGAGGCCGAAATGCGTTCTTGCGGACCGATTCTTTGTAGTCAAGTGCTCTGGATGGTTTCGACCCTGCGGGACTTTGGGTTAGTTATCGACAGTGTTCCACTCTTTTGTGATAACACTTCTGCGATTAACATTGCCAAGAACCAGTCTGACATTCGGGACCAAGCACATCGATATTCGTTTCCACTTCCTTAGAGACCATGTAGAGAAGGCGATATAGTGCTCAAGTTTGTGGAGAGTGACCACCGGTTGGTGACATTTTCACCAAGCCATTGGATAGTTCGAGGTTTTCACTCTGAGAGAGAGCTTGGGGTGGTTTGTCCTTATGGATTGTAGTGAGGGAGCTTTGGGTTTCTTGCTCTACTATATTATTTATGCTCTTGCTCCTTCTTTGTTGCATTGCATTTTGGGTGCATTTGGGATTAGTCCTCCTAGCATAGATTAGAGTGCTTCTTTTGTCTAGTTGTTTAGATTTCTGCTCTTATCTTGTGATTCTAGGATCTTGCTTATTAGTGTTACTTATCTCACTAGGTTGAGCTCACTCACTTCTTGTAGGTTCTAGCGAGGTTGGGCCACCCTCGGGTGGGCAGAGAATGCGTGTTTGCTCCTAGGTGTGTTAAGTGGGCGGTTGATAGTCCTAGAGTCATATGGGGTAGATGAGAGTCGATCTGAGCCATAGTATTCTCTATATCTTATCTATGCTTTAAGGATCTTTGTTTTATGTTTTCTTTGCCGACTTCTCGATTTATTGTTTTGGTTCAAGGGAGTTCATTTGGGAGCTTACGGGCTTAATATTGACTTAACTCAACTTGAACTAAAAGTTGCATCTAATGTTGAGGGGAGCTGGATCTTACGCATTCTAGCATTCTCGCATTGTAATATAACTACATTGAGCCTTGATTATTATCCTGCTATGACATGTTTACAATGCTTTACACCTTGCCATGACTTGTGCTTATTTGCTAGATTTATCATGACTTCATATGTGTAGCCTAGCTTTTGTCATGATAAGTTAATTAAAATTGCTCAACAAACTAAAACTTGTCATGTTAGCACTTCGAGATTAGTCTTTCTTGAGCTATCCTTTTATGATTCATGCCATGTCAAATAAATTTGGGTCGAGTGATGAATCTATATTGAGCCTTAGAAAGAGCTTTTTTAGTCTCTTGGTGATGCATGAGTTAGTACAACTTGTTAAAAGGCAAAAGATCTCTTTTGTCTTGAAAAAGCGATCTCACCAATTCTCTCCTATGAGGCGGCTTGCCATTGCACTTGGCATGAACTTAGGGGAGTTTTGGGTGACCTAGACTATCTTCTTAAGCTTCTCGCTTGGAGTAGTCGCATAAGGCTTGAGACCTAGCACATGATAAAACAAAAATCTGGTTGGAAACCACCATGAATTTCAAAAGAAAATATGTGTTCAATGTGCTTAAAGCCACAAAAGTATCATGTACTTTAACCAATGTTTCAATCTTGAGCATAGCACTCTATTTGGTCTCAATTTAAGCTTCTTAGTTCCGCTTAGCTTATTGACATGGCTGCATCATCCTTGGATATCTCTAGCGAGACTTTGCTCATTGATGACTTGACTTGCTCACATAATGTACCTCATTTTCAGATTGTCATCTATGTGTTCTAGCTAGCTTATACATATCTTGTCATGATCTAGATAGCCTTTTTATTAAGTTATGGCTTGGTATATTACATGTTGGTCATTATGAATAATTCTCATGGCTCAAAATGCTTAAATAAACAAACTTGACCATTTTCATCCATTAACATGTCATATTCTCTCTATTGCATCTTGATGCGTTTATTGCCAAAGGGGAGAATAGAAGAAAAATGCATTGGGAGCAGTTTAGAGCTTTGGAGATCAATTTGCTCTTTCGGTTGTTGCTCTAGCGTTCATACATCGACATGGTCATTAGTTTCATTTCATTTCTTGGACCATGTTGGTTTCTTCAAACTCAAACTCTTCTTAAAAGCTTTTTACGAGTTTGTCAATATTCTCATCAAGGGAGATTGAGAGACCATGTGGTCGTGTCTCCATGAGAGTGATGAGTAATTGACAAAGGTTTTAGGTCGATCGAGTTTGGTTTGTGTGGTCGGACCATGTCGTTCTGCAGTTCACGCGTTTTGTGAAATCAATCGTACGTCGGGATAATCGAACGACCGCTTGAGTTTTAGAAATGGTATGACGTGCAGGCGGTTGTACCGATTGGTAAATGGCGGTTGAAGAATTCGAGAAAGTTGTTTTTGAGTTCGGTCTTCATTGGAAATCGAACGGCCGCAGTATTGAGCCATCTGACCGAGTGCGGTTGATCCGTAGTAACATAAGCGGTTGTACCGATTGTATTGTGAGGTTCGGCCATTTTGGTGATTTGAGTTTTGGGATAGGTCATATCCAAGTGTGTTCATGCATATGTGTTGCATATTGCATGTTTGAGCTAACGTTGGGTCAAGTTGTGAAGAACTTGTTCCGGTTTCGTGTTTCTTGGTGTGTGGGCTGCGGGGCGTCGAGTGGAGTCGTGGCGAGACACGGTGGACGGACTAAGCGCAGTGGCGCCGAGTCGAACAGTCGGGATGTGTCGAAGACGGCGTGGACTCGAGGTGGTTGCGGCGTCTTGAGACAAGGAGCGGAAGCTTCCGGAAGGTGCTGAAAGGGCGAATCGGAATTCGCAAGGCCGCACAAGCGAACTCAGTTGGACATAGCGGGCGTGTAGGCGGAGACCCGTTAGCCGGCGCTATAAAAGGAGAGGAGGGCTGCATGCCCTGGTGGAGCACTTGGGTGGAATTAGGGTTTTAGAGTCAAAAGAGGCTTTGTGAGCTTGTTTCTCTTTTGCTCTTTAGTTGTTGAGAGTGGAGGTGTAGGCGGAGGAGTGCTCCCGCTTGTCCCTTCTTGGTTTTGTGTTCATCTCCCCTCATGAATGGATGAGTGTTGGTTCTTGAGTTGTGAGAGTGAGGAGATGGATTGAGCTTACATGTAATCATCCCTCTGGTTCTAATGTCCATGCGTATGGGGATGTATCTATGTGTTTTAAGCTTTTGATTCAATGAATGAAATCAAGTTTGTCTCTCGAACTCTTGTTTTGTTCTTCGTGACTCCCATTTGATGATTTCTTGATTTTGTGAGTCTCTTGTTGTTTCTTGTTGGGAAGCCTCAAAGCGAGTTGTTCTATGATGGGTTAGTGCCACAAGATCATTTGATCGATTTCGAAGAGCAAACATGGTTTAAATCTAAGATTTCAGTTTTGGGTTGTCTCGTTCTTCGTTCTTCCGTTTTTGGTTGATTCCTGAGATTTTGTGGATGGATCTACTCAATCGTTTCTTGGAATAGGTTCCTAACATCCTTAGGAAGGTGTGTTCCAAATTTGGTCAAGTTTGGCGCGTAGATCAAAAGTTACGTTGATTTTCGTTTTGAAACCCGAAGCGGATTTTGCTGTTCGGGACAATCGGATGAACAAGCTTAACATCTGCGGTTGTCGGACTCGCGGTACAACCGGCCGTTCTCAGCGGTTGTAGAGACTTTTGCGTACAACCGCCATTACTGTGGTTGTACCGATTGTCTGTTTTGTTCGGCTCTTCCTCGTTTTTGTTTCTTTGAGCTTTGGGGGTGAGGTGGATTCAACATAAGACTTCCTCGTGCTTAATCATTGATCTTCATAGCTCTCATAGCTATTGGAGTGATTTATAAGTTGAATCCATTCTTTGAGAAAAAGATTCGGTGCTCCTATTCACCCCCCTCTAGTCGCCTTTCCGGTCTTTCACCACTGTCGCGAAGCGGTTGGGCGGCGAGATATTCATGCATGCGATATGGCTAGTACATTTCAATCACTGTTCGGTTGGGCGACTGGCTCTAATCGCCCAACCATTAGGCGATAGGAGTATAATCCTGTAAAAAAACAGATCGCAAAAATAAATTTGTAATTTCTAATAAAAAATAGATTATTTTTTAAAAAAATCCTCACTTTTCTATCTTGTTCTTGCTTCTGATAGTCTTTAACATGAGTTGGTTTGGGCGCATCAAATTCAAACCGCGTACTATGATTGCCTTCTTCAATCTGTCACATCCCACTATATCTTTCGCTCAGCTTCCTTCGCTTCGAATTTCGAGTAAAAAAAAGTAAAGTAAGCACTTAATTCCAAAAATCATATAGTAACCAACGTCCTTGATCCGTGCGTGTCACCCTTGCAGACATGCATGACACATTGTTGTTGGATGTTCTTAGTGGGAAGCAAACTCCTCCTAGCCATGTAAAATTTCTACCTTTCTTTCTTTCATTTATGTCTTAAGTTTTTCTGATCTATTTTGTTATCGTTCTGTCATGGTCATGTAATTTTGTGGTGTACATCACTAGTCAGTAAGAAGGGTTATATGTAAATGAACCATGTTACATATAGGGAGTGAACTGGCTTGCTGTTATCTTTTTGCCTCATCAGCAACATCAAGTACAGTGATTGTATGTAATATTACTATTCTACACATTAATGGGACAGCTGATCTCCATGTCATTATTGCACTAACTAATGTGATCAGAAGTAGAAATGGACAGGATGATGAACCTATGTGGGATCATTGAACAAAGTGGTATATATTCTACTTTGTACCTTACTGCAGCTATACCCCTTCAACTTGTAGATAATCTACAAAGCAACAGCTGGATGGAGTGAGAAAAAATAATAATTGGATACAACTGTAGAAGAACAACCAGAATTTAACCTTTTGTTATTACTGTTTGTTGCTGCCAAATTTTGACAAATTTCAGTATCCTAATCTTTGCTATATTAACTGATTTAGTGCAAGTATGCCCAGGCCCTTGATCTGATTCGTGATCGGAACTTTAATATGCTCATAGATGCCTGTTTAGATGGCCAATTTTCAAATGAGGAAGTAACAGAACTGGTGCGTTTAGCTTCAAGATGCCTACATTATGAACCACAAGAGCGGCCTAATATAAGTTCTTTGGTTCTTGCACTGGCTTCTCTTCGGAAGGATGCTGAGGTGAATATATATTTCTAGTATGCATTAAAGCATGTTCCCTTTCCTTGATTTGTGTCGCTTGATGGGTTTTCATCAAGATTTCAAGATCAGATCTGCTATATGATTTGCTCTTTTGCTTTTCATGTTCGTCCAGCTTGAAGTATATATTGTGAAAATTGCGATAATGTTGATATGTTTTGCAGACACCATCTTATGATCTTATGGATATGCCCCCTGGTGGTGCATCGCCTCTTGAATCAATTCATCTCTCTCCTCTTGCTGAAGCTTGCTCCAGAAAGGATCTGACTGCAATACATGAAATTCTAGAAACAACTGGTTATAAAGATGATGAGGGAACATCAAATTCAAGAAGGAAGGGTCCACGGGACAAATCCCATTTGAAATGGATGGTGTGAGTTTGTTCAAATGCTCGCCAAGTTGCATTTGCTGCCTCGTTTTCACCTTTCTGAAAGATAGTGGACTGCTTTAAGTTAATTTGTGAAAACTGAGTGCAAGATATACAGAGTAGACTACGAAACGACAAATAACAAATCAAAAGGAAAAGCAAAATTGACAAAATTGAAAGGTAAACCCCGTCTCCACCACATCAGAGGAACGGATTGAGACGGAAAGCGCTAATCAATCGCCGTGTGGTGGAACACTTGTCGGAGAAAGACAAGTGTCTCCATGTGGTAGGATCCAAAAGGAGGGTTCGTTACTACATGATTTTTTGGCATTAAGCACTCACTTTTCTATCCACGGACATCAAATTCAAACCGCGTGCTATGATTGCTCAGCTTACTTCGCTTCGAATTTCGATTAAAAAAAAGTAAAGTAAGCACTTAATTCCAAAGAGTATAGTAACCAACCGTCCTTGGACCGTGCCTCGTCCCCTGATCTAATGAAGTGCCTAGGAGCCTAGGAGGCTCTTCTCCGTGTGAGTACGTGCGTGCCACCCTTGCAGACATGCATGGCCAAAGGAAAATGTTTTTCAACGAAAGCAAACCTTTTCTTTCTTTATTATCAGATCCCACCAGATAAATTGTGTAGGGTCCTTCCCTATTTCTCTCGATTTCCAGGATTTTTTTTTATTTAGGAAATATGGAGGTGTCTTTATCCCAGCAATTGTTTGTAAGATAGATGAATTAATAAGGAATTTCCAATTAATTTCTTTGGTTACAGGCAGTACCTAGAGGTGATTATGAGATGCTGCATCCTGAGCAGCAGCTTCCATGCGTGCAAATCTTGTGGCCACGAGTCTATGTTGCTACAGAGATATCACCAGTCACTAATTATGCCGTACATTGTTGTTAGAATTACATTTAAAATATTGTCAGAATTATCAGAAGTTTGTGGTCTTTGCACTGAATCATTCTTCATCATTGAAGGGAATTCGTGTATCTGATGAAAGTACGAAACTAGTTTCAACTAGTATGCTAGAAAGGAGGCACAAACTCGATCACAATAGAGTTGGTTACTAAACTTGAGTTGTGAAGTGCAACCAGTTACACCATTTTTGTTTTTTTTTTAAATCTGAGGATTGGTGCATGCTTTTCAATTATGCGATAAACATTTTGCTGCTTGAACATTATGAATTGAATTTATTTGTCCTACATACACCAGGCATTGCAATAAACTCAGCTTTGATTTTCGAACTTATATTGTATTGAGCTAGTGCACAGTTGAGGATCCATTTTAGTTGCTGATTGGAGCTATAGTCTAACAATTGAGTTTTACCTGCAGGAAGAATAACCCCGGAAAGCGTCATATACAGCTTTGGCACATTGTTGTTGGATGTTCTTAGTGGGAAGCATATTCCTCCTAGCCATGTAAAATTTCTACCTTTCTTTCTTTCATGTATGTCTAAGTTTTTCTGATCTATTTTGTTATCATTCTGTCATGGTCATGTAATTTTGTGGTGTACATCACTAGTCAGTAAGAAGGGTTACATGTAAATGAACCATGTTACATATAGGGAGTGAACCGGCCTGCTGTTGTCTTTTTGCCTTTATCAGCAACATCAAGTACAATGATTGTATGTAATATTACTATTCTACACATTAATGGGAGACAGCTGATCTCCATGTCAATATTGCACTAATTAATGTGATCAGAAGTAGAAGGGGACCTGTAATTCATATCAACATCATTTGACCTAGTTGAGAGCGCGAGGAAGAGTACTGTGATGATGAACCTATGTGGGATCATATGTGGGATCATTGAACAAAGTGGTATATATTCTACTTTGTACCTTACTGCAGCTATACCCCTTCAACTTGTAGATAATCTACAAAGCAACAGCTGGTTGGAGTGGGAAAAAATAATAATTGGATACAACTGTAGAAGAACAACCAGAATTTAACCTTTTGTTATTACTGTTTGTTGCTGCCAAATTTTGACAAATTTCGTATCCTAATCTTTGCTATATTAACTGATTTAGTGCAAGTATGCCCAGGTCCTTGATCTGATTCGTGATCGGAACTTTAATATGCTCATAGATGCCTGTTTAGATGGCCAATTTTCAAATGAGGAAGTAACAGAACCGGTGCGTTTAGCTTCAAGATGCCTACATTATGAACCACAAGAGCGGCCTAATATAAGTTCTTTGGTTCTTGCACTGGCTTCTCTTCAGAAGGATGCTGAGGTGAATATATATTTCTAGTATGCATTAAAGCATGTTCCCTTTCCTTGATTTGTGTCCCCTGATGGGTTGTCATCAAGATTTCAAGATCAGATCTGCTATATGATTTGCTCTTTTGCTTTTCACGTTCGTCCAGCTTGAAGTATATATTATGAAAATTGCAATAATGTTGATATGTTTTGCTGACACCATCTTATGATCTTATGGATATGCCCCGTGGTGGTGCATCGCCTCTTGAATCAATTCATCTCTCTTCTCTTGCTGAAGCTTGCTCCAGAAAGGATCTGACTGCAATACATGAAATTCTAGAAACAACTGGTTATAAAGATGATGAGGGAACATCAAATTCATGAAGGAAGGGTCCACGGGACAAATCCCATTTGAAATGGATGGTGTGAGTTTGTTCAAATGCTCGCCAAGTTGCATTTGCTGCCTCGTTTTCACCTTTCTGAAA
Source organism: Phyllostachys edulis (assembly GCA_036346405.1). Lineage (NCBI taxonomy): Eukaryota > Viridiplantae > Streptophyta > Magnoliopsida > Poales > Poaceae > Phyllostachys > Phyllostachys edulis. The sequence continues at coordinate 5,025,480 of CM070560.1, read as the reverse complement.
GATAGTGGACTGCTTTAAGTTAATTTGTGAACACTAAGTGCAAGATATACAGAGTAGACTACGAGACGACAACTGTTCAGATCGATTTCTAGGATTTTTTTATTTAGGAAATATGGAGGTGCCTTTATCCCAGCAATTCTTTGTATAGAACTATAGATAGATGAATTAATAAGGAATTTCTAATTAATTTATTTGGTTACAGGCAGTACCTAGAGGTGATTATGAGATGCTGCATCCTGAGCAGCAGCTTCCATCCGTGCAGATCAAGACCGTCGAAAAAGGGTGGCAAGTACGTATTACATAGCAATTAGCAGTCGCAGTAAGGCGGTCTCTGTGCGTAAATTTGTTTCCTTTACAGAGGAGGCCGGGGAAGACGTACATCTGGTGCAAAACTTGCACATGTGCAGATTTTTTTCTATTTGGGTAGTAAGAAAATTCTGAAAAAAATGTGATGTATTTCTGATATATAAAATTTCAAGTGCAAATCCATTCCACATTTGAGAGTAACCAAATTCGGACAAATAATAAATCAAAAGGAAAAAAAAGACAAAGACATATGTTACTACTCACAGCAAAAAAATTTCTTTTTTTCCTGCTAACAGAACTGAGTTTGACGTTCAAAATTTAAAGGTTGACACAACACTATAGATTGCACTGCACTAGATATCTCCTCACGAGTCCGGATAGTAATTCATATAGTGACCAACCCTAATAGCTTATTCCTTGGATCCGTCCCTGCGTACGAGAGACAACTTAACTTCTGGTGGATACTGATACTGCTAACGTTCTTCATTCCAAGCTAGCTAGAGAGAGTACTAGTGATGCTTAGAAGAAGGCCTGAGCGCCGCATCTAGTGACGCTTAGAAGAAGGCCCTGAGCGCCGCCTGCGCGAGCCGAGCCGCCGCCAGCGCGGCCATAGGGAAACGGCGGAGGTGGAAGGAGAGGAACACCAGCGCGACGGTGCCGCCCACAGTGAGATGAAGACATTGAAGCTTTAATTATTTGGTATCTTGATATTAGTGATTCCAAATATTTATTACCAAAGGAGCAAAAAAAATGCAAAAGAAACCTTTGCATTGGCTGTAATAACGTGATGTTCATTTTAGATATTACATGCATATTTAAACTGCAACAGAAACATTTACATAGTACCGTACGTGCATTCTTCACTCCAAGCTATCCCGCCGGGCTCTAGTTCATATAGTGACCAACCCTAATAGCTTTATTCCTTACGTACAAATTTTTAGAACACACGGGGAAAACGAGACACGCTCCGGAAACAATACACTCTGATACTCACGATGTTTTGGAAAACACACCTACGCACGTAATGCAAGAAGGACTTGGTGCTGCACTGCAGCTTTTCTTCTTTCTTTCTACTGCTTTTCCTCTCAATCTTCTTACATTGCTTGCTCACGTTGCAAGACTCAGACTCATCTTCTTATAAAGGCTGAATACACGTATACGACTCAGACCAAAGGTACGAAAAGGAAACGGACTCAGCAAATAGAAAAGGAAACTAAAAACAAAGATTATCTAACACAAGTGACTAGCTTTATTCGTTAGACCCGTACAAGGTAGCTAGAGAGAGCACTAGTGATGGTTAAAAAAAGGCCCTTAGAGCCCCCTGCGCGAGCCAAGCCGCCAGCAGCGCGGCCGTTGGAAAACGGCGGAGGTGGAAGGACAGGAACACCAGCGCGACGGCCGCCGTCCATAGAGAGAGGCCAATGACGGCTTCGAAGGCGCTTGAGCGGCGGGAGGTGGCGTGAGCGCCTGCATGAGGTATGACGGCGCGGAGGAGGGAGGAGACGCCCAGCATCATGTATACGACGGCGTAACAGTGGAGCCGCCGCTCTAGACGGCGGTCCGCGGCAGCGTCGGCCTGGCCCATGCCCGGCTGGCCGTGGACGACGTGGGCCTGAGCAATAGGATTGCCGTTGAGGAAAGGTGCAGCCTCTGCCATGGTTCTGGTACGCGCGTACGTAGCTAGCTAGCTAGTCCTGGACGTGCCGTGCCCGTGTGGTGTCTGGTACTCTGGTGTGGTGTTTTTTTACGAGCAAGCCGAAGTAGATGAGTACATATATATATAGAGCAAGCGAAAGGAAAACAAATTCTACGAGGCCCTCCCTGTCCACCCTAAAATACTCAGAAAGGTGTCTGGTGTGTTTTTTTACTAATCGAGAATCTCCCGTGTGGTGTCTGGTGTGTTTTTTTACTAACAAGCCGGTTAATTAGCCGGAGTAAATATAAGCCGTCCACTTTCTTTCAGTTGAGCAAATTAAAGTACTCAGATTGACAGCCCCAATCAACGTGTGGGCAGCAGTGTAGTGAATCTGGACAGTAGATAGTGACAATAATTAGGTGGTGGAGTGCAGAGGACATATATACTCCTGTTTTGCGAACTGTACGTATGCCCACACTGGAACTGTTAAACACTTGAACTAATAACAAAAACAAATCAAAAGAGGTTTTTTAATAACTCCCTCCACCATGAGCTGCTCCCCTTGATAAAAACAAATCAAAAGAGGTATGTAAAAAGAAGCATATTTCTAATAACAAAAGTGAGCTACAATTTGTACCGCTGTGGTGCACTGGTACTATTATAATTTAGATGTGCAACTCACAAAGGATAGGAAAGAAGTATACCACAATTATTTGGCAAAGAAGTATACCGATAAGTAAACCCTTTTTCTTTCTAATTAAATATACCAATTTTTCCAAAGGTACATGCAAGTAATTACAAATTTAAAACCGAATTTAATCGGCGTATAATCTATTATAGGCGTACTCTAAGTTATAGAGACAGCTATACAAACATAAAAATGAAGCAGCCATTCCTTTCCATGGACAAAACTACATTCAGATAACAGGATTGTGAGTTTGGTGCTATGCTTATCTCCTCCTATGCATACCCTTTTCGTAAAGAAAAATGTCTACTAGAAAATTGAAGCAATAACTCCAAAGTCCAGCGAATATTAATTCAATTACTACTATTGAATCGACTGCTAACTCCATTGGGTATGCTAGAAAGAGAAAAACAGCATGACAGTTAACTGAAAAAGGGGCATACTGATAAACTAAAAGGAAGTATATATATTTCCCCGCCTTCATCAGGCCATGCATCAAGGAATGCAGCTTCTAATTAAGTAAAATTAATAGACAAGGTACACTTTGTGTAGTAGTTTAATCTGAGTTTTGTCTTACCCTTCATAACCTGAGAAAAAAATTCAGTATAATTAGGCATACACCCAACTAGCAAGTAGCTATACGGACGACATCATATATCCAATTTTGAATTTCCTAATTTGATCATGAACAGTTGAAGACTCCTTAGATCACAATGAAACCAAAAGAACTGCATGCATATACCAGTAGCATGCCCGTGGGGCATGTTTGATCCAGTGGATTCCGATCGACGGTGGATGCAACCAAGAGTAGGTACTCCTAGTAGTACTAAACCATACACACACACACGGAAGCGCTATTCAGTGCTCGTGTGTTGATTAGTTATTCTGCATGTGGGCCATGCTGTGCGCGGCCTGACAGCCCACGCTTCCCCCGTGCTACGCGCAGTTAGCTAGCGCCCCACCTCTCGCTCGAGATAGGTAGTAAAACCCTCATGCGTGCGTCCAAAACGGCAGTAAACCCTCACGCGCATGTCAAAATGAGATCGGTAATAAAACACGCGCACACATCGAATAAAGTCGTAAAAAATGATTGTTTGTCACCGCGTGTCGTTATATAAACTGTTTTACTACCGTTATAGTGAGGAAGAGAGGACCGTAAAATTTAGTATGCTTGTTTTACTGTGGGAAAATGACGTTATAAATTGTTTTACTGATCCAGTAAAATGTTATCGTTTATCGTAAGTGATACCTAATGTTACTTCGAAAAGGCACGTCGTGTTACTGCTGTAACAAGTTTGCGCTTTATGTTTTTGGTAGTTAAAAACAACATTATTGTAAAATGTAACACCTATTACTGTTTGATAACATGTATTTACTGTCCGTTATGCAAAAGTTCTTTTCTAGTAATCATACGTTTTACTGTAAAATGTAGCACGTACCTATTACAGTCAGTTACAAATGTATTTATTCAATATTAGTCATAAACTCACAAAAAAACTACTTCGGTTTACTGAACGTCCTATACTTCTCTAGTGCTTCAGGGAGGGGCTTGACTTGTTGACCTTGTGGAACAACAGATAGAAAAGAGGGCGACGAGTAAATTTGCTGCTACGTGAGTGACTATTTCAGTTTCTGGCACTGTGTAGTTTCATATGTAAATTTGTCAAGATTTTATCTCTTCTTTGGTTTTCTCGGAAATTCTTACAAGTTGCTGTTTTCATAAAAATGCGTTGTTGTTTTTATTGAAAATTTTCAAAACATGCTCAAATAATCTTTCCCACATGTAAACATGCCCAAAATTATTCTCCCACTTATTTTCATTATACTTTTTGAAAATTGGGATTTTTGGGATGTTACCGTTGCCCCGCCGCCTCGGCTGCCCTCTGGCCACCACGACCCACCGACGCCTTCCGCGTCACAGCAGTGACGTCGCCGCACGCAGCGCAAGACCCAAGCCATCGCCACCAGAGGTAGGAACCCCACCGGGGTTCCATTTTTGTGGTCATCGCCTATCGCCGCGCCGGCGCCGCCACATGCCGGTGTCGCCCTGTGCCTTCCTCTATTTCCTATCTTGTGCTCCTCTGCTTCTTTCTCTCAGTCACTCTCTCTCTATCTCTCTCAATGACCAAAGGGCCCCACTTGTCATACACATTCATTCCCTCTCTCTTTCTATCTCTCTCCCACTAGCATATGGGCCCTTATGTCATACTGCTCGCGATTTTGTATTATTAAACCCAAATGAATATGCCAGAATATTCCCTCTCTCCAATTTTCAAGATTTTCCTTCCAACAAATCTTCCGAGAGTTCGTTCTCTTCTGTACGAACTCCGAATCAGTCGATTCTTTCTCTTAAATTAATATAATTTCATAATATCTCTAATAGTACTAATTTTATAATTTTTAGATTTTATTTATTTTTTTTGTTATTTATTTTGTCTCGATTTGCGCGTGTAGAGTCGACCTTAATCGCAGAATCTACTTTGGACCAATCAGACGCGTTAAGCTCTAACTTGATAAAGGCAAGTCTCTTTTGATCATATTGTACCTATGTTTTCCAAATCATGTTTTAAATTTCAAAATTAATATGCATATATAGCTATTTACATAAAATGATACGTTCAAACCCTAGGATCACTACTATAGAAAAGGTATTCACAGACGGTTCAAAAACGTCATCACAGATGGTTTCGTGAGTCATGCGAGTTTATGGGTCGATTATGACATGAGGTCATCACAGATGGTTTTAACCGTCTCGATGCATACTTTCACATTTGGTTTAATCGAGAACCGCTCATAATAAATACTTATCACGCAGACGGTTTGTGGTCAAAGCGATGCAGTGATGACTTTTCTCTATAAAACCCCAAATGGTGGTGCTTGTGCCATTAAATCCGGCATCATATATATATATATATATATATATATATATTGTTCATGATCTCTCGACCACTTTGGGGGATCGTCCATAACATGAGAAGGATGAGGCAGTAGCTACGCAACCTCATTGAGCCCTAAAGTTTAAAAAATATGGATGCCAAGAGAGCGTCGGGACATCCAATTACCCGGATGTTGTCAATAGGTAATTGGACCTAGGTTCGAAGTGGCGTGGATCTTGTATAGTATTCAAGCGGGAAGTGGCATCATGTATCAGCAACTAACCATTCTTGAGCATGTAATCGTCTTTAAACCCAATAAGAACACCAAGCAACCATTCTCACATTTCAAAAGAATTCTCAATTGGTTGCTTGGTGTTCTTGTTGGGTTTAAAAACAATTACATGCTCAAGAATTGTTGGTTGCTGATAGATGATGCCACTTCCTAGTCGGAGTACCTGCGCATCAATGTCACTTTCTGAATATAGCGACGTCCAATTACCTATCGACAACATCCAGGTAATTGGATGTCCTAACACTCTCCTTGCATCCGTACTTTTTAAACTTGCAGGGCTCAATGAGGTTGCCTGTGATACTGCCTCATCCTTCTCATGTCATGCGGACGCATAAAGTGACTGAACTATATATATATATATATATATATATATATATATATATATATATATATATATATATATATATATATATATATATATATATATATATGATGCCGTTTTAATGGCACAAACAACTGCTGGAGACTTTATAGAGAAGAGATTATAAATGGAATGGTAGGACGTACCTAGGACGCAAGAGGTAGGAGAACTTGACCGCATGAACACAGTTACACGCACAAAGATGAAATGAATGGTGAGAGACAAACATAAGACTATTAACATCATTACATCACGAGCAAAGGGACTATTAATATGAACTAATTATCAATTCAATTTCAGCATAAGACTATTAACATCATTACATCACAGAGCAAGGGGACTATTAATATGAAACATCATTACATCACAGAGCAAGGGGACTATTAGTATGAACTAATTATCAATTCAATTTCAGCATAAGACTATTGACATCATTGAGCAGTTCATCAGCAAGACAACAAGACCAAGGGTGTCCAAACCCACCACACCAGTAATAGCCCTCGGCATCTATCGCAGAGCACTAGTGTAATATCCCAAAACGTTTTAGAGGAGTTAATTGAAAAAAAAAGGAATTAAAAAACTTAGTGTGGTTTTTCACTATATAAATAAATAAAATCTGGACCATGGGCTTCCAGCCCATGGCACTGTAGCCCAAGATCGACCGGCGCAATAAAGGGACCAAGGTGGGGCGGCAGCCCCAAGCCCTAGCCGCCTCCACCCTCCTATAGAGCGCCGGCAGAGGTTTGCCTTGCCATCGCTAGGTGTTGTTGCCGGGCTGCCTCTGCTGCGTGCAAGCTGCCGCCTTCCGCTAGCCATCGCTGCCCGCATGCCGTTTCGGCGTCATCCCGCATGCACGCTGCGCGTCGACTCCTGCCGAGCGTGCCTGCCCGCATGCATGCACACGCCATGCGTAGCCGCTTACCGCACGCATGATTGCTGCAGCTGCTGCTATTGCTTGCCCGCATGTTTGCTTTGTATGGCTACGTGACTAGATAATTAATTCCCAAGTAAGTACTGCTGTGATTTTTTTTTATTGGGAGGTGCCTCCTTTGCATGCATGCGATTCATTGAAGTATTAAGGTAGAGATGAAATATCTAGTTTGCAGGCATGTGACTGTAGGTTAGTTAGTTTCCACGAGAGAGAGAAAGAAGGTGCTGTGCATGGGATGGTTCTGCTTGCTGCCGCATGCCACAGGAGCAAGGAGAAGGCAAGGATAAGGAAAAGAAGAGGAAGAGGTAGAGGAAGAAAGGGAACCCTCGAGAGGATCATCTTCTCCAAGGATTGTTCATCGTTCTCCGGAGTTCTTTAAGGGTAACGAGATGTTTCCCCGTTGTTTAGTTCAATTCGTTCTTGGTAGATGTCGTTTATTGATTCATCGTTAGTGTTGTATTTAGAAATATTGATGTTCTCTGTTGTACGTTGATTTTCGATTGGATCAAGGTCGAATTAGGATTTGTGATCTCCTAGAGAGTTGTAGATTATTTCGTCATGTTTTCATAGCCTTTGAGTTCACCTGAATCCGAGTTGTGGTTTGAGAGTTACGGCCATTTGTTTACTACTGTCCAGAACCCCGATTAATTCTCAGCAGTCACTTTGTGCAGCAAGTTGAATGTTGTTAAGGTCCGAATCAGGATTCCTCCCTATTATGAAAATTGTATTTTATTGTCTTATATTTCCATGGCCGCCAAGAACACGTAATTCCGACATATGGATCAAAAGTTATGTTAGTTTCATTCTTACTGTCTAGAATTCTGACTAGTTTAATCTGTCGATTTGTCTTTTAAAATATGTTCATGTTAGACGCAAATTCAGGGTTTCCACCCAACTAGTTTGTTTTATAAAATTTCGTAACCTTTTTAGAATGTTAAAGAACGCCTTAATCGGAGTTGTAGATCAAAAGTTGTGTTATTTTCTTTACTGCTGCCCGTTTCGTCGGGACAAATTCTGTTTTTCAAGTTCATCTGCCTGTAGTATATTGATTTGGGCCAAATTGGGATTTCTCACCAACTAGGTTTTCGTAGATATATTCATTAAGTTTCCATAGGATCTAGGCTCACCTCGTTCCAAGTCCCATATCGTTAGATATGAGTGATTCCGTGCTGCTGTCCAGAATCAGTTCCATGATTGTGTCGTCTGTTTTCAGATTAGATCTAATTAGTTAATTGTGGGTTGTCGGGGAGGTGTTGTAGAACGTTAATGGAAGTGTCCTATTATATGTTGTTCTTATTTCAAGTATATATTGTGTAGGCGGAGAGGCTTCAGGTTTAGGAGCACCGCCATTGCCTACTAACGCGTCGCATCGCGGAAGGAAAACACTTTGATGTTTTGATAATTAGAAAATATTGAATGTTTGATGTTGATATTGTGTTTTTCTAAGATCCATGATAATATTTAATGTTCATGTTCCTTCCATATGCGTTATCTCCATGATTAGAGAGCATGTCTTTTCAATATACATATTGCATTCCATGCATCAAGTGTTCATGTTTCATCCACGAGTGGATTAAAAGACCCATCAATTCCAAAGATGGGCACGTAAGACCCACCATTCTAATGTGGGCGATTGGGACACCCGTATGAAACGTTCTTCATACGGGACTTGGATCCCCGTATTTTGTTAAATGCGGGCTTAGGTGAACACCGACGGGTGTGTCACTAGCAATACCGGTATATGCATGTGTGTAGTCCCTTCATTTCATTCAACCCATTCATTCCATTCATTCAAATATTCGTTCTGTGATTTATTCATATTCTTCAATGATGTTGGTTTGATCATGTTTGTTGTATGTCCCATTTATTCACTGTACTTGCTGAGTCTCGGACTCATTCTTGCGTTGTTTGTTTATTTTAGGTGATCATTGATGTTGGCTCTATTGGGAGGGAGTAGACACGCACTTCTCATTCACGTCACTCTATTCATGTTCAAGATTATGATTTAGTTCTATCTTTCATTCGTTATTGATGAACTGTAATAAATAAATTTAGATGATTAATGATACCTATTGCTATGTTATGGTTAATTCAGTAGTACTTGTGATCTTTGATTATTCTTTCGATAGTTATTGCTTAGATTCGGACTATATTCATGACATGATCCTACTGAATAATGATCTCTTTTTGTCATTAGATGAGATGGTGTTCTAATTCTTCTGCATTGTGGTTGTAAGCTAGATTATTTAGGTGACATCTTGGCTTCCGAATAGCCAGGGTGTTACAACTAGCCATTTTCATCACAGAGCAAGGGGGGTAGAGACAGAGAGGGAGTAAGGTAGGGTGATACCTCAGTACAGTGCAACCACGGCGGCGACCCCACCACCAGCACAACCCTCATCCATCTCGTTCACCTTGCATAAATCACACAAACATCAGGACACAACTTAAGGCTCAAGCATAAAAATCAAACTCAACAAAAGACATTAAGCTAACAGATCTAGAGGAGAATAGAGGGAGGATGGGGAAAACAAAGCCCCGCTAGGGCCTGAGCGCAGGAGGCCGAGCAGGAGAACCAAGCCATGGCGGTGCAGGCGACACATGGGGTGGCGGCGTCACCGTAGTTGTGGCATGACCCTAACACTGCATAAGACACCGCGACTATCGCGATCTTGTGCAAGGCAGAGTGGTGTCACAACCTGCGGCGATGGCGACGGGCTCAAGCGGTAGCGTCGAGGTGGGGAGGGGAACGGACGAGAGTAAATGCTTGTTGAGGAGTGACGAGTTAGGCGGCGCAAACCCTAGCGGCGGGCTCCTACTAATAAAGAGACTTATCACGACGGTTATATTATGGAACCATCGGTGATAATTATCACGAATGGTTCCATAATGGAACCGCTCGTGAAATGGTTTTTCTCAAGTATATTTATCTTGTATATACACTTACATGACATGAAGAAATTACATGTTTATATGTCAATTTTATCATTTAAATCTTGCTAAAATTTTGCTTTAACTATATATATATATATATATATATATATATATATATATATATATATATATATAAAATTTGTTCCACTAAACCATCTCTAATATAATTAATATTAATTGTAACTTCACCTCCAAACTTTTTTTTTTCATTTTGGAATTTTCATATGGCCAAACAATAAGGCGATTGCTTACTAAAAGATTAAAAACAAGTAGAAACCTATAATTAAATAAAGTTTTTCTAGTGGCGGAGGTAGACTGCTATCTCCGTCTTCAATATTTCATAGGCGACGGCATCGACATCCGGATGGTTCCTGATCATCAGCGAACGAAGCCTGAAATGCGTCCACCCGCTGACGCACTCGTTCGAGTGTCTCTCGAAGACCTTCAGATTGTTGAACCAAGAAGAATTGAGCCCATAGGCTCTCTTTTCTTGCTTGAGGGGTCTCAGCCTAGTTGACTCGGTCACTTGCCACCTCGATTATGCAGTCCAAGTGACGGCAAGCCTCCTGGAGACATGCAACGTCGTTTTGGAGGACCACGTCGATGACGCGGTAAACTCACCGAAAGTGGGAGATCACCCGGAAGACATGGCGGAAGAGGATGTCAAGATGGCGGAAGGTGGCCGTCACCTGCTCCAGCAAATTCTCGACCAACGTAGGAGTGAAGACACTGTTGAAACAGTGTTCTTCCGCAGCACGGTTCAATGTATAGCGAGAGAGGTGCTCGTACAGTGCGGCCAGGTAGGCCATCAATGCCGGCGACAAGGAAGAGGCAACCATTTCTGTTTTTTTTATATAATTATGTGGGGATGATCATCTTCGATGGCAGATGGTCCTTTTTATAAAATAAGGTATAAATTCGGAGCGTGAGGCGAAGAGACGCATCGGGAGTCGGGCGGATTGATCGACGACGAAGAGCGACGGGAGCCAAGCGGATGGCGGCGAAGAAGAAAACGAATTGGTCAGAAGGCGATATTATCACAGACGGTTATAACAAAAAACCGCCTGTGATATGTGGTAATATCACAGGCGGTTATTGTTAAGAACCGTCTGTGATGTTTCACAGACGATTCTTTGTTGAAAATCGTCTGTGATATGTAGAATTATCATAGATGGATATTAACAAGAACCGTCTGTGATACTTCACAGACGGTTTTCAACATGAACCGTCTGTGATATTACCTCTTCACAAACAGTTTTTAGCTCAGCTAGTAACACAGACGGTCTCTAAACCAAAACTATCTGTGATTGCATGTAATACAGACGGTTTTGGTCAACTGTCTATGATGAGACGTCCAGTATTAGCCTTTTGTAGTAGTGGATGTTAATTAATCCTAACTTCGTTAATGTCTTTATTTGATGTTGATATCCTCGAACCCTTGTCACCCTAGTATAGAAAATCCATGACATTGATTACATTATTGTTGGATTAATTAATACGGTAGAATTGCTTAGACATGCGTTGTCGGTCATGATCACCCATTGGGAGGAAATTATTATTACCTTTTATGCAAATCATTTTGAGAAATGTATGACAATAGGTAATTTTGTTGATTTATAAAATAAAAAATAAAAAATGCTAAAAATTTGTTTAGACTTGGGCGGATGGTAAGTTCAGGCGGGTGCGATTAGAGCACAAGAACTTGTAATACGTTAAGATCCGCCCAGATCATATTAATGACCGGTGCTTGTGTTTATTCAAACCGAGTAATACTGTACAGCCACATGTCCTAAGTGGGAAGGACCTGGCTGGATAATTTACTAAGTCCAGATATTTAGCCCGCGGGCTATAGATGGTAGGAGTTACCGGGGTAGTGCAGACGATGGTAATTGACGTCCTCGTCTATCGGGGCTTGCGCCGGGCGATGGTAATTGATGTCCATATCCGGGCAGGTTATCCCCCACAACGGTGAGCTCTGGGTCAATGGTAAATGATATCCAAGACTTGGGGTTAAGCTCATCGAGCGGGCTAATGTGAGGATAAAGTATTATAAAAGTTTTATGATAATCACTTAGTCGCACATCTTCGGAAGTGTGTCAGACGGATATTATAAGATGATTATCTTGTGCGGGTCAAGTTGTACAACATCTGCAGAGTGTAAAACTATTCGAATAGTTGTGCCCACGGTTAAGGGCGGGCAAGGTGCGTTTCACATGGTATATTTTAGTTTTGTTTTGAAAGAATTATTTTGAAAATCTTGGAGTAGTTGGAACTCTTGGATTGTTGTGCTGGCAGCTAGAGTCAGTTGGGTAGCTAGAGCCCTACTGTTTAAACCTTGGCGGTTAGAGCCTCGATACTAGTGATTGGTAGCTAGAACCTTCACTAGTGAAACAATTAATTTATTTATTGAAACTACGTTTGTCAAATGTGCTTTATGCAAAAAATTTAAACATGAAATGTTGCTTTGTGCAAAAGAACCATATAAGCTCTATTTGTTAAAGCTATGCATACACATTTTTCCCTAGACTTGCGGAGTACTTTTTGTACTCACGTGCTACACTCAAAACATATTCCAGAAGTCTTCAACGACATTGAGGAGGACTACGACTACTTCGCACGTGGCTTTGATGAAGGACACCCGGAGTACTAGGCTACGCTCGCCAGTCGAATGCCGGTGGGGAATTGGATGGGCCACCACTCAAATTTATCATTTGGTGTTTCTACTGCTATAAGACTTGAGGTCATGTGACCTTTATTGTAATGAGTGGACTTAAGGCCGATACTTTGTTGTTACTTTTATGTTAATTATGATTCGAACTTATTATCAGCACTATATCCACTGTGTGCACTAACTATTGATCGTGAACCGCGAAATATATAGAGGATTCGGATTCAGAAATCTAGTCCCAACAATAGGGAGCCTACATCCAAATAACTTATACTAGAGCTTTCTCTTGTTATGTTATACGTTTTGACATGAGTAGCTATTCCTTCCAACCTCAATAGCACCAGCTCCCCCCTGGCCGAACCACGACCGTCGTCTCCACTCGGCACCGTGAATAATGTCATTGAATTTGTCTTACAAAACACTTTCATAATACATCATTCTTATTATTTTTGCTAGTATATTATGATAATAAAATATAGTCAAAATATTTCGTCGGAGACCGTGCAAAGTCAAAAATCGACCTGCGTGGTGAAGACGATGGCTTTGCCTCCGATCTGCAAAGTTTTAAACTAGTCAAGATCAACCAGCATTTGATAATGATTGGTGCACTATTTTTAATGCGACTGCTGGAGAAGATGATGACATGGTTTATTGGTTACCATCAATACAATGCAAGGGTGTGCTTCGGACACCTCTCTAAGAAAAGTTTACGAATCTTGAAATAAAGTAGTTAATATTAGTTGTGGTAAAATCTACATTAACCAAAAAATAAATCAAATCAAAGATTTTTATCCCGCTTATTATTCAAATCTTTATCTATATCTATATCTAATCTTTTATTTTATTTTATTTTATTTTTGTGTTTGATACAAATTTATCTCCTCCTAATATTAACCACTTTGCTTCATAATTCAAATCTTTTTCTAATGTGGGCCTGAATCGCTCGTAGTGGCATATAGAACAAGGAGATGCCTCTCTAATGGAGATCGCCGCCTTGTAGTGGAAACTCCTTTGATTGTGCTGTTCTTTTGTCAATCTTCTTGTAAAGACGCCGCAAAGCTTTCCCGTGTTGTTAGAAAAAAAAAGAAAAATTGCGTCGCGCACAGGTAGACCTGCTCCATCTGAACTCATCGCATTCCATATGGTCCCACGAATTTTTTTAAAAATAATATTATTATTTTAAAAGAAAATTACAAAAATAAATAGTTGACCCAAAAAAATTACAAAAATGGGTTCCTGACGCCGTTTGAACTGTCGACAGGCTCCTATCGCCAGTTCCCTGTTGCCTCCTTGTCGCCGATCCAACTCCCTGTCGCCAGTTGAACTGGCGATAGATACTCTTTCCCCTATAAGAGCTCCATGAAACCCTATAATTCGGCACATGACTCATTTTTATTTAGAAAAAAAGAGAAGGAGGGGAGGGAGAGGAGTAGAGGGGAGGAGAGAAGCTAGCGAAGCGCTGCCCGTCCGGTTGCCTACCTGTGAGGTAATTCTTTGAACTGAATGGATTACATAGTTTTAGATATACAGTTGCGTAGTGCAGTATGTTGTAAATAATTCTTTTTGGTGGGTAGTCTTATTTTAGATATGTGGTTAATAGTGGAAATGTTCTCCATGGTGCAGTGCGTCAATTATGTTTGACGTCACCAATTTCGAAATTTACTACGGTTCGAGGACTATTCTGGAGGATCCTGAAGGGATTGATCTGCGTTATTTCCAATCGGCGACCGTGCCCCTACCAAGAGCAGAGGGGTGTACATGGGACGCTGTGATGCGGTGGTTGTTTCACATATTCCAAGTGTATTGTGATGTGTATGATCTGAGATTGAGTTTTCTTACCCCCCCCCCCAAGCAACACAACCCACATATTGGGAGTTAGTGCAGCTGAAGGGAACATGGTCATGGCAGTCATATCTACGCGTGGCAAGGGAGAGAGGGTGGGATTTGCTCCTTCTGGCTCAGGCATATGCCAAGCCCACTCCTACATCCGCGGCTGAACAAGAAGGGGGTGGTGATGCCGAAAAAGAAGTCGGTGACTCCAGCCACAGCGCGGCGCGCAGAGTGCCCGAAGCTCCCGGAGTTGATGATGTTTGTCGACGAAGACCACGAGAAGTAGCTCTTCATCGAGCGAGCAGGTGGGCTTGTGTAACACCTGGCTATCACGGAAGCCAAGATATTACCTAGAAGACTAACATACCTCAATTATACGAAATAATTTCAGCAATCTATCAACTAAAAACATGTAAGTATCACCAAATGATAGAATGAACATAAGAATTAATTCAGAATTCAACAACATATCAAACTCTAATCACCTAATCATATTGAATCATCCATAAAAAACTTATCAATAGACTATACGAAGATCTGAGGCAATGAATAACTCAACATATCATAATGAAAGGGGACATCAACCACCAAATCTCCAGTTATTACAATACAATATTTATCCAATAGAAATTAATGATAAGTTCATCTAATTAAGGGTGATTAAAGTAATGTGGATGAAGTGATCCATGACTATTCCCTCCCATGCATGCTGTCTTCAATGTTTACCTATAAATAAATAAACACGGCAAGAATGAGTCCAAGACTCAGCAAGTACAACAGAACAATACTAAATAAGAACATATCAATCACAGAATGGAACATAAATGTAGAATGACTGAATAAGAACATAACATCGTAGAATTGTACTCGAATGTGGAATGGATGAATAAGAACATAACTTCATAGAATAGAATATGAATGAATGAAATGCATGAACACCACTTCTGCTTATACCGGTATAGCCAGTGACACACCCGTCGGTGTTCACCTAGGACCGCATTTATCAAAATGCAGGGATCCAAGGCCTGTATGAAGAACGTTTCATACGGGGATCCAAATCTGCCCATATTGGAATGGTGGGTCTTACGTGCCCATACTAGAATTGATTGGTCTTTACATTCCACTCCCGTAGACGAAACATGAACAATGAATGAATGGAATGAATTATGAATAATGAAAGACATCATCTCATTAAACATGGATTAACGAACGTGAAAAGAACATGAAGCATTGAATCTACTCATGGATCATAGAAATAACAGTATGAACAACAAGCACTCAGCATTCACCTACAATAAGAATCACAAGGTACTTGCCCATATTGGAATTATGGGACTTCACTACCCACTCCCCTGGGTGAACAGGAACGAATGAATATAATGGACGTAATCTTATTATTGAATAATCATGGTATATCAACTATGAAGGGGAACAAGGAATACCAAAATTACTCATTTCATATTCATCAATCAAGTGGAACAAGCACCAAACAGGACAAATCAATTGTACTTGCCTCAATCGTGATACGGAATACAACGATAGAAAGCTCTAGCCCTGGGGTTCACCACCACCTGGCAGCCGTAAAACAATAAACTAAGTACACCAACCAAAAGTGTACAGCACTGCAATGAAACAAAAAGAGAACAAGCGTCCCTATTCGCAATCCGAACATTTAATCAAAACACTCTCAAATTTTCAAATCTGTCCAAACGAACAGCTGTTAAGGAAAAATTCATAACTTTTGAGTCAAAACTCCAAAATCCATTAATCCAATTTTCCTAGAACCTAAACAAGCCTAACTACAACTTATCAGGTGATTAAAAGATCAAACTAGTTCATCTAAGCCTTTGTTTTCAATCCCAAGACCGATCTGTCATCTTCGGTACTACTAACTTGTAAATTTCATAACTTTTGTTCGGCACAACCAAACACATTGTTCTAATAATATTTGGAAACTACAGGAAACAAGCTATCTCAATAAAATTATCACTAATATTCCCACTGTGCAACCAAGGTTGTAAACAATCAAGTAAATCTCTTCTATCCACACAGAGAGACAGATTACAGAAACAGTTTCTAAAATTTATATCTTTTGATCTAGAAATCCAAAAATTATGAAATTTAACTTTCTGGGAACATAATGAAAATACCTACAAATCTCAAGAGACCAACTGACCCAATTCGGCCGTCTCCAAGATCAAATTTACAGATCTATATTCCCTGCACAAGTCCTGAGACTGATTTAGCACCCTGTATTGCGAAATTCATAACTAATTAACCGTTTATCCAAAATTTATGAATCAGCACTTTCTGGAAAGCTAACGAAAATTCTCATCTTCCTCCAGGAAACAATAATCCATGAATCTTCTTGGATCTAACTCAAAACTGCGTGTCAACAGATAGACAGATTCAACCGATCTACACAGCAGTTCTACGATCCCCCTACTTGATGGCAAAACGAATCTAACCGAAACAAAACAGCGAGGAATTCAATCGTTACCCTTGAAGACACCAATGGAACCCACTGGAGATCCCCTACGAAGAATTCCTCTTTCCCCATCCCCTTCCTTTCACCTTCGACGAACACCACCACGGCTTCTCCCTTCTTCTACAAATCTTGGACAGCAGCGAGGAGGCATCATCAATGGAGGGGAGGTGCTGCATCTTGCTGGACATGAGGGGAGGTGCTGGCCTAGAGGGGAGAAAAGGGGGTGGCGGCTCAAGGGAGGGAGTGGAGGCGCCTAGGAGGGAGAGAAAGTGTGAGGACCTTCTCGGGATACTTGGAATGCTCAGATTTTTTTTTTAGCTGCGGTACTGTCGTTTGGTGAGGACCGGTAGTACCGCCCACGTCCGATCGCTAGTACTACCACACTAGGGAGCGGTAGTACTGCCCAGGGTACCCCAAGAGGAGGTCTTGACCTTTGTGCACTGAGTTAGTCCCATGATCAGTCCTGCTAACTCGCATAGAGACACACGAGTGTGATTGAATCCATACCACAACAAGCTAAAGGAAAACGAAAAGCAAATTATCAAATATTATTAAAGACCAAACGGTCAAGCTTCTTATAAGAGCTGCAAGGGCTTACAACACAAGAGCACCTGCAGCAGGAAAACAAAACACCAATGCGTGGGTCCAACCGATCAGCCCACCGGCTATCGAGTGGAGGACGCCCCTAGGTCGCATGGTCTCCAAAGACCTCTTCAACATGAGCTTTGAGCTCCTGGAACATCCTTGAGCTGCTGATTAAGCAGAGGGCAAAAGCCATGAGTGCTTTGAATGTACTCAGCAAGCCGTGGGGAGTGTATGCAATAATACTTATGCAAGGCTTGCCAAAAGAGAGCTGTATGGTTAGTTGCAAAAGCAATATTTGAAAACAAGTAATATGAGTAGATTGAAATGCTCAAGTTAAAACAATAATACATAAATGCATTTGATTTCAAGAGAGGTCGTGAGCACCCACTCACTTCCAAAACCACTCTGAAGCACCCACTCCAGAGCTCCCAAAAGACCAACCGTGGGAGGTCTGGCCACACCCATGACCAGGACCTCAACCACGACCACCCTGGAGCACCCACTCTAGAGTTCCCAACCAGCCCTCGACCTCATCTCGAGCTAACCATGACCCTCTAAAGCCGCCAAGGTCTCTTGAGGCAAAGCAATAGTTTCGCAGACGCCAGGACACAATTTCACAAAAGCTACCCTTGCACCACTTCTCCGGAGATGTCCATAACCAAGGACTTGGCTATTCAATAGATTTTACGCTCTGCAGAGGTGTACAACTTACCCACAATCCACGATTTCTCTAGCGGACGGGTTCCGAAAGACCCTTGCTCACTCAAGGTGAATAGTCTAGAGAGCGCAAGGCCTTTACAAAGTTTTGAATCGACTCGAGTCGCCCGCTAAGGTTTCGCAATTCCCGTCTTTGGGTTATCGGGTGCCCCCTCTTGCGCCAAATACCACACGCCAACCACAACAGTAACCGAAGTCACTCATTGCTAATTATTCAGCCCAGACCATCCCCATAAAATGACCTTGTGGTTGCACGAATTACCCGGATCCACAAACACAAAGTTAAGTCCTTAATCCACTCAGGCAAGGCAACCTTATCCCATTGTGCACATGGCACCCCCTTTACTGCACGATCACTTGCCCGAGTGTGAAAACATCTTGGGTTCAACCCGGCCACTGGACCACCCAGTCCTAGCACTGCAAGTTTTAACAAGGTGGCCTCACACCACTAAAGACACAACGGGGGCATTACGCCACCGTTGCACAGTGGTGGCACCAACCACGGTTCCATAGTTCCTTAGTCAAGATTATTAATTGATGAGGCATGATTTACCAGACCCACGGTTCTACAGCAAGGCTAAGCATAATCTTACAGTCCCATGTTGGCAATACCAAGCAATACCAACTAAAATACCCAATCTAAGGTGTCCAAGGGAGATCATATCAACATGTCAAGTTCAAGTGTCCAAGGAGGCATAAAGTCAAGTGGAACATAGCTACTGCCCAAACTGTTTCTATAAAGATAGCCATGCAAGTTTCATAAATCAAAATATTTTTTTGTAAAATAAGATCAAGATGATCAAGGTCCACGACTTGCCTCTGTTGAAGGGAAAAGCTTCGGCTGGTGTAGCTTGAACCCTGAGCTCCTCAGCAATCAACCGAAATCTACACGTGCACAAAGAAAACCAAATAAGCAAAGAAACTCCAAGAAATCCAAAAGAACTTACTTAAAGCAAAAGAGATGAGGTCCACGAGGAAGGGAGGTCCGAGAGGGAGGTCCAAGCCCAAAGAGCTCCAGACCAGGGGAGCTTGGGGAGCACACCAAAACCAAGAGGAGGCTAAGAATGACGAACATGGAGGAAGTGGACACCCCCTGGTGCTCTATTTAAAGGAAAAGGGGAATAGAAGCGCCACAACAGGGAGGTGACCAGGTTCAAAGCATTGGTACAAAGACACACTGCCAAAGGTACGAAAAAGGATTAGATTATGAGGAGGAGGGGACAAAAAGTAGAAATGGGTACAATGGAAGTGGCAGCATTTAATGTGACTTCAGCCCTCATCAAATGCGCTTAAAGGCTTGGGCAGAGGAAAAGAGAAAAGAATAGGACTAACAAGAGGGGCCAGTCAAAAGGATAAACAGACTGGTCAAAGGGGATGACCCAAAGAGGAGGTCGACCGAGGAGATCCAACGAGGAGGTCCTGCGAGGAGGTCTAAGGAGGAGATCCACAGAGGAGGTCCAACGAGGAGGTCCGAGGAGGACAGACAAGGAGGACAAAAGGACAAACAAGGAGGTCTGAGGACAGGGGGTCCTAAGATAACAAGAAGATGGTCTAGACCACGCAGGTCTAAACACAAAAGATGAGGTCTAGACCACAAAGATCCAAACACAAGGAGGATGTCTAGACCACAGAGGTTGAAACACAAAAGAGGAGGTCTGGACCACACAGATCCAAACACAAGGAGGAGGTCTAAACCACAGAGGTCTCAACACAAAGAGGAGGTCCGGACCACAAAGATCCAAACACAAGGAGGAGGTCTAGACCACAAAGGTCTAAACACAAAAGAGGAGGTCTGCACCACAAAGGTCCAAACACAAGGAGGAGGGGTCCGAAGGGCAAAGAGGTCCTACGGGCAGGGAGGTCCAAAAGGCACACAACGGGGAGGTCCTATGACAAGAGGTCCAAAAGACTCAGCCACAAGGGGGTCCTCTGGACATGAGGTCCAAAAGACTACAAGGAGGTCCTGACGGTTAGATCCTCAAGGAGCAGGTCCTGACGGTCAGATCCTCAAAGAGCAGGTCCTGACGGTCCAGATCTAGAGCAAGGGGAGATTCGCGGAGACAAGGATGCGCTGGAGGAACAGAGGCCGTCAGATCTTGATCGGTCGGAGCAAGGCAAATTGGCCATTCGGACCAAACGAACGAGTCAACTCAATCAAGCCATCCGATGCGGATCAGAGGGCTAAAAGGAAAGGGGATGTTCGGACCATCCGAATGCCCCAACAAGATCGGGCCGTCTAGAAGCATCAAATGGTCCTAAGGGAAAAAAGGCAAAACTCAAGCGGTATAACTGCAAGAGCCAGCGGCAGGTCCAAGCGCTAGGGAGATCTTAGACCTAAGGAGGTCTGGACCTTTAGATCAAACAGAGAAGGGATCTGGACGGTTAAGATCTCCAAAAGGGGAGGTCCTAACAGCCAGATCTGAACAAGGGGAGGTCTGAGCGGTTAAGATCTCCAGAGAGGAGGTCCTAACGGCCAGATCTGAACAAGGGAGGTCTGAGCGGCTAAGATCTCGAGAGGAGGTCCTAACGGCCGATCTGAACAAGGAGAGGTCTCGGCGGTTAATATCTCCAGAGAGGAGGTCCTAACGGCTAGATCTCGAACAAGGGAGGTGCAGGCGGTTAAGATCTCCAAAGAGGAGGTCCTAACGGCCAGATCTGAACAAGGGGAGGTCGAGCGGTTAAGATCTCTAGAGAGGTGGTCCTAACGGCCAGATCTGAACAAGGAGAGGTCTCGAGTGGTTAAGATCTCGAGAGGAGGTCCTAACACTAGATCTCGAGCAAGGGAGGTTGACCCTACAAGGAGGTCCAGCTGGGGAAAGGTTTGGACCCTTTGATCTCAGTGAAGGAGAGATCTGAGTAAAAGGGAAAATCCAAGGGAGGATATCTCCAAAAGGAGGAGATCCAAGGTAAGAGGTCCAAAAAGAGGAACTTAAGGGAGGTCCTGGGAGAGGAAGAAGAAGGGAAGGTCAGAAAGATGAGATAGATCTGAACATCAGAAGATGTCCAACAAAAGAGAGAATCTGGACAAAGGGGAATGTCCAGCAAGAGAAAGGTCTAGAGAAAGAGAGAGAGATCTAGAGGGAAAAGCGAGCCTGGAGGGCAAACAAGGCCAACGAAGAAAAGAGGCTAAAAGCCAAAGAACAGCAAGGAACTCCAACGAACAAAGAACACCAAACAACTGGGTTTAGTTGAAGTTTAGTTAGGTCAAGTTAAAGCTCTTTTAAAATCTCAAGTTAAGCTTTGAACTCTCATCAAAACCAAATGGTTATTTTTTAATTTAAAAAGCTTAAAAGACTCAGGACGAACAGGACGTTACAGAAAGGAGGCTGGCTAGGGTTAGGGGGTGGCAGTGGCGCCCCCCCCCCTCTTTGGCCAGCCAAGCATGGGCCTCTTGGGCCAAGGCCCAAGGCCCAGGTTGGCACACAAATGCAAAAAACCCCTTTATAAAAGATTATTATCTCTTTTGTTTAATATCCTTTCTTAGAAATAATCAGTTTTCGCGGAAAACCCCCTTTCCAACATGTTTAGTTTTTCTATTGCATGAATTCTCCCTTGGAATAAGATCAGGGTATTACAGCTTGTTGATGAGGGTGAGGAGCTGGAAACCATAGTGCAAAGGATGGATCAGGAATCCCGGGACTACAATGCATTGTCAGAAGATGAAGGATCCGACGATGAGGATGATGTGGACCAAGAAAGCGGTTCCATCCGAGTGGAACACGTGCAGCCGACAACCTCATCGTCAACGAAGGCTCCTGTGTCATGAGTACGACGAGTGAGTCGTCGTAAAGAGCTATGTACAAATGCAAGGAGGCTGTACAGGAGGCGGTCAAATTCCAGGAATTGTCGGTGTGGCGTACATTCACAGTCATCAAGTCTAACCCAAGATACTACGACGTGAAGTGCGAAATAGAGGGATGCCATTAGCGAGTGCACGTATTTCAGCCTACGTGAGACACCTACTGGAAGTGCTCTATATTGGTCCCGCACATATGCGTCGTCGCTGAGTCAGTGCAGTCCCACCAGAACCTGTCATCAGGCTTCATCACCAACCTCATGTACAATGAGATCATGGATAATCTAGATTTTGAGCCACGATCCATCATTCGGGAGATTGAGAGAAGGTTCCAGTACATAATCAGCTATGGCAACGCTTAGAGGGTAAAACAGAAGACATTGGAATCTAGGTTCAGCACGTTCGAGGATTCCTTCGACAACCCCCATGGGCTACTCCGAGTCATACAAGACAGGAATCCCGGCACTCATGCCGACATTCAAGACGCCACACATCCAAAGTGAGCCAATTAGAGGGTATTGCAGCGAGCATTCTTCGTCTTTGGTCCTTGCATCAATGCATTTCAGCACTGCCGTCCAATCTTGTGAGTAGATTGAACATTCCTGAATGGAAAAGTACAAGGGCCAGATACTGACCGCAATAGCGATGAACGACAACAATCAAGTTCTTCCTGTGGCATTCACTTTTGTTGAAAAAAGAACACGGATAGCTAGTTGTGGTTCCTGAAAAATGTGAGAATTTCTGTTGTACAGGGCCGTCCAAACGTATGCATCATTCATGATCAGCATGCCAGCCTGCTGAGTGCAATAACCCTGCTACAACAAGGAGATAATGAACCACTTGCATGGGCGGATCTGCATAGCACTTGGGGGCAAACTTCTCTGAGTAATTACGCAACAAGGACCCGATGAACTGTTCAGCGGTACAGGCAACCGTAACCAGCGGAAGTTTGAAGCACTCTGGAATATTTTGGATGAGCGGATCCGGACGCATGTAAGGGAGGCGAAAGAGCCGCCTAAGCGACCAGTGCCTCAAGCATTGCCCCACTACTCACAGATGGTCCCCCCGACAAGGAGGACTAGGGCGCAGTGAAATGCTTCTCGGACTGGAATGAGCACGAGCCTAAGGAGAAGTGGCCGCTGCTGCATGACAAGGGTGGTGCTGGATATGGTATCATGGCAACCAATCTAGTCGAGGTTTGCAACTGGATCATGCGTGGCGCAAGGTGCCTCCCTTTGGTTGGTATTGTGGGGGCAATTCTCCGCTGTATGACAAACTACTTCGTTGACAGAAGCAACAACAGTGTGCGGTATGTCACGCACAACACGGCTAGACCCTAGGCGTAGGGCTGGATCTCATCCACTGGCTAGTCTGCGAGCTCACGTGCGTATCGGACGTAGTGCTTGTCGACGCTGTCGTCGTGGGACCCCAGGAACATGACCGACCTGAACAGCCACAGCAGGTACGCCTCGAAGTGCCTCCTCACCATCTTGTTGGGTGCAATTATCCACCATACACTCGGGCTGCAAGAAGATATATACACATCAACAAGGTTCACAAATGAATTGATATGAGAGTACAGTACGTAGTTACGAAGACTTATGTAGAACTGACATATCCACCTCGGCCGCATACTGGGGCCTTCTTGAACTTGGTAATCGCGTTGCGGTGGCGAGGACATCCTAGAACCTCGCCAGTAGCTCCGTGCGCCACATGGCTGAGATGTCATATGCCGCCATGGGGAGGCCTGTGCAGGGCAACCCGGTCAGGAAGCTCACATCCTGCAGCGGTGGCACCATCTCCCCGCACGGAAGGTGAAATGTGTGCGTCTCCGGCATCCACCGGTCGACCAACGCCGTCAGTAGGGCCTAGTCGTATGGAAAACGCCTGGACGTACGACCAGGACCACGGTCTTGGTCTTCCTCCCACGTCGCCTCCACCATCCTTGCTAGCGGAAGGAGGCCTGCCGCCTTCAACCTGCGTCTGGTCAGGTTACGAACGAATGTTAGTCCACCCGTAGTAGTCAGACTACAAATGAGTACACGAAGATCACAACGGCACGTACCTCGGCACCCAGCTTAGGTGCAACCTCCATGCCCTGATGGGCGTGTGCAGCCGCAACGCGCCAAGGTCAATCGTCGTCTCGCCTCCCGGGAGGATGGTATCGAGACGACTATGGTGATGTAGGTCAATCACCGGGTCAAGAACTCGTCTGACCATCGGGCAGCGGCGTGGCCTAGGTCTTTCATACCTGAAAATTCAGTGCATACATTGTAAAGACTACGAAATATGTAATAAGGTAATAGGAAGCGGCATTAGCAAAATAATTACCACCACAAATAGAAACCAAATTTAAGCGACAAGTCATAAAGCTGGGATTACGCTCTACCTACCCTACAGAGCTAAATAAAGTTGGGATTATTTCGATTAGTCTCTACCTACCCTAATTAGCTGCTCTGGATTTCTTTACAATTTTAAAACGTGTCATGCCATTTTTCTGGTTATAAATTAATTCCTGACATTAACAATATAATTACTGCGCACAAATGGGGAGCTAAATAAAGCTGGAATTATTTCGATTAGGCTCTACCTATCCTAATTAGCTGATTCGGATTTTCTTTACAATTTTAAAACGTGTCATGCTATTTTCCTAGTTCAAAATTAATTCCGGCATTACGGATATAATTACCACACACAAATGGGGAGCTAAATAAAGATGAAATTATTTTGATTAGGCTCTACCTACCCTAGTTAGTTGCTCCAGATTTTCTTTGCAATTTCAAAACGTGTCATGCTATTTTTCTAGTTAAAAATTATTTCCCGATATTAACACTATAATTACCGCGCACAAATGGGGAGCAAAATAAAACTGGGATTATTTAGATTATGCTCTACCTACCTAATTAGCTAATCCAGAGTTTCTTTACAATTTTAAAACATGTCATGCTATTTTCCTAGTTAAAAATTAATTCCCGGTATTAACAATATAATTACCGCGCACAAATGGAGAGCTAAATAAAACTGAGATTATTTAGATTACACTCTACCTACCTCGTACACAGCTCAAATGATGTACTACATAATTGGACTACATTTATGTAATCTATTAAATTCTATGTCGCTATTTTTGTTTGCTAACCGACAAGGTTTTGACATAATGTACAAAGTTTAAAAAAATGTACTTGCAAGATGGCCGATTGGATTCGATGCTCCGTCTATCTCTCCTCCACAACAAACTGGCAAAGCTTCGCTACCTTTCTTCTCTCCCTCTCCTCCTCTCTTCTATTTTTTTTCAGGTTTAAAATGAGCTTTGGAGTGAATTTTGGGGTTTTTATAGCTGGATTCTTGTCACTAGTTCAACTGGCGACAGGAGCACTATTCAACTTCCTGTCGCCAGTTCAAACGGCGACAGAAACCCATTTTTGCAATTTTTGGGGGCGGCTATTTATTTTTTTAAATTGCTTTTAAAATAATATTATTTTAAAAAATTCATGGTCCCACGACGTCTTATCTCGATATCGTAGCCTCGCGAACACAAATGGGAAACTTGGGGAGGTTTGAAAGTCCTGACTCCCGAAGCGACATGCGCTTTTGGCTCATCGAAGGAATTTTTGGTAGATCAACACCTTTGAACTCAGATTCTGTAAATGACCACTTGTAATCAGTATTTGCACATATAGTACCGTTGGTGCACGGCTGCTGTATGGCAACACGTCCCCACGCACCACATCAGCCGTTGCCACACGACCGCCATGTGGCAACGCCACCGCCACTGCCACATGGCCTCTAACTAGCCCTCACACCCGCTTTCGCTTTCGGTGAGCGTCAAGGCAAGGCAATCTTTAGCATTTTTTCTTTCTATTTTAATTTTTAAAATCATTTATGCATAATTTTTATGAATTTTTAAATATAGCAAATTAGCTCTAAAATTATGATTTTTTGTGGAGCCTCTTGACCTAGTGTACTTGTGAAATTTTTTAAAAATCTAATTCATAAAAATTTGATCTATACTGAATTTTTCTTGAAAAAGAAAAAATGATACTGATGATTTCCGCACGACCACCAACCTCTGTAGAATTTTTTTTCCTTTTTTATTTTTTTAGAAAATCATTTATGTATACTTTTTGTAGGAATTTTTAATATATAAAATTGGCTCCAAAAATTATGTAATTTTTTGTGGAGCCTGTTGACAAAGTGTACTTGCTTGTGTAATTTTTTAAATTTTAATCCATCTTGATTTTTTCTCAAAAATTAATTAAAGTATACTGTTTGTAGGAATTTTTTAATATAGAAAATAAGGTCCAAACATTATAAATTTTTAAAGGATCCTTACACAAAGGACTTGATTGTGTAATATTTTTCGAAATTTCATATGTTCTAAAAATATCTCGAAAATTAGAGTTTTAGGTTTGAAATTAGGTTTCATGAATTCATGTGACTTGGAATGTGTGAAGTTTAGTACCACATGGACCACTCTAGGTGCAGTAATCACTATAGTAGTAGTGTCAGAATTTGAATTCGTACCGACACTATACTTAAATGAATTTTTGAGAAAAATTCAGACTGGATAAAATTTTGAAAAAATTACACAAGCAAGTACATGCTATCAGGACGCTCCACAAAAAATCATACTTTTTAGAGCCCATTTACTTTATTTAAAAGTTCCTACAAAAATTATGCATAAATTATTTTTAAAAAAGAAAGAAAAAAGATATTGCTATAGTGGTTGTAGCATTGCCGTACAGCCACCGTGTGGCAACGGGTGATGTGGTAGCGGCGGAGGCGTTGCTGCACAGTGGCCATGCAGCAATGGTGCCATATGTGAAAATATACAGCTCGTGTGTGGTCATTTCTGCAAATATGGGTTCAAAAGATGTTGTATTTGCCAAAAAAATTCCTCACCGAACGAGCCCGAAAAGACGCATGCAGCGTGTGAATAAACGTGGCAAAATGTGGTGGACTAGAACAACTAAAAAAGCCTAGCCCAAGGCCCAAAATGTATGTCCGGAGCCGAGGGACGTGTGCAACTCAGATTGTCATGTGATAACCAGTTATATTTGTGGCATCAAAAGTGTCAAGTAAATGAAAACAAAGTACTATATTGCTTGCTAATATGGGGGTTGTCCGATCTTCTCAGTGAGAAACGTAGATAGATGATGCAGAGTAGTCGATGCTGCTAGCTGAACCCTCGCGCCAATGCACGAACCCTCAACTCTTTGGATATCGCGCAAAACACACCGGATAGATGATCGTCGCGAGACCACTAGCGACGATCGCCAAGCCCCCAATTCCCAATGGAACGGCAGCTTGACTTTGAAGTGTAGGATGAACCAATGGATCGCCCAATTCTCTCTCCAAGTCCTCGCATGAACTCTGGTTTGAAAGAACAAGCGATAGCTATGTTTCAATCTTATGCATAAACTGGTCTACCTTTACAATGGGCAAAGCCCTGGCCTTATATTGGCACCTAAGGGTGCGGCCGACTCACACACGGCTTAATGCCGATTCTATCTCTAACTCACGTATCGTACAAAGATTCTTTCCTAATACAGTTATGGAAATATTATAACCGACTCCATCTAAAAGATATATACTATAACTTATCTACGACCAGTACTATTCATGTTGAGTATCGAGTGTCGTGGGATCGGGTCTGGAGGGAGGTCCTGAGGAGGTCCTAGGGAGGTCCTAGAGGGAGGTCCTGGGGAGGTCCTGGAGGACCTCCGGGGTGGTCCTGGAAGATCTCCTCGCGCGGGGGTGGTCCTGGAGACCTCCTCGGGGTGGTCCTGGAGACCTCCTCGGGGTGAGTTGACAGCATAAGGTGACTTCCTTTGATCTTCTAAGGTCCTCCTCCATTGCTTTGCATCCGAAGTCTTCACATTATTCGAATATGAGAATGCACAAAGTATTTGCATGAGATAGTAGCCAATTCTTAGTATAGTCAATAGGAGATTCATTCAGAAATAAAAGCACCTGTTGGTTTAGAAGCTTGGTTCGAGCTCTGGTCATTGGACCGGCTGGTACTGAACTGGTCGTAGGGATGTCCGAACTGATCATAGGGATGTCCTCATTAGTTTGTGTCTCACCATCAATAGGAGAAGATGCATATGTGTTAGGGATGCCTGCATCACATGCTGTCTAGCTATGGTCGAAGTGTAATAACTTAGAGAAAGTAGCAATTTACTGCGCGGGACGATCCGGCCGTGGCTGTGGGACAAGTTCCACTATTGCCCATTTAGGGCATCCCCAATAGTAGCCACATCAGCCGTCTCTTATCTCTTATGTCACTCAAAATCCTAGTTAGAGTAAAAAAGATGTGAAGAGAGAAAATGTGTCATCTCTTAAATAAGAGACACGCTGAGCACACAAACCATCGCATATAGTGAATAAGTAAGGAGAGAAGTTGTGTTGAAAATAAATAATTTTATAAATGAATTGTTGAAAATATTGTCTCTAAGGTTGTCTGTAAGTAAGTTAAAATTTTAGGGATAATATTAAGTGATAAACTGTTGTACATACCTTTAAACCACGTGGCGTGCAGAATCTCTGATGTGCATGCCCGTGTGTTGGCCAAGAAGGGCCAGTCGTTGCATGGCTGGTTAGCGCGTGCGGCCACGTCGATCCACAGGTATCCGGTGGACATTCCGGACGTGCAAAAGCACTAGCTGGCTAAGCTAGATAGGGCCTCTAAATAATTCAGATATATATCATGCGTGCCCCGTGAGTCAAAGTTATAACTTTCGTTTTTGTGTGCAATCATATAAAGTACGTAGCAAGTGTCCCGAGCGCACACTTAGAGTATGCACAATAATACAGATAGCTATTATCTATAAGTACTGCTATGACAACCTTCGTAGACGATATTATGTATGTACTTCGTATAATAAGTTGTTTTTTCACTTGTCTTTATAGATGGCATAATCTTTTAATGCTTTTATGGATCTAAGATATTTTTTTTTGGTTACGGTGATACAAATCAATCGTAATCAGTAGACAACATATTTCTTTTTTATTCTCTTTCATCTACACCAACTTAAATCATACATAAAACTATAGACAACTAATGTAAATCCATTCTACCTGACCATATATGCATCCATGCACTGAAACGTCCTACACGCAGGAACCACACAACGTTTCTTCAAAACTAAGCCACACGCGCTAACCAGCCATGCAATGACTGGCCTTTCTAGTTATGACGTGCCCTACTTGCCCCACTTGCACGTCCGGAATGTCCACCGGATGCCGCCTTGTAGTGGAAACTCCCTTGTTTGTTTTGTTCTTTTGTCATTCTTGTCTTTTTTTTATTGGGCCCCATGCAGTCACCATAATTACAAAAAAAAAAGCCTCACTGGCACCAAATTTACGAATCTAGCCTCCTGCAAAGTGCAAAAGTACCGGAGGCTGACATATGGCACATCCCGCACTCGGAGGGTGCGAGAAGCCGGCTGGCCGCGAGGCTAGACCAACGTGGAACCAAGCGCGCTGCTGAAGGTGGCGTGGCGGCTGCCTTTCCGAGCCACCAGAGCGTGGGAGGGAACCTAGTGGATTCCGCACCACCCGAGCGTGCCATGTCAGCTGAATTGGTGTTTGCATTAGCATTAAAAAAAGGAATAAGTCCAATTTACCCTCCTAAACTATGGTCCGGGTCCCAAAAACACCTTGAACTACAAAACCGTTCACTTTACATCCTTAACTTGTCAAAACCAGATCAAGTTACACCCTACGTTGGTTTCATTGGTGGTTTTGGCCATGTTGGCAGCCACGTCACTGGTTTTGGTTTATGTGGCATCTGAATCAGCTATAATAGATAAAAGAAATTAAAGTTTATACATGGGTCCCACATATCAGCCTCATCTCTTTCTTCATTCCTCTTGGATTTGTTGCTCCTGGCCAAACCCCCCATGGCGTCGCCTCTTGCTCGACGGCAAGACCTTCTTGCTTGCTTGGCAGCAAGCTTGCGCTTGGCCTCTGCACACTTGCTAAATCGCTTGCTCTCCACGCCTCACCCCGCCTCAGGTTCGGCTGCTCTGCTGCTTGCCGCCATCGGCACGTGTGTGCCTCCCTTACACTGCGCCTCCCATGGCCATGCCTTGCCCACTTGTTGCCTGCTCACATGCTCCTCTCGACCATGCTTTTGCTGCCATGATCCTTGACTCCTCCTCACACCACCAGCGGCGGTGCCTCGCTTGGTCGCTTCGTATGGCACCGCCACCTTGGCTCGGCTCCACGCGCCCGCTTCGTCGTGCTGTTTTACTGGTGTTATTATGGTCGACGAGCCGCTACCGTCAATGACGTTGTCGATCGAGCAAGACGACCTCAACGCTTCTTTGAGGAACGCCGACGCGCTGGTAAGTGAACAGGGCGTGACGTCCACGACCATCGTCTTCTTCACCGAGTTGAACGGCTCCACCTTGAGCTTATCGGTGCCAGCGTGCACCATGCTGGTGTGCTTTTGCACCTCGAGCCTGAACTCGAGGATGGCCATCTTGGTGGGCGTTCCGATGACGGTGGTCTCGCCATCCTTGCCATGGACAACCTTGAAGCCGAAGCAGTGGATCAAGCATCTCGTGCGGCGAGATCAAACATCTCGTGTAGCAGGGCCCCCACCATTAGGTTGCGTGGAGGTAGGGGTTGAAGAGGTCGACGTTGAGGTGGTTGGGCTTGCCCGTTCCGGCATGGAGCGACCACATCTGGAACTCAAAGAGCTGCTTCATGTCCTCCCACCGTTGCTCCGCCATCCACTCCGCGACGGTTTCCTTGAGCCCCGCGGCGCCAAGGGTGGCGGAGAAGGCGGCCATGCGTGTGACGCCCCGTGTATGTATGGGCTCTGCCTCAGGGAAATATCAGGTGAAAATGACTTTTTTTTTGTGAAAAAGTGCAAATTTCTCTAAAAGTACTCGTAAAAGTTTGAAAAAAATTGCATTATACACACACACACACACACACACACATATATATATATATATATATATATATATATAGTTCAAGGGCTATATCAATACAAAATTTCATGAATAAACTCAATCTTATTTGTGATATACGAAAAAGACAATTAAAATATGTAAAAGTGTCCCAAAACACTCGAGGGATCCATCAATCCACGCGTCAATTTCCAGTCCATACCATTCCAGCATTGCCATGTGGTCCTTCGCTGCCTGATCTCGGCATCACAGTGGCATTAACCCTAGCTAGCTAGCTAGATAGCCAGCAGCTTTCAGGTGGGAGTAGTGTATGATTGGGACGATGGGCCATGCATGCAAATACCCAAATATACAAGGAAAAAGTCTTGCAGGCCGCTCACATACCAAGCAAACTGTCCTCCTTGCATCTGGTGGGCTATTGCACATGACTTTGGTCCGACAAATTAATGATGTGGACCTCATAGATAATATCCAAGAGGATTCTCATTTCTGTTACAAAACACTGAGGCCCGTTTTCGATGAGTCAATGGCATTCAAATTCTGATGCCAACGTTTACAAATACGCGAGTGTGCCTTACTAGTAATTTGTGAGCTCGCATGTGCGCGCGATGGGGTGTGTGCTTCTGCATCTTTATTGTACTCGCAAAAAAAAATGGCACATCCTAGGTGTCCAGCTCAACCGGGGTATAACTATATATCGTCGATTTTTGTAACTCTAATCTTGAAAAAAAGAAGAAATTTCTCGTACGAAAGTAGCCGTCTAGGTGTTCGAGTCGAACATATAACTAGGGTATAAATATATACCGTTGACCTCTTGTAACCCTAATCTTAAAAAAAGAAACTTTCCGTATAAACAAAGCCACCGCGATTTAGCTCCCGTGCTTTGTCAAACCTCGTAAACAAATCCTTACTTGTCTTCTTTGCTTTTGTGTGTGTGATCATCTTCCTCGTAACTAGGACGCCGCCGGTTCCAACAAAGAGCAAATCGATACATATAGAGTATATCTACAGCTACCAGCAAGTACAGTAGTGCATGCGTATACATTGGCGTCAGAGTATAGTAGGTACATCACATGCCCTAGAGGGAAGTAGGAAGTAGGAACACAACACACATATATATAAAACCATGCATGTAAGCTTACTGCATGCATAATTGCTAGAAGAAGGCTCCATCTTCCCCGTGCATCACGGCCCCGACGCTAGCACCGCCGCTAGCGCCGCACCATCACCCCGCCACCTCACTCACTTGCTCGGGAGAGCACCGCCTCACCCACGCCACCTTGCCCCCCTCTTCAATGCGCCGCGCCCTAAGCCGCCAACACCGCGCCGCGTCTGCCCCGCCTCGTCAACTCCCGCCTGGCTCGAAAGGAGGCACCATCACCGGCACACGCCAAGACGCCCATGCTCCACCTCACCCCGCCGCCTATGCCACCACCTCCTTTCACGGCCGCCCAAACACGCACAACAAGACACGCCGCCACTCGCCTTCAATGTGGCACTCAAACCCGAAGCGCCACCTCGCCGCCGCCCATGCCGTCGCCCATGTCGCTACCCACGCCGCGCCCTACTCCCACTTGTAGGATCAAGGATAACCGACTAGAGGGGGGTGAATAGGAGGTTTTTAAACTTCTTAGCAAATTAACAAGTTTATCCAATTATTTACTTAGACTAAACAAGATATGATTCTAGCTAAGCAATTTATCACAATAGACAAGCTAGAATTATAAGTGCGAAATGTAAAGACTAGAAATAACCACAATGACACAAGGAAGTTTTTCCCTGTGGTATCAAGACTTGCCGGTCTTCACTAATCCACGCTGAGGGAGCTTGATCAATTCAAGCCGGCTCCACTAATTAAGCCTTTCCTCGATCACTAGAGGTAGCTCTTCTCCTCTCCTGATAGGCGAGCTCCAACCTTCACAAATGCCCTGCCTTCTCACAATCTCCTTTGAGAAGATCACCAACCAACTCCAAACCGCCTAGGAGACGGCAATCTCCAAGAGTAATAGAGCAAGAATTCTTCACTTGAAAGCGCTCTAAATGCCACAATTTATCAAATACAATGAATGCTCTTGGAAAGACCTCAACTACCTTTGCAAATGGAAATGAATGCTCTCAAAGAGTAGGAAACAATGCAAAGGGCTCAAGAGATGTTAAATGAGGCTCAACACTTTTCTAGTGGCAAGGGGAGGTATTTATATCCTCCACCCACTCCACTAGCCGCTGGACACTAAATTCTAATTTTTCATGAGCCTTGGCCACCAAGCAGCAAAGGTGCGGTCAGGTCCGCCTCGCCTTGTAACGGCCGATCGTTACGCATTTAATGCACCAAATAGAGCCGTTATAGAGGGTCCGGCCACCAGCAAGCACGCGTCAGTCCGCCCTCGTAAAAACGGATTTCGCTTTAGGAACACTCGAAAGCCGACGCGTCCTGACTAGGCGGTCACCCGACAAAACTCGCACATCGGCCCGGCATTTTTCATCAAAACATTCTTCGAAAAAGCCGACTGCCCTGCACGGTGGGTGCGGTCAAGAAAATGCCGCCGGTCGATCCGGGCCAAAGGATTTTAGCAAAACCAGAAAACAAAGACTTACTAGAAAATGTTGACCGCCGCTTTTGGTCCCAAGAATGCGGTCCCGCCGCTTAACGCTCGGTCATCCGGCCTCAATAGAAAAACAAGAATTTAACTTGAGGCAAAACCAAAAGCAAAACCAAGATTAAACCAATTAAGATTTGAGCAGCCAGGCATCGCTCACTTTCAAGGTACTCAATTTTGCACCCTCTTAATAGTACGGTCTAGCCTATAATCCGGTCTTCCAACCCATTCGCCTAAGACCGGTAAAATGAAAAAGATCCTAGACTATTGTACCTTGCCATTGAGTCAAAAGAACTTCATGTAAACCTTTCGCGGCAATTCCTCGATCATCAAGAGCGCCAATGGGACTTAACCTTGTACAAACTCAATAATTACGATAATCCCATATTCACATATTGTCGTTAATTACCAAAACAATTTTAGGGCCTAGATGCTTTCACCATCGCCTCTCGCTTATAAAAGCCACCCCGCCTGCCTTCAACACTCGTGACTAAACCTTGCCCCTCCCCACCCACCTTCTTCCCCAAGGTCGGCTAAGAGCCGTCCGCCTCCGCCATTCCCTTCACCGCCTCCCACTACAACCCCCCAAAAAAAACCCACCACAAGAAGGTAAGAAGACTTACCCGATGGAGCTTCCCACCGCCCTTCCTTGCGCTTGCCGCCATCACGGTCACCATCATTGCCGGACGATCACTGCCTCACCTTCTCCTCCCTCATGAGCGCCACCTCGCCCTCGCCTTTCTCATCCTTCGCTCGCGGCAAGACAGAGGCGCTCGCCTTTGCCAAAGGCTGCCTCTTAAGGTCTGCCAAAATAAAGCCATGGGCGCCACAAGAACGGGTCACCTTTTACTGTTCATCCAAAAGCCGGCCTTTCACTGCTCATTTGCATAGTAATTTTATTCACTGCTCACCCAAAACCAAAGAAACACTATTCATTCCTTAAAAGCAAATTTCAAACACTGCTCATCCAAGAGATTAGATTATCGCTCCTAAACCTAGATTAGTGGTTAGTTTCGCTTTATATCTAATTCATAGGTATAAACAGTAAATTGGTCACTATTCGTCAAACCCTAATTTGTCATTTTATGTCCTTTCAGACCGTTTCGAACCCATAAAGCTCATTCTTAGCTCCGTTCAACTATACCAAGCTCCAAATAAATCTTTCCACCTTTCTATAGATTTCTTCAATCATTTACAATATTTTTGTTGTACTTGGATCCGAATCTCAAACTCCGTTCAGTCCAATCAAGCACTACATAAATCCCTACCATCCCACAGCACCTTCCTTTATGTTTCTTTTTCCAATTTTATTTACTTGCATGTTGTTCCCAACTCACTCCTTGTCGAGCTAGTTTCTACTTGGTTTATCTTTTTATTGCATTGCTTCTCGTTAGGTCACGATCTTGACGACCAGACTCTAGAAAACGCCGGACAAGACTAGTATCAACAGGACTTTGTGCAAGAAGGCAAGTTGCATTCCTTTAACATTTTGAACCCACATTTCATATATTTATTATTACCTTCATTATTGTATTTGAGCCAATTACTTTAACTATTCAAATAATAATTTTGAATGCCATGATAATTAGATAAATCCTATTACCCCACATACAAACCCACCCAACACTTGTAGGCCATATTCACCTTGACAAGTTCAAATAAAATATTAGCTATATAAGTAGCTTTGTCACACAAATGTGTTTATCAATCAAAAGCAGTATTGGCAGTTCGCCAATGGTTTTGGTGGAGAGTTGAGGGTTCTGTCCAGGAAGTTGGACAACCCAATAGACTTGTGGTAAAAGTGAGTCAAAGGTGGGGCCGAGAGGGTGGAAGGCCACAAGTTGGTTGTCAGTCCACTTCCCCACTAGAGACAAGTAAGGACAAGAACCTTGTGCCACAATGAATGCATATAAAAATCGCTCAACCACATGCGTGGTCATTACTCCCCGGCTTAGTACACTGCTTTTCGATTGAATATCTACAGTATCGAAAATGGGACAGGGGTGGGCCTGGAGGGATACTTGCTGGTGTACACAACGGTATAGTCCCATCAGCATCGGGGCACAAGATCCACTAGGGCCGGTGGAGTCTCCTGAGGGCTGTATGGGTTAGAGTCTACCGGGTAGAAGCTAAAAAGGATGAGCAGTGAAAAGGTTTTGTTATCTCAGCTCAGTCACACGCTAACATGTTGCGTGTCTATGTTCTGACAGTATGAGCAGGAGATATCTTGTGGGTAAAGTTGAGCAACTCTGCAGAGTGTATAATTAAAGATATTCGAATACGCCGTGCTTCCGGTTAATGAAGCTGTGTTAATGGGTGATTCCAGTGCATGAGGCATAAGTAGAGTTTTTGAGATGGTAAATTTGTAATTGTGGTTTGATGAGAAACCCCAGATGTTATTATTTATTATTGTTTTACTGTTTTAAATGTAAACTGCTTTAACTACAAATTGCATCCACATATGCCTGTTAAGGTAAAACCCTAACCATCCATTGAACTCCTTGCATGTAATTATTTAGCTTTTCTATGTGGCTTGTTGAGTACAGTAGTTGTACTCATTCTTGTATAATCTGCAAACAATCTACAAAAGAAACTGGGGAAAATGCAGAGGATCTGGTTGAACAGGATTTTGATGGACCTACGGATGGCAACGACTACTGTTATTAGGTCTCAGCCGCGCTCAAGTGTGTCTGTGGTTTAAAGTTCTTTTGTCTTGTATTATATTAACTTTGGACTTGGATGCCCGTGTCAGTGTCAAAACTGGTTGTTAAGCCTTAATCTTTTGTAATAAAATGTTGGATTTTATTGTAATTGAAAGCTTGTTTGAGACACTGCTTACTTTATCACTGCACATTCTAAACGGTTATGAAGAGTTTAACGTTCCCAAAATTTAGAAGCGTTACACGGCAACTACGCCGTGGTCGTCCCGCCGCCGTCCCTCGCGAGCACCGTTGTTGAACAAGGCCGCCGGAGCCGCCATGCATCTCCGACCGGTGCCTACGTATGTACGCACAACCGTCTTGTTGGACTGTGCAGGTTAATTGATTACGTGGAAATAATATATAGCTACGTACGGGACGAGCCTCTCTACTTCTCTGGCTTGCTAGTTTAACTTAGTGGTAGCGTATGCACACAAGTAGTACTAGTAAGTGCTTTGTTTCAGGGTAAAAGCTATGTGTATATATAGAGCAGGACACTAGGTAGGACTACCTAACGATATCTACATGCAAACCACTACTATAAAAAAATTAATATTGGACATCTCATCACAGACGATTGATCAAAACCGTTTGTATTACATGCAACCACAGACGATTTTAATTTAGAGACCGTCTGTGTTACTGGCTATGTTAAAAACCGTCTATTAGGATGTAATATCACACATTATTCATGTTCAGAACCGTCTGTGATACTTCACAGACGGTTTTCAATATGAACCGTTTGTGACTTTCCATCCTCATTACAGACGGTTTGTATTAAAAACCGTCTGTGATAATCTCATTTATTGCAGACCCGACCCTCACATATCTGTCTTAAATTCCAGCCCTGTTCTCGCTGCTGCTACTGCTGGAGGTGGGCCTTTGAGGCGATTTGGTGAAAGGAGACCGCGAATTTGGGAAGAGAGTGATGGTAGATCTAGCTTGGTAATTTGTTTTTGACTATCAATGGTTAGTAATTTGTTCCTTGCATTATATTCTAGATCTAGCTTGGTAAAGAGAGAATTGAAGATGGTTTAGATCTAGCTTTTTGTGTTGTTTGCAAGTGTTGGCTTCTTGCCATCTGAAGTTGGGTGGGCTGTCTATAATGTGTTTGTGATGAGCAACAACCTGGTCCTAGGGTGTATGGCCGAAGTTTGGATTTTTATTGGTGTTGTTGCCATTGATCACACATATATTACTGCACTCCTATTGTAATTCATTGCTATTTTTTCAGTTCATTAGAAATACATATTTCAAATGACATATCAAAAGTAGCATCTATAGTATACTAATTAATTAATTAATTCAATATTTAACACCAAATTGTTATATACGTCGCGTAGATGGATCGAAGCTGGATGTACGCTGGCAACTGTGTGAGTGAAGAGTACATTAATGGTGTATCTACTTTTACATAACCAACATGCTAGTCTTGCTTAAGTACCGATGCATTAAATGTACTAATCATCATCTTTTAAACATGAATGTGGCTTTGGGCAGTCATTGTGGGTAAATGACTGAGATGGTTGAGTTAATGTATTTTGCTCCTCAAATACCCTAATAACTTGTTATTACTGTCTGGGCAGATGGTATGATAGATGGTATGATAATGGGTGCTAATGCAGCCCAAGGAATGTTGGTTTGTGGATGGTATGTGGAATGAACCGCCCAGTTAACCCTAAGGACTTAATCTTGCCATGACCTCCCATTGTAAAACATGTTCAACCACAAGTCTACAAAGTGCAACTTAGCTTAGTAAATTTATTGAACCCTAGAAATTATCTCACTAGTGGTCGAGTAAGGTAGTGCAAGTAGTGGATACTTAAGTTTGAATGGGACACCAAAGAAGGGTAAAGTTGCCAACCACGCTAGTCGTGGTAGTGAACATCCCGCACAACTTATAGGACCCACCGCAAGTGGGGGTAGCCCATCTTGGTGAGATGACGGAAGAGACGAGATGATTTGAAAAGTTACCGTGATGGTCGCTCAACTACATGACTAAGGAATAATGTGGGGCAACGAGTATGATTGTCTCTTGTGGGTACAGTGTACAACCTCTGCAGAGTCTAAACTGTTTAAACAGTCGTGCCTACGGTCAAAGGCGGACAAGGAAACTTACTAGAGTTAGTTCTATTTATAAAACTTTGTGGGTGGTATGAAAATCAGGTCGGGCTCACCTAGCCCTGAGATTAGATTTTTCCTGAGTTTTCAAACTCAGTGGTGTTAAAAAAAATGGAGGTAGCTCCAATCAAAATAAGCATAAGGTGGAGGT
Source organism: Phyllostachys edulis (assembly GCA_036346405.1). Lineage (NCBI taxonomy): Eukaryota > Viridiplantae > Streptophyta > Magnoliopsida > Poales > Poaceae > Phyllostachys > Phyllostachys edulis. Next base: position 4,986,883 of record CM070560.1, on the reverse strand, counting down.
AACATCTCACGTTATAAATATTGCACAATTACTCTCTTTAAAAAATGCAATTTGGTTAAAATGCTAAGTGATAGGAATTTGTAATTATGATAATTGAAAACATTACTTTAGAAAATAAAAGAACCTGAGCCATCCTTGTTAAGCCATGTATGTATATTATTGCATGTTGTGTGTTAGCTCGCGAGCACGGAAGTTATGCCCATCCTCACTCTTTCCCCCAAAAACTCTCAGAAGAAGGAAATCCTGGAGATTACGCATACTACGAGAATCCGGTTGGAGACTCGTGAAGTGATGAGGAGTAGTTTAGTTCTTTTAATCTTGGTCTCGCCCCAGTCCAACTAACTCCGTCGGTGCTTGCGTGCATCCAATATTATTCAAGTCTTTGGTTAATATCGGATGCACACGGGTTACCCCAGTCGCTTGCTTGTGGAGATATGTGCTCTACCTCTTTTGTTTCCGCTACTTTTGTAATGTAACCCTTTGGTATGTTTGGCCTTTATTGTAAAATCTGACCCGATGCGGTCTATATAAACTCTAATGTGTTAATTAATGAATGGTTTAGTTATGTCATGTATGAAATGATTCAGTGATGTATTTGTGAGTGTTATCTACTGATCCATGGAATAGCACAGTGTTTTCATAGAGGATTCGGGATTAGAAAATCCGGATCCGACAATTTTTATAGTTTTACATAGCTATTAGAGTAAAACATGGTAGAATTCCAGAAGGGAACAAATTAACTCATATTCACCGCATCTGGTCGCTATCACGAGATGAGATTGCATGAATCTACGCCTTCTCCCGAAGAAAAGCACCAGGAAGACCGCAATTAGTCGCACTAGCTCATGTGCACAAACCACTCCATAGCTACTTTTCCAGCGGCATAGATATGTAGGATTAATTGGTTGTGTATAATAATTTTCTTTTGAAGAGCTAGATGGCATATTCCTCATCGAATTCTCTTAGCTTTTAAGCAACCAGCAAGATCGAATCTGCCCTTTTGCTGCAAGTTGGGAACAAGGTCGATCTGGAGAAGAAGAAATTCCTGGCCACGCCGGCCGCCCTGCCCAGAGGAAATGGTGAGAAGTTTCCTTGATTACACTAGATCGATTCTGTGGATGCTGGTAGCATAATTAATCTGAAAACCATATAGCACGCATGTATAGAAACTTCGTTTGGAAGAACTTGAGGATTCTTTTCTTGGCCACACGAGCTCATTTCCCACAAGGGATCGGTGCTTGCTCTAAGCTACTTTCTTAGCTGTTGTGAAGCAGGTGTGTCTTGAAGTTGCTCTACTCGCTTGGCCTTTGCTACTCTGTCCACTTGACTGGAGGCAGCTAGCTTAGATATACACAAGATAGGGCATAGGAGTATATATTATGCAGACTTGCTAGTTAGGCATGAGAGCGCGATCCAAAGAACCAAAAAAAGAAAAGAAATCAAGACAGTCATCCTCACTCAGTCTGTAAGTAGGTCAACAAAGGTCCAGTCTCACTTCCACGGTTCCACCAGCTCGAACCAAATACCCTGAGATCAATTAATTCAGTGTAAACTTGTGCAACTTTATGTGTAAAAGTTCGAAAATTCTGTGACTATTGGTGGTTGTAGGGCAGAGGGTGTTTCACGAGTCTGCAAAGTTTTATCATCAAAGTCGACTTTGTTTTTTTTTTAATAAAGAAATCGATTGTATTATCGAGGACTAACAAAAGGGCAATCAACCTTGAAGATAATTTTTTTTTGGCAAGGTCATGCAACATCCCGTGCTTTATATCCACCAATATTTTGAGTCATTGTTCTTCTTATAAAAAAAAATTGTATGTGATGTTCCCACATGTATACATCAGTCGAATTGCTAGTTTATAGTAGATAGCTCCCAACATGTTTGCAGCCTGAATGGTAGGAATCCGACGTTATTCGTGTTCGATTCAGACTTTAATAAAAATAATACAGAATAAAACACATGATAAGTGAAAGGAAGCCGAAAACAGATTCAATTTTCACAACCCTCTAGTAGGAAAAGAAGCAGCAGCAAAATAAGGCGCAGGCAAGCAACGGCATCAAATTAAAGTGTACTAGTCAACCACATAGCGTGAGTCTTACCCGCCCAAACGCCGAAAGCTCTCACGCGCCACCTTTCCATCTCACGCCAACCACGCTATAAAGAGCATCAACTTCCTCGACCCATCGTCTCCTACACACAGAGAAAGACTCTCTCCCACTGTGATCTCTCGCAGACACGCAGATCAAGCCAAAGCCAACCATGTCCTGCTTCGGCATGGCCACCACGTCGTCGAGGAGGGGCAGGCCGAAGCCGTGGCGGTGGTGGCGCAAGTGCGCCGGCCTCGCGGGCGCCGTCCACTCCAAGCTCCGCTGCTCCGGCCGCGCCGTCCGGTGGTCAGTCCCGGGGCTCGACGGCCGGCGTCGACGCACGCCGTCGTCGTCCCAGCTGCAGAGCGGGTGGTGCCACCACCGGAGCTTCGCGCCGGTCTACGTCGACGAGCTCTACAACCAGGCCAAGAACCTCAGCGTCGTGCAGGAGCACGCCCAGGAGGAGGAGCCGAGCACCAGCGGCGGCAAACTAGCAGCACGTTTGGTCGACGCCACCGCCGCCGCCGACACCGCCAGTGGCAGTAAGTCACGTGTGGGTGCCAATACTATTGCTGGTGTCAGCGCGCGTGCCAGTGGCAGTAAGGCAAGTGTGGATGCTGCTACTCCTACTAAGAGTGTTGGTCTGAGGAGTGTGCTCATGAGCCCAGGCAGAGGAGGAGGTGGTGTCCTTGGGGTGGTGAAGGGGATGGGAGAGGTGGATCTGAGAGCAGAGCTCTTCATAAGGAAGTTCAGGGAGGAGATGAGGCTGCAGAGCCAGAAATCAGCAGAAGAATTCCAGGCCATGCTTGCAAGAGGGCTATGAAACTCATAATCTCATGTCATGTATATGGTTAACCATGAGGATATGTTAGCTAATTAGTAATTAGATTGGTTTGGGGTTTGGAAAAAAAATATTATCAGGGGTCTAGATCATGTGGTGTGCTAAGATTGCCAGTGTGCTTATCTCTGTGGTGCCTCGGGAGCTTGCTTTTCGTGTATTTGTGCATTGTAGTACATAGGATTGTTGCATTCATTGGTTGCATGTAAGTACATGTATTATTGGGTGTTAATTTCAGGAAAAAGAATATGAAAAAATCGTTTATACAAACCCTAATATGCTATCGCCTTGTCCAGCTTGTATTGCTTTATCTGATTGGATGGTACTGTTGCTTCTAGCCAAACACAGTCAGATTTTCCCTAGTTCTAATCAAGATCCAGTGCCCACCAGGGAAATATTTAACTGAGTTTTTTTTTATTAAAAAAATCGATTCATCACAGAGTTGATCGTGCCGATTATTTCTTCCACAAAAACATGTAACGCTACTATAGAAAAGGCTTTCATAGACGGTTCAAAAACGTCATCACAGACGGTTTCGTGAGTCATTCGAGTCTATGGGTCAAGAATGACATACATACTTTCACGGATGGTTATTAACTCGAACAGATGTGATATATGACTATCACAGACGGTTTGTATCTAGAACCGTCTATGATAGTTATCTATCACAGACGGTTCTAACACCGAACCGTCTGTGATATATAAATAAAACCTCCAAACAATGACTGCTTGTGCCTTTAAAACCGCTTTATATATATATATATATATATATATATATATATATATATATATAGGACGTCTTTAGATTCTGAGTACATACTCCCACTCAATATACCACTTAAATGAACGTATTATACTTCTTTATCATTTTCAAGATACTTAAATACCAATTATAAGATACTCCAATGCAACTTGATTGAAATTTTTATTGTAGCCTTTTATTTTTGCTATATACCTTTTTTCATATATAAAAGAAGTATATACACAAATTTTGCTATAAAAGGTGGACTTTAATGAATTTTTTATGGAACTCATTTTGGGGTATCTTATAATCATTATTGAGTATACTCAAATTGATAAAGAGGTATTATCATACAATTTAAGTGGTATATGAGAGGTGGGAGTACGCATCTGTGAGTACCATACCATTTTCCTATATATATATATATATATATATATATATATATATATATATATATATATATATATCGCTTGTAGTCCCTAGCCACTTTCGGGGTCGTGAGGAGGATGAGACAATGCCACGGGCAATCTCATCGAGCCCGCAAGTTCAAGAAGTACTACCGCAAGGGAAAGCCCGTGGACATACAATTACGGATGTCGCCGATAGGTAATTGGACATGACATCAAGGAATGGTTGGTTGCTGATAGATGTCGTCGATAGGTAATTGGACATGACATCAAGAAATGGTTGGTTGCTGATACCTGCAAGTTCATGTATCACCTCTAGGTATTGCCTGTAACCAAAGAAATTAATTTGAAATTCCTTATTAATCCATCCATCTATCAAAACAATTGCTGGGATAAAGACACCTCCATATTTCTTAAATAAAAAATCCTAAAAATCGAGAGAAATAGGAAGGACCTACACAATTAATTTATCTGGTGAGATCTGATTATAATAATAAAGATTAATCAAATATCTACTCGACCAACTCAATCCTGATGGTTCCAGTACATGAAGTCGGTGGATAACCCTCCTACCTAAAAAAACAGTATAACAAATGCAACTTATATTATGATTGTACAACAAATACAAGTAGCTACACAATCCAGTAGAAATATATAGTGTTGCAATAACCATATAGAGAATCCATCCGTCGGGGGTATATATATTTGGGCTGAAATTCAAGTTTGTATCAAATCGAGATGTTTTTTTCAAGCGCGCAACTTTGCCGGCCCAACACATCGTGGTTAACGAATTAATGGAGTCAAGACACTGAACGGGCCCGGTAACAAAACACCTAATTTCGACTTACTACTAGTTGCTGCTAGTGAAGCCAACCTTCATCTAACCATAAATGCAACGTAGTACACTAGCTAGTATATAAGTCATAGCATACATAAACCGTTCAGGTATAAATAGCATAAAGAAATGTAACCGACTTTTATTGGGAAAAACATGCGACCAAAAGCGGTTAGCAGTGACTATTAAATAAGTTTCTTCGGCTTGATACTATACCAGTTCAATGCGTGTTTTGCTACGAATTAAAAGAACATAGTTTTATTTATCATATCGGGTTGCTAATCGTTATTATGCCCAACGACGCGATCTGAACCCAACGAGCCCCAAGGACGGCGGCACGCAGGAGGAAGGAGGCGCCCAACATCAGGTACACGGCGGCGTGGAAGCGAGACGGCGCCCAGGCGGCGGTCGGCGGCTGCCGGGTCTACGCCGTCAGCTGGCCGCTGGCCCGAGCGACAGCATTGCTGTTGGGGAAGGGCGCCAACGCAGGTGGTGGAGCTGCCATGGTTAATTTCGGTGCGCGCACTCGTGCGTAGCTAGTTTTAGCTCGATCTGGCCGTGGTGATCTCTGATCTGGTGTACATGGTTTTGGTGCCGGGAGGAGCTCGGCGAACACGGAATATATATGTTCAGTTCAGATAATGCGGTGTGCTGTTTCTCGATCTCTGCTCTGCTCGCATATTCGACATTCCGTCAGGAAGAATATATCTTTGCAACCCATGAAGAGAAACATCGGATTCAGAAAGTGCTAGCTCTCCTCATATTTTTGGAGGCGAATGCTCAGTTACTCACACAGTCACACGCACTTCTTTTAAAAAGGGGAAACAGTAGCAACGAAATCTTCAGTTCCTACGTACTGCCAATACTCACATTGAAACAGAAAAATATATGTTCAATGTACGCTACGTACTTCCCAGCCTTTTCGATGGCCTTGCGCATGCACGGAAGCTGCTCAGGATGCACCTTCTCATCACCTGTAAGGCTGTCACCGTAATAACCAAAGAAAATGCCGCCGTGACTTGCCGTGGTACCATCTATCTGTCTCTATCTAAGTATATATAAACAGTGAGTGGGATTAAAGTCACTCCCATAAATAATGTATAAATTCTCTCGTCGTTAATCAAGAGGAACTGAGAAGAATATACAAAACTTATTTTGTTGGGATTGTAACGCTCTCAAAATCTAGAATCATAAACTCTTCATAACCGTCCAAAATGTGCGCTATTCTAAGTAGCGAGTCTCAAACAAGCTTCTAATTACAATAAAACCAAACTTTATTACATAAGATAAGGCTTAATGTACCAGTTTTAACACCGACACGGGCATCTAAGCCTAAAGTTAATGTAATACAAGACAAAAGAACTTCAAACCACGTGCACGCTTGAGCGCGGTTGAGACTTAATAACAAGAGTCACGCCATTCGTGGGTCCACAAAATTCTACTCAACAAGATCCTCTCAGATTTTTCTAGGTTTCTCTCAGAGATATTTTGCAGATTTTGCAAGAATGAATACTACTACCGTACTCAACAAGTCACATAGAAAAGCTAAATAATTACATGCAAGGAGTTCAATGGATGGTTAGGGTTTACCTTAATAGGCATATGTGGATGCATTTTGCGCTTAAAGCGCTTTATCTTTAAAACAAGAAACAATAATAAATAATAACAACAAAGTGGTTTCTCAACAAACTCAATTATCAACTTAACATATCAAAATCTCTACTTATGCCTTTGTATTGAATCATCCATTAACATAGCCTCATTAACCTAAGCACGACGATTCAATATCTTTTGTTATACACTCTGCAGAGCTGCCCAACTTTACCCATAAGATATTTCAAGCTCATACAGTCAGAACATAGACACACAACACGTTAGCGTGCGACTGAGCTGAGATAACAAAGCCTTTTTACTGCTCAACCTTTCTAGCCTCTACTTGGTAGGTTCTCCTCTATACAGCCCTCAAGAGACCACCGGCCAATGGTAAAATTTGTGCCCTGATGCTGACAGGACCATACCGTTGTGTAGACTAGCGAGTGTCCCTTCTGGCCCACCCCTGTCCCACCTCTATTGAACTGAGCCACAACTGTACAACCACATACCTGATAGGACAGATCTAACCTAGTAAGCTATGGAGTCTTGATATTGATTACTCAGACAGATAGTTTAAGTTGTGTGCTGGGGTAGAGGTGTGTTTCTATTTGTGAGGCAATTCACATTTATGAGCGGTTCGCCGTCTTCAGGTCCAATGGTATGTGACGGGCTAACAACCAATGTGGGGGTTGGTGCCGGCAGTAAGCACAACGGCAGTGTCAATTATTGAGATAAAGTTTTGGAAATGTCTTGTTGTGATCAGCTCTGATCCAGCTGATTGCATCTTGTGGGTAAAGTGTACTGTCTTTGCAGAGTGTTAATCAATCTATTCGAATAGCCGTATCCGCAGTTATGGATATGCTCGGAGATTTCATATGAGGGGTAGATTTTCATAAAACAATTAAGAATGGACAGCTGTGTGTGATAACTTATATAGATGTGTGAAAGAAATTGATTAAATTATGGAAGCTTTGTGAAAATACTTGTTAAAATTATTGTTGTTATTCGTTTTAAATCACGCTTTCAATCTATTATTTGTATTCAATTGCAATGTCGCTTTATTGCAAAATAGCCGATAAGCCATTTTCCTTGGAATAAGTCATCATCTATAATTGCATTCTATGGTACAACTTGTTGAAGTGGAGGAATCGCCACCGCCTTTTGAGGAGGAGCTTTACGAGGATGGTAATCGTTAGGTCTTAATCCCAATCGGTTGCTCGTGGCGAGTCGATGGGTTTCACCGACTTGCTTTCGCCCGCTATTGTTTCTTTATTTAGTGTCATCCCTACGTGGCTTAATAATTGCAAACTCGACCATAAGATCAAAACGCTATTTATTATTCAAATTAGTCGCTTATCCTTATAATCGCCTTGTGTGTGATGATATTCATTTATGTTGACACTATGTGCACTAGCTTGATCCTCGACTAGTGCATTATACACGAGGGTTCAGATTTGCATATTTGGGTCCCGACATTTCACCATTGTGGAGAATGAGAGCACATCCAAATGGCTATGGTTCCTAGCAAATGTGAAGCAAAGCGGTGGGAGATCGGTCCAACGTATGTTTTATCACGGATCACAATATCGGGTTGTTGTCGACTCTTAACACCATAAAGAATGGGATGAAACCGCCACCAAAGGAACGATGTAGAAACCCGATGGTGTATAAGGCATCTTGCATCGAACTTCTTCACGCTGCTCCGCAACTGAACTTATGAAGACGCGTTTAAGGCGTTGTGCTCGCAGAATCGAGGTGGAAGTTCGGCCATCCGACAGATCTCGAACATCGGACTACGAGACATACAGAGAGTCCTCTCGACGCACAGGAGGGACAGTAGGCCGTGGGCGGGCAATCCAGGAGCACCATAAGTTTCACGCAGTGGATTAATCTCCACACTCCCGAGTTGGCGAAATGGTCCCTGCTCTATGACACAAACGGTGCGTGGTACGGAATTATGATGACCAACATGTCCGAGATGTACAACAACATGCTCAAAGGTGTGCGGTGCCTCCCTATCACCACGATCGCAAGGAGACACAGACCAGACGGCCGGTTACTTAATCAATAGAGCCACCATCGTGTGGCGCCAATTGGAAGAAGGGCGATGATCTCGAGAGTATGCGAGATATATGGACCACAAGATGCGTATGCCGAATGCACACACTACTACGTAAAAGGCCTTTACAAGCGGTTCAAAAACGCCATCACAGATGGTTCCGTGAGCCGCCCGAGTTTATGGGTCAAGAATGCATTAGTCATCACGCACGGTTTTGAACCGCTCAGAATATATACTATCACTGACGGTTTGTAGATGCAACCGCTCGTGATAGTCAACTACCACGCATTTGCAGTAGATGAAATCGCTCGTGATATTCGACTACCATAGACGATGCGTAGATGAAACCGCTCGATGATGATCGACTACCACGAGCGATGCGTAGATGAAACCGCAGTGATAGTCGACTACCACGAGCGATGCGTAGATGAAACCGTCGGATAGTGGACTATCACGACGGTTTCATCTGACCGTCTGTCAATAGTCTTTGCATTGCTAAATCTATTTCGCTTATTGGCTAGCCTCAGAAATGCTAGCCATGCCCTCTGAAACAAGCACATCCAATTCTCATTCATTTCGTAGCACATCAAAATTGCATTCATTTCGAAACAAGCACATCCAATTCACAAATCAATTAACTAAAATTAACCATTAATGTACATTAATTTACACACATGTACCATTATGTTCAATCTATCCCAATCAAGTTCAATCTGCTACATCGTGGAAACTCCCATTTGGATTTATGACCGTCTGCTCGTGAATGACGCAAGGTGTGATCGAATTTTTATGAGCTCGCTCTGCTCCAACGCAGCTTCAGCCGATGGTCGCAACTCCGTCGATATGAAGGTTAAATTCGGGCTTATATAAATTGGTAAGTATATATGAAATAATTGTTGAAAGATTGACAAACCCGAGGATCATTGGTGATCGCGGAACCGATGAGTAGTTGCATGTTGTGGCAAACATAGTATCCACAGACGTTGCGGCCCGGCGACTGCTGGTGGCACTGCAAAAATAGAATTGGTTAGTTCGAGAGGCATTGCTACGAAGTGTTATATAGGATTAATGTGTACTAGCTAGCAAGTACCGAATTTTTATCATGTCCCAAAGATCCTTCCCTTGATATTCCATCCTCTAGCATGTAACACGTCGAACACCCTACGTGACTCCAAGAAGTTAGCCTTAGCCATTGCAAAGGAAGGAAAGACTACAATAGAGTTTCTATGGAGGAAATGTGTTTACCTGATGATTAAATTTCGGATAGTTGTGAAGTTGTGAGTGGCCCTCTCAGAGGGAATCTAGGTATATTACGATTTCGCTTTTGGTATAATTACAATTAGAATCCAATGGTACCTACACAGTATGTCAAGATGGTCATTAAACCTAAGTTCGTGTTGCTTATAAAGTACAAATCAACAAGTATAGCCAGAGTGCAACACTACTTACTTCGTTGTAGGGCAAAAGTATGAATTCCTTGTTGCGTGAGCCATAAAAAATCTATAACGTAATTCTCGATTTAATGTTGCATTCGCCGTGATGCTTTGCTCGGAGACAATGTGTGGGTCAAGGAAACCTACCGGTGATTTCCTTCTTTCGGCCTCACAGATCATGTATCTATTATACAAAAGCTAGGAGCTATATATAACATTTATCGATATTACACTTAACATTGACCGTGATTGTACACACTTACGTTGGTCCAAAGATCGTATGAGTGAGACGCCGAGCTCGCCGAGGTTGAAGAGATGTAACAAGTCGTCGAAGGTCACCATGAAGACAAATGCGTCTTGATACACGTGATTAAAATGATCCTCCTTGAACTTGACGGTGACACCCGAGCGCCGTTGATCAACCGCTTGTTGGACTGCTCCATGTACCATGTATGCAATTCCGCAATCCAAATTCTAGGGTAGGGTTGTCTAACTTCTCGAGCAACGGCTCGCCTAGCTTGTATTTCCGAATACGGCAAGAAGGGGATATCAGAGAGGTCTCGATCGCCTTCGATTTGCCCTTGCCCTTGTTGCCTCGCTTTGTATAGGTCGACTTCACAAGAGTCGATCGAGCACAAGGTGTAGATGCAAGTGATGCGGCGGGCCCTTGCCGTGTCGGGCAGTAACCTTTGCAGCCAGTCCGTGGACTTGATGCCGCAGCAGACATTCCGTGAAGTTGACACCGAGCGGTAGCTCCAGCGGATGTCCTCCTTGGGCCATCGGATGAATGTTCCAACGGCTTGCCCTAGAGTCATGACCTCATCGTTTGGGGAATTTTCACGGACGGCCTCAAATTGGCACAAACATCGTCCACATTCACTTTTTATAAAACCAATAGCTAGATTTGCACTGCACCAAAGCTCCGACATCGATGGATACACTGCCCCAAGCAAGATCTAGGGCAACAGAGACATATCTCACTTGAGCTTGCACTTCAGAGCCACCCACGCATATAACGGTACAAATTTAGCTACTCCAATAGGCCTATCAATGGATTGAGCATTCCAGAGATAATAATTATTACCTGAATGTCATCGACGGAAAATCTATCATCACCTATTGTGATAGGGTTAGGGTTGGACGCGCAGCTACTCGGATGTTTGGGGGGGGCTGGCTAGCGGTATAGTAGGGCAGGGCTTCCAACCGACTTGGTATTTGCAATCCCTAATCCTTTCCTCAAAGGTCTCTATTCGCTTTTGCACTGACGCATCGAATCCTTTCCTCAAAGGATTGAGTGACCTCTGTGTGACTTTTTCATGACCTCCGCTCGATTTTTTCAAGGAGCTCATCTCGAGGATGCACGAAGATCCTCTCGTAGCTTTGCATCACGCCGGCTTTGGCTCTCTTCCTACTCCCGTATGATCCGAGTCCGCTTGGAACCATTGTTCCCATGTAACAAAAACACCGGCGCCTCTCGTGCGAATCGGATGCTCACTTGCTTCCTAGGGCCGCAGAGAGTATATCTTTCTCCCTATCTCGCTGGAATGAGCCTTGAGAAGATTGTGCACTCGGCGTTATCTGCAATATAGCTCGACATGTCATTTCACTTCCTATGAAGTTATGGAGTAATTACAAACTAGGTAGTTCGATATCTTACCAAGCGTTGGGACACTTCACGGTCTTCGGGTTTGGAAAGTACACTTCAGAGGGCGAATACATAACCTCGCAAATAACCACCGCCGGGCGCGCACATCGCTGATCTCGAAATAGCAGGAGAGATTCAAACTACTTGCCCGCTCTCGATCCCTCCATATCGAGGTTTTACCCGTATACCCAGCCGTGCCGAAGTCCGTGGGGTGCTTGTTTTTGCCCGAGGGCCGTGCGCCGCACTTTCACTCTTAAATTCATCTGTCGTCTTCTTCGCCACAAACTCGCCCAGACTCTTCCAAGAATAGATACTTGTGGAAGGGCGCCAGATCCTTCTCCACGTAGTTCTTGACAAGCGTGCTCTTGAAGTTCTTCCACGCTTTGCACGCCTGTAGCAACGCGTGTCGTCGCACGGAGTCCAGGAGTTCTATCGGGATCTCGAACGATGCGAGAATTTCCGCAAAGACGTTTTCGATGGTTCGCACCACCTTCCACGAATCGTAGGTGATCTACCCGCTCCTGCAACTATTCCACCATTCTCCGAATCGCGACGCCGCTTTCGGCGAGGATTGATAGGGTCCCGGTGATCGACGACTCGTGATGGTAAATCGCCCGTGGGCCTTTTCGATATTCCTCTTCTTCTACCGCGGTTGGATATTGTTCCAGAGGATGGTGCATCATCAGACACATGAGGTGGCGATGACTCAGAATGAGCGGAAGACATCTTCACAAGAAATAGAACATCATGTGAACAAATGAAATCAAGATAAAGCTAAGATTTAACATTTTGATATTGCTATCGATGTAGAATAAGCATTCCAATTAGAGCTCAAGTACAAACCCGATTATCAAAACAATTTCAAGACAAGACTATTATCATCACAGAGCATTCATCTCAAGCCTACCACACCACATTGCAATGTATTCCAAAGAGCGATATCAAAACAAATACCATATGAATAATCGACTAGAACAAATACAAATTCCTAAAACAAGTACAATTATCATGAAGGACCATGACAGATTATTGATAGAAATAGTTAGGAAAGGGCGTGGGGTCGATCGGAACTTCGGCATTGGTTACCTTTAGGGCCGAGGAGAAGGACGAGCAGGAGCAAGACGAGCAAAGAGGGTGGTGTCGGGGAGGCGCCACGGCTTGGGGAGGGAGGAGGCGGCGGGCTCGGGGCAGGAGGCGCGGTGGGCTCGGGGAGGCGCGGCTGGTCAGAGGAGGAGGCTCATGCGGACTCGGGGAGGCGCCACGGCCGGGAGGAGGAGGCGTCGATGGGATCGGGAGGAGTCGCTACTGGCTCGAGGAGGCGCGCGAGGACGTGGCGATGGGCTCGGGAGGAGGGTGCGAGAGGAGTTGAGAAACTTAATCGCTTGAGAGTGGCGGGCGGCAAACCCTAGCTAGAGTCTCAATGTAAATAGGGATGGACATCACGCATGGTTCTAAATTAGAACCGCTCAGTGATACATCACATATCATTTGCGGTTCTAAGTTAGAACCGCTCAGTGATAGATCATGCATCATGAGCGGTTCTCACTTAGAACCGCTCGTGATATGTGATATATCACGACGGTGTTAATAAACAACCGTCAGCGATATACATATATCACTGAGCGGTTTTAATAAACAACCGCCTCGTGATATACATGTGAGACGGTTTGTAGTTCAAACCGCTCGTGATATTATTTTGTATTGGTTAATATCTAGATCAATCTGCTTATTGGCTAGCCTCGTGAAATGCTAGTCATGCCCTCTCAAACAAGCGAAAAAGATAACAAGTACATGTATATACATCCAATTCACATTCATTTGAGAAACAATCACATCCGCTTTCACAAGACAAATCAATTAATTAACTCAAATGAACTAAAATTAACCATTCATCGTAACGCATATATACATATACACACATTGTTCAATTAATCTTTAAAAATTAGCCCTTCATGATGATCGACGCAGATGTAGCTAGTTTCACATGTTCTTCTTCCTCGACCCTTATGCCGCTTCCGAAAGGAGGCAACTCGTCAAATTGATTGTATTCTTCCTCGCCCACTACATTCTCAACTCCGACAATCCTCCTTTTTCCATGAAGAACTACGTGGCGCTTCTTATTTGCCGGTCGGTAACATAGAAGACTTGAACAACTTGGTTAGCCAAGACGTAATGGTTCGCCTTTGTATCCAACACATTCGAGGTCCACGGTAGTGACGCCGCATTTGTCGACCTTCACCGTGGGAGATGGACCCAACGGCATCGAAATAGGGGATCTTGAAAGGCATGTAGTCGAGCTCCCATATCTCCTCTATTTGCCCATAGTAAGAGCTCCTCACCCATCGGCATCGAATGCATCTATGCGACACCGCTGCTCGTTAGTGCTTTTATATCCCGAGCTCGCAGATAGAATGTGTACCCATTTATGTCAGATCCTCGCCATGTTACAATCAGTAAATGTTGGCCCTTTTGCCAACCATGTCATCATATCACTTGATGAGCTCCTAGCAAGTCGCTCCTTCAACCATTGGTTGAACCGTCACTGTGTTGTCTCGTGATCCAAACATCCGCCGCACCGGATTCATTGCTGTCAAGCACGCCCCAGTCTTTGTCGATATACGGGACACTTCACCATGTGTTGCAAGACCGTGAAATGGGCTTGAGCATACGATCCATATTTGGAGTGATTGCTTTCCTTCCGATGGTCCCGATACCTCGAGCCTCCCTCATGGCGAGATCAAGGCACACCTATCGGCTCGACCGAGCCATGTAATCGAGGCGAACTCAATGACCTCTTCGGTTGCATAACCTTCGACGATCTTGCCCTCTGCCGAGATCGATTCCGTACATATGACTTGAGAATTCCATGAACCTCTCGAACAGTACATGCTACGAGGAACACGGCCCACACATCTTTATCTCCTCACAATATGAACAATGAGATGGACCATGATATCGAAAAACGACGGAGGAAATACATCTCAAGATCACATAGAGTCGCCACCACCTCGCCCCGCAGAGAATCTAGTCCTTCGGGATCGATGACCTTCGAGCAATTGTGTTAAAAAATAACACGACCTCATGATTGTCTCTCGACCTTGATCGGCAAAATACTTCTAATTGCAACAGGAGCATTTGTGTCATCAACACATGACAATCATGAGACTTCATGCCAATTAACTTCAAATCTTTTATCGAAACAAGTTTCTTCATGTTGGCGAGTAACCGGACGGAACTTTCACGCCATGCAAGCACCGCACGCTTCGGTTCTCTCGCCTTGGACAGAGTGTAACAAGCAAGGAAGGTACGCTCATCCTTTATCGGTCCTTGTTGGTGCTAACTCAGTCCGATGTCCATATCAACCAAGTCAAGCCGTGTGTTGACACCATCATTTGTTTTGTCACGAATGTTCAAGAAGAGACCAATCAAGTCATCACATACATTCTTCTCTCGTGCATGACGCCGATGCAAAGGGCGAACTTCTAGGTGCTCCCAATAAGGTAAGTCCCAAAATATTGATCTCTTCTTCCACATGTTCTTCTTACTTGTCCTCGATTTACATCCCTTTCCAAGCACAACATCTAAATCCTTAACCATATCATAGACCTCTTTTCCGCTTAAATGCCTTGGAGCCGAACTGTCCTCCTTCTCTCCGTCAATTGTTTCTTCATCCTGCGGTATGGGTGAGCCCTCCAAGGAACCTACGATGATGCATGTACATGGTTTTGCGCGAGTGATTCACCACACACTCTCGGTATCATCTAAGCAAAGTGAGTACTGTGCTTTGGCCCCTTTTGTACTGCCCGACAGATTAGCAAGGGTAGGATAATCATTTATGGTGCGTAACAACAAGGAACGTAAAGTGAAGTTCTCTCATTTGTACGCATCCCATACATGCATTCCCTTCAATCCACGATATTTTTATATCTTCCATCAATGGTGCTAGGTACACATCAATATCATTCCTGTGTTGTTTCGCCCTTGGATAAGTATCGACAACAAAATATACTTCCGCTTCATACACAACCAAGGAGGAAGGTTGTAGATACAGAGCGCCACGCCAAGTGCTATGTCATTTGCTCATGTTACCGAAAGGATTCATTCCATCCAGACTCAATCCAAACCTTATATTCCTCGGTTCGCACCAAGTCCGCAAACCTCCTATCGATGTTTCTCCACCGGGCGGAATCAGCAGGTGTCTTAACTTTCCGTCATTCTTACGCTCCTCGAGTGCCAATACTGTGCTTTGCATTCTTTGGGTTCGCAAAACCGCTTCAAACGGGAATTACAGAAGATACCACGCCACCTTAGCAGAGGTCCTTTCTTCACCTCGATTCCCTCGTCGTCATCGATTGTTTACGCTTGTATCGGGATGCGTTGCACACGGACATTCATGCATGTTTGTATACTCGTTACGGTAGAGGATACAAATGTTCGGACATGCATGTATTCTTTCTACTTCCATTCCCAATGGACAAAGAACCTTTTGGCTTTTTAGGTGGTTTTGGGCAACTCGCTTCTCCGGAAGCATGTCCGCTAAGAGACCTAACAACTCCGTGAAACTCTTGTCGGACCAACCGCTGCTTGCCTTCAATTTCAGCGCTTTAAGCACGGATGACAACCTTGTGTATTCCGACTTGCGGCCGGGAACAAAGGTTTCTCCGAGTCCTTCATCACGCCCGGAATTGAACATACTCCCTCTCATCACAGCTTCCTTCGCATCGCTTGCATCGATTTAGATTGTCATCGCAAACTTATCCGAATCGAACCACAATCGACATCATTCGCGCATATCGTTGACTTCTGATAATATGCATATCGTTGACTTCAGATAATATGCTCTTCACCGTGATCGTCCAACATGTATAACCCTTTTGAAACCCCTTCAATCAAGTGTGCTTTGATCTGCGCTCGGTTGTTAAACATCTTCGATTCTCGCAATCAATGCATGGACAAGACATATATTCCGCCTTATTCAACATATCCTCCTTGGCGGCTCTTGTAAAAGCGAACACGCCATTAATGTACTCTTCACTCACACGGTTCTCGGTGTACATCCAAATTCGGTCCATCACACGTTCAGATTGAAAACCCCGAAAATAAATAAAAGGGTGATGACTTTCGAAAGCGTATTTTCTGAGGCTTAATTACGATTTTTTTTCATTTTTTCATTTTTTCGGATTTTATTAACTTACATGTGGGGCCTACTTGTCAGTGACTCATTTTTTATTTCATGATTTTATTTATAAAATCTATGGCGGTCCCACATGTTATAGACTCGTTAGTTTATTAACTAAATGATTAAAAACAGTAGGATTAATTTGAAGCTCAAACTGGGCTTAGGGGGGGGTGACATCGCATTGCTATATAGTCGTGGCTCGGCCCTAAGGTCTACCGAGGCGAACCGACGGTGATGTCCCATGGAGCGCTGAAACTAGCGATTTCGGCAGAAACGCGCTCAAACTACTCAAATTAAAGGATGCTTATGCTTCAATATCTCACCTCGATCATGAGGAAGGTGTCAATGAAAGTCGGGGAAGGTCCAAGGCGCGGTTGGGTCGTCGATCGGTGAACAGAGGCGACGGCGGCAAGTTCCTCGGCGACAATATATAGCTGAAATGGACCAGGGCGGCTCAGTGAGGTGAGGCGATGTACTCAAACCGGGCACAAAATGCCAGAGATGGAGATCAAGAAGACTATATCTGTTGGCCGGGGAGGCGGAGCTATATATACGTCTGTGATGAGTTAATTATCACGGACGGTTTTTAACAAAAACCGCTCAGGATATTGGGTAATATCACGAGCGGTTCATATTGGGAACCGTGCATGAAGTATCACGACGGTTCTAACCAAAAACCGTCTGTGATATTACCAAATATCACAGACGGTTTTTGGTTAGAACCGTCTGTGATACTTCACAGACGGTTCCAAACATGAACCGTCTGTGATATGACATCTTCACAGACGGTTTTTAGCGCGGAGAATAACACAGACGGTGGGTAAACAAAAACCGTCTGAGATTGTGTTTAATACAGACGGTTTCGATGAACCGTCTGTGATCAAAGGCCCAAGATAGCATTTACGTAGTAGTGACAACATCCGGGTGATTAATGGTCTCAAGAGGAAGTACGAGATCAAGCTACAAAGAAAAATATGTGAACAATCATGCTAGGGGAAAGGAAACATGCATACACCCTAGGTGATGTGGCGGCGATGCACTGCAACAAGCCATGCTCGCATGTGTACAAGACGTGTGCAAGAAATGAGGCAAATGTCTCGCCCTACATCTTGAGTACTATGACATATAGCGCTTTTTAGTACATGGAGTGCGAGTTTTACTCGTGACGGCTTGGACATGAACTACAAGGACCTTCAGGACAGGTGCAATAGGGCCCAAATAAGGCATTGAAGACAACAGGAAGGGATAGCGGCAAATGAGCCACTTCGAACGACATGAATGTCTCGCCAATGTACCGATCTTAGCCGCACAATCAAGTGCGTAATCGTAAGACCCTAGACACTTTCGATGAAGGATTGACCCAATGAATCGAGCTCGTCTAGTTGGCTTTAATGTCGTAATTTAATGTATTATCTTCCTTGTTTTGTACGATAACAATAAAACATTTGGTGGGATTATAATATGTCGGACTCGTCATCAAACTTCTACATGAGGATGTTGCGAGCGCAAGTGGCTTGCGAAGAAGACTAAACTTCTACGATACCCGATTTTTTAATGAAAGATGCTCCGTACCACCAAATTTTCGGTCCGCGGTGTGTGTCGCGAAGAGCCCGCGATGATCATTCATCCACACACCGACACCTCTGCCCGAAGCGTACTACATGTGCGAGCACCACCTACAAGCGTTTCTTTTGTACACATCGATTTTTCACTCACTACGTTGATTTCCATAAATTTTAACTTCATCCGCGTGTAATGGCAAATTTCAAGATGTCTTGCAACTTCTTCCAAAGTGGATCGATGGCTCAAGATGTATGTTAGAGGCGTTCATCCGCAAAAGTACATATTGAACTACTTGATGCGGGTTAAGACCTTCGTGCAGTGGAAACCTTACGTACTAGACCCTGTCGAGGAGGCACCGGAGGAGCCTAGGACTCGCCCGACGGACAATGGGAAGGCTCCTGCTACGGAGACCGATGGCCGTCGTAGCTTCTTCCATCGCCCAAGAGCACTCTATATCGAAGAGATAAGTTACGCATACAATTCGTGTCCCGATTTTGTATTTGCCCTTTCGTTCTTCTAATGACATGCAATCATCTAGCCCAGACAGGATATGAGGGACTTCGACACCACGACGATGAATGGGGAGTCCAAAAACAAGGAAAGGGAATGCTCTTGCAACCGAGACAGTCAGCCGTCGTAGTGTTTCTAGTCGCATACTGGCGCACTCCATGTGGAAGATGTGAGTTATCTACAATTTACATCTTGGTTATATTTTTTAGTGTACGACCCACTTACATCATGAAATCGTAGGACATGGACGACTTGACACTCGCCACGAGACAAGGGTAGGGGATATGGCATCTGCGGAGACTAGTTTGCATCCTTCTTCATCTCAATTGTAATAAATCCGCGTGTGTATCATGTAATACTTGTAATGCTTGAAATATCGTCAATTTTATGTATGAAAAGTTGCATTGCAACTCCATTGGATTATGATTTAGGATCATCTTTGCGTTTAATTTGTGGAGTACTTGGTCTGGTGTTATCTAGTTATTTTCTATCCAATGCTTTTGACAACAGATGAGATAAAATTTTAGAATATCAAATGTAGAAATGATGTGATTTGTTTGTGGGTCACTTAACAATAGAAGGAAGATTAAAATTATATAGTCTCCCTTCCCTTTCATGTGGCCTCCTGTTACTTTCACACTGTTACTTTCCCTTTGATGGGTCACTTAACTCATTTAATTAGCACTAAGTAATGACAGCTGGTTAATTAAGACTTCAATTCGACTAATTGTTTACAACTAATTCATTCAGTTAAGAATTAGCTAAAATATGTCTAAAATACGTTGATCTGATTATTAACTACCCGCAGCGTGCCTGAGATACACACAACATGTTTAGATAACAAGCCACAGCAAATGCAAACATGAAAAAGCCTTCATAAAGAATTGGGTTTCAGTGATTTGTTACGCCTACAACATTCAATGATTTGCTATATGGAGTACAGTCCAGTAGTACTTAATCACTAAAAGCAAAAGGCCGGTAACCGTGCACCGCTGACTCCATTTCTGTCAATCCCGCGTGACGAGTTAGCATTTTTGCAAATTCAACCACAAAAAGTGTCAATACGGCCAAAAAAATCATAAAATGTCATCTGAGTATTATACGAGATCGTTTCACTGCACACTGTGCTTGAGTAAGTCCATACACGGATACTGAGCATTTATCACAAGCTGGGTCGCTCCAGTGAAAGTGAAGCGTTTCACTGACTGAAGCGCTCAAAAAGAGCGCTGAAGCAGTAGACCCGAGCCGCTGATTATTGGAATGGATGGCCGAGATCGCGTGCAGTCCTTATGTTGCAGTAGCAGTACGGCGGTCTCTATGCGTAATTTTGTTTCCTTTACAGAGGAGGCCGGGGAAGATAACTGGTGCGAAACTTGCACATGTGCAGATTTTTTCTATTTGGGTAGTAAGAAAATTCTGGAAAAAAATGTGATGGATTTGTGATATATAAAATTTCAAGTGCAAATCCATTCCACATTTGAGAGTAACCAAATTCGGACAAATAATAAATCAAAAGGAAAAACAAAAAAAAAAAGACAAAGACAAATGTTACTACTCACAGCAAAAAAAAATTTCTTTTTTTCCTGCTAACACATAGAGACATGCAGCAGTACTATTATATGTTCCAAAACTGACCATCATACATCTAGGTTTTTTTTTTCTTGCGCCGGAAACATACCAGCAATGACTTTCCCCACTATATTTGTAGATCCAGTATAGTTCCATTTCCAGTGGGGTCATACCTCAATGAGGCCCAGCCCAACCCATATATCCTCTAACCAAATACCCTTAATGACCTCAATATACTAGTCAAATTTGTCTCTTTTTTTCTAAGGCAGGAGATAAGCTAGATCGTACAGTGACCAATCCTAAATTCCTAATGGCTTTATTCCTTGGATCCATCCTTGCATACGAGAGACAACTTAACTGCTGGAAGATACTGATACTGGACACTGGTAATGTTCTTCATTCCAAGCTAGCTAGAGAGTACTAGTGCTGCTTAGAAGAAGGCCCTGAGCGCCGCCTGCGCGAGCCGAGCCGCCGCCAGCGCGGCCATTGGGAAACGGCGGAGGTGGAAGGAGAGGAAGACCAGTGCGACGGCCGCCGCCCACAGCGAGATGCCAATGGCGGCTTCGAAGGTGCCGGAGCTGCGGGAGGTGTCGTGAGTGCTTGCATGAGGGACGACGGCGTGAAGGAGAGAGGAGGCGCCTAGCATCATGTACACGATGGCATAAAAGTGGAGCCGCCTCTCTAGGCGGCGGTCGGCAGCAGCCTCGGCCTGGTCAATGCCCGGTTGGCCGTCGACGATGTTTGCTCGAGCAATAGCATTGCCGTTGAGGAAGGGCGCCGCCGCTGCCATGGTTTTGGTACGCCCGTACGTAGCTAGCTAGCTAGTCCTGAACGTGCCGTGCCCTTGTGGTGTTTTTGTACTAGCAAGCCGGAGACCGGAGTACCTATATATATATATATGCAAGCAAACGTTGTTGTACTGTAAAGTGTGTGTTGCTTTGCGCCTTCTAGAAAGCTGTGATCCACTCAGAATTTGGAAGAGCATAGACTAGTTGAGAGAAATTAAGGTGCGAAATCGCCTCGTGATATCGTGGAATCTCTTAACGTTCCTAATCCAGGGAGTAGTCATCAGAGGGTTAATTTCTGGTCGTACGGCTATAAAGTTGCCACGACGCTGGAACGTAAAATGGAAGATACGATTCCTATTTCCTAATACTTGAGGGATTACTTCTTGGAATCTACTTTTGTAAAGATCCAACTCAATCCTTTGGGCCTAGATAGCTAGTGAGTGGACAGGCCATTTTGGAGTTAAAAGGGCTGTTTGTTTGGATTAGATCCCAATAAACCAAACCAAATTTTAGTAATACCTATAAAATTTAGTTATGATTTGATTTGTTACCAAATTTTGGCGCTACCAACCAAAATATGATAACTTCTGTGCATTTGAGCTCCCTGCGCTGGCGAAAATCAGGCGGCCGAATTGAGCGCGATAACTTCTGTGCATTTGAGCTCCAGCGAAAATCAGGCGGCCGAATTGAGCGCCAGGTTTTTTTTTGGCAACGCCAAAGTCTGTGGTGCAATTTGCTTTGCTGAGGTGTCAGCCAACTATTGGTTGCATTTAATGCTTGAATGGTTTGATTAATAAGCTTTAAACGATGATATTTTCTAAACCGAATAGCCGATTTGAATCCGCTTGAACCGTTGTGTTCGCTTGTCATTTTATCAACAAAATAAGACCCATGTTGACATATTTTGGGGCAAAAACAAATAGATATCATACAGGACCCACGTGTCATATTCACAATTTTAGCAAATTTTGGTATGACTGCAATCCAAACACATTAATTTTGGTATTACCGGTGTATTGGTATGGCTACAATCCAAATATTTTTTTTTTGCCCTGATTTTGGTATTACCTAGGTTTTAGCATTATCAAAATTTTGGTATGGCTAACTAAGGCGCTGAACTAAACATACCCAAAATCTATATATCGTTGAACAAAATCTTCAGGCTGCCATGCCATTTATTCTCTAAATCTGGATCAAATACAGATGCAATGTACAATAGGGAGAGAGAGAGAAGAAAGTGCTGTCGCTTTTGAAATCTATTGACCCATGAGATCACAAGAAGGCTTTGTTTTGAGCCACGATACGCCAGCAGCAATTAGCCTGGCCGGGATCATTTTTCTATTTTCTTTTCTCTCTTACTTTTGTTTATCTTGACATTTGTGACGACGTCGGAGATGTGACTGCAGTTCATTCTATGGCACCAATGATCGGGTCCTAGTATTGGATTCTCCACATAAGTGGTTGCGGAGAAAATGCAGATATGGTGGTGTACTAGGTGAGAAGAACATTTCAAGATGTGAATTATGCTAGCGCTCTTTATTTATTCGCTTCAGTCACAAAATGAAGTCATTTTTGTGTAACATGCACTCAAATTTTATAAACCTTAATTAGCTATCATTATCTTCTTAAACATTTAGAATGAACAAAAGAAAGTGATATATATATATATATGTCTCAAGATTGCTATCATAATATTATAAGCTTAGTTGGTTTATAAATATATTACAATATAATTGAATAGTACAAGTTGCATTTTGGAGTCCACTTTGATGTCCAAGACGTCTTCTTTTGTGATTGGAGGAAGTATATCTCAATATATTCTTTATGAGGTATCATCGAGGTATTTTTTGTGCGCCTTGCATTATTTTACTAGAACTTGAATTTCAAGTTGCTAAAGGTTAGTAGCATATATAGTGCAATCTTATGATTTGTTTTTTTAACACCTTGCTATATAATAAGAGTTTGGCCTGTATTAAATATGTTTCATAGACCCGTTATAATTTTTATGTGATTTGTCTAACTGAGATGGAAATTGGGAAACGGCGGAGGTGGAAGGAGAGGAAGACCAGTCGACGGCCGCCGCCCACAGCGAGATGCCAATGGCGGCTTCGAAGGTGCCGGAGCTGCGGGAGGTGTCGTGAGTGTTTGCATGAGGGACGACGGCGTGGAGGAGGGAGGAGGCGCCTAGCATCATGTACACGATGGCATAAAAGTGGAGCCGCTGCTCTAGACGGCGGTCTGCAGCAGCCTCGGCCTGGTCAATGCCCGGTTGGCCGTCGACGATGTTTGCTCGAGCAATAGTATTGCCGTTGAGGAAGGGCGCCGCCGCTGCCATGGCTTTGGTACGCCCGTAGGTAGCTAGCTAGCTAGTCCTGAACGTGCCGTGCCCTGTAAAGTGTGTGTTGCTTTGCGCCTTCTGGAAAGCTGTGATCCACTCAGAATTTGGAAGAGCATAGACTAGTTGAGAGAAATTAAGGTGCGAAATCGCCTCGTGATATCGTGGAATCTCTTAACGTTCCTAATCCAGGGAGTTGTCATCAGAGGGTTAATTTCTGGTCGTACGGCTAAAGAGTTGCCACGACGCTGGAACGTAAAATGGAAGATACTATTCCTATTTCCTAATACTTGAGGAATTACTTCTTGGAATCTACTTTTTGTAAAGATCCATCTCAATCCTTTGGGCCTAGATAGCTAGTGAGTGGACATGCCATTTTGGAGTTAAAGGGGCTGTTTGTTTGGATTAGATCCCAAATAAACTAAACCAAATTTTAATAATACCTATAAAATTTAGTTAAGATTTGATTTGTCATCAAATTTTAGCACTACCAACCAAAATTTGATAACTTCTATGCATTTGAGCTCCCTGGCAAAAATCAGGCGGCCGAATAGAGCGCCTGGGTTTTTGCCAACGCCAAAGTCTCCGGTGCAATTTGCTTTGCTGAGGTGTCAGCCAACTATTGGTTGCATTTAATGCTTGAATGGTTTGATTAACAAGCTTTAAACGATGATATTTTCTAAACCGAGTAGCCGATTTGTAATCCGTTTGAACCGTTGTGTTCTTTGTCATTTTATCAACAAAATAAGACCCATGTTGATATATTTTGGGGCAAAAACAAATAGATATCATACGGACCCACGTCATATATTCACAATTTTAAGAATTTTTGGTATGGGCTGCAATCTAAGACATCAATTTGGCGACGCCTCGTATTTAGTATTTACCACGATCAAAACATTATTTTTTGCCCTGATTTTGGTATTACGTAGGATTTGGTATTATCAAAATTTTGATATGACTAACTAAAGTACCGAACTAAACAGACCCAAAATCTATATATCGTTGAACAAAATCTTCAGGCTGCCATGCCATTTATTCTCTAAATCTGGATCAAATACAGATGCAATGTACAATAGGGAGAGAGAAGAAAGTGCTGTCGCTTCTGAAATCTATTGACCCATGAGATCACAAGAAGGCTTTGTTTTGAGCCACGATACGCCAGCAGCAATTAGCCTGGCCGGGATCATTTTTGTTTTTTCTTTTCTCTCTTACTTTTGTTTATCTTGACATTTGTGACGACGTCGGAGATGTGACTGCAGTTCATTCTATGGCACCAATGATCGGGTCCTAGTATTGGATTCTCCACATAAGTGGTTGCGGAGAACATGCAGATATGGTGGTGTACTAGGTGAGAAGAACATTTCAAGATGTGAATTATGCAAGCACTCTTTATTTATTCGCTTCAGTCACAAAATAAAGTCATTTTTGTGTAATGTGCACTCAAATTTTATAAACCTTAGCTATCAATATCTTCTTAAACATATCATAATATCATAAGTTTAGTTGGTTTATAAATATATTACAATATAATTGAATGGTCCAAGTTGCATTTTGGAGTCCGCTTCGATGTCCAAGACGTCTTCTTTTGTGATTGGAGGAAGTATATATATCTCAATATATTCTTTATGAGGTATCATCGAGGTATTTTTTGTGCACCCTTGCATTGTTTTACTAGAACTTGAATTTCAAGTTGCTAAAGGTTAGTAGCATATATAGTGCAATCTTACGATTTTTTTTTAACACCTTGCTATATAATAAGAGTTTGGCCTGTATTAAATATGTTTCATAGACCCGTTATAATTTTTGTGTGATTTGTCCAACTGAGATGTTCATTTTTTTTTGGCGAATTTATTTTGCAGTATAACACGTATTATCTAAAAGAAATAGACATAATACTTATAGCAAAACTATTATTATTTTTAGTTTATGTATTTTAAACAGGCTTACAAAATAGCAGCACTATGGTGTTATATCGTGTAAAAAGCTCAGCGCTAATTAAGATTTTACACATATATAGTAATTGGTGAATTTTGCAAGTTATCATGTTTATCACGGATATCCTTCAATTTTGTTTCGGTCGGCTTTCCAAATAGTTTTTCCAGGTGCAATATACCCATAAAAGAATAAGAGGGGAAAATGATTGAGATGTGAATGCAGGAGAGAGGTGCAGAGCACATTCATGGGCAACTGATGTATGCTTGTAACCTGTGAGATGGAAACACCTTTCGCAAAAGGTAGGATTACCCTGACAACTGTGACACGTGCGTGCATGATGATTAACTGGACCTAAGATACAATGTTTCATGTTTGTACGGAGAGGCCCTGTACCACGATGATTAACTACACATGCCGGTCTACCGTCACACAATGGTCGGTCTGACCGTCTGAAATCTGACAGCAGTAGAACTTTACCGAAAATGAGAGTTTCTCCAAACACCTCGACGCTATTGTCAGTTGTTTAACACACTAAGATTATGATCATATCCACATGATCTCCACACACATCGCTTTTCTACTCACTACGTTGATTTCCATAAATTTTTAATTTCATCCGCTTGTAATGGCAGCTCGAGATGCGCTACAACTTCTTCCAGTGGATCGACGGCCCGGAGATATACGATAGGGCGTTCATCCAATAAAAGTACATGCTGAACTACTCGATGCGGGCTAAGACCTTCGTGCAGTGAAAACCTTACGTATCAGACCCTGTCGAGGAGACACCGGAGGAGCCTAGGACTCGCCCGACGGACAAGGGTAAGGCTCCAGCTACGGAGACCAATGGCCGTCGTAGCTTCTCCCATCACCTAGGAGCACTCTATATCGAAGAGATAAGTTACGTACAATTCGTGTCCTGATTTTGTATTTACCCTTTCGTTCTTCTAATGACATGCATTCGTCACAGCAAATTTTTTTTTTCCTGCTAACACATGGAGACATGCAGTAGGACTATTATATGTTCCAAAACTGACCATCATACATCTAGGGTAAACCTGGCCACCGAGTATTTTTTTTTTCTTGCGCCGGAAACATACCAGCAATGACTTTCCCCACTATACTTGTAGATCCAGTATAGTTCCATTTCCATTGGGGTCTTACCTCAATGAGGCCCAGCCCAACACATATATCCTCTAACCAAATACCCTTAATGACCTCAATATACTAGTCAAATTTGTCTCTCTTATTTTCTAAGGCAGGAGATAAGCTAGATCGTATAGTGACCAATCCTAAATTCCTAATGGCTTTATTCCTTGGATCGGTCCTTGCGTACGAGAGACAACTTAACTGCTGGAAGATACTGATACTGGACACTGGTAATGTTCTTCATTCCAAGCTAGCTATAGAGAGAGTACTAGTGCTGCTTAGAAGAAGGCTCTGAGCGCCGCCTGCGCGAGCCGAGCCGCTGCCAGTGCAGCCATTGGAAAACGGCGGAGGTGGAAGGAGAGGAAGACCAGAGCGACGGCCGTCGCCCACAGCAAGATGCCAATGACGGCTTCGAAGGTGTCGGAGCTGCGGGAGGTGTCGTGAGTGCTTGTATGAGGGACGACGACGTGGAGGAGGGAGGAGGCGCCGAGCATCATGTACACGACGGCATAAAAGTGGAGCCGCCGCTCTAGACGGCGGTCGGCGGCAGCCTCGGCCTGGTCCATGCCCGGCTGGCCATCGACGACGTTTGCCCGAGCAATAGCATTGCCGTTGAGGAAGGGCGCCGCGGCTGCCATGGTTTGGTACGCCCGTACGTAGCTAGCTAGCTAGCTAGTCCTGAACGTGCCGTGCCCTTGTGGTGTTTTTGTACTAGCAAGCCGGAGACCGGAGTCGGAGACCGGAGTACATAGAAAACGTAAGCAGCCACCACTATCTTACCTGCCCCTCAGGCGTATTCCGGGAGCTAATTGCTACATATACGTACTTGCCACCCTTTTTCGACGGTCTTGATCTGCACGCATGGAAGCTGCTGCTCAGGATGCAGCATCTCATAATCACCTCTAGATACTGCCTGTAACCAAATAAATTAATTAGAAATTCCTTATTAACTCATCTATCTATACAAACAATTGCTGGGATAAAGACACCTCCATATTTCTTAAATAAAAAAAATCCTAAAAATCGAGAGAAATAGGGAAGGACCTACACAATTAATTTATCTGGTGAGATCTGATTATAATAATAAAGATTAATCAAATATCTACTCGACCAACTCAATCCTGACGCTACGTCATTAAAGAAAGAAAAGGTTTGCTTTGGCTGCATAATAGCCGCATCTCCTCAAAATTAAACCTTTTCCTTTGTTCATGCATGTCTGCATGTTCACACATAAAAGCCTCCTAGGCACGATACGTTATCAGATCCATCGTTCATGCCGCCAAAAGGCTTTTGGAATTAAGTGCTTACTTTACTTTGTAACAGATCAACGCTGGAGCTGAGTATTCGCCCACTAGCGTTAGACGGGGTACCGTTCCTCTGATGCGGTGGAGACGGGTGCCTTTCAGTTTTGTCAATTTTGCTTATCCTTTTGATTTATTATTTGCCCGAATTTGGTTACTCTCAAATGTGGATTGGATTTGCACTTGAAATTTTATATATCAGAAATACATCACTTTTTTTCAGAATTTTCTTACTACCCAAATAGAAAGAAATCTGCACATGTGCAAGTTTTGCACCAGATATCCTCCCCGGCCTCCTCTGTAAAGAAAACAAAATTACGCACAGAGATCGCATCACTGCAACTGCTACTTAAGGACTGCACAGTGCACACGATCTCGGCCATCCATTCCAATAATCAGCGGCTCGGATCTACTGCTTCAGCTCTTTCTGAGCGTTTCGGTCAGTCAAACGCATCACTTTCACTGCAGCGACCCAGCCACTTGTGATAAATGTTCAGTATCCATGTATGGCGCCCTTGCTCAAGCACAGTCTGCAGTGGAACGATCTCGTATAATACTGACATGACATTTTATTGCCATGTCTAGAATTGCATTGTAGCGCTGCTTATTGCAAGTGACCAGCGGCAAACGATATGAAATTAGTAGGCCAAATACATTATTGAGACTCCATTGAGGATGGTTACAATTTGTAGTATTTTAGTACAAATGTGTTGATGGTTTAGTATCAATCTTACGAATGAATTCTCCTTGAGTTAAACCACACAAAAAGACATGAAGATTTTATCCGGGTTCGGCTTTCTCCGAGAAAATAATAACCTACTCCGTGTCTGCTGTATTGACTATATTTTACAATAGAAAAAATCACTAAAATTAGGGTTAATAACTTCTGTTTGTTGGTCTTGTCTTTGTTGTGGTTGTTCTTGTCCTTCTTGTAATCTGTCCACCGGAGCATCACCTAAGGACAGTACGTCATTAAAGAAGTAAAAGGTTTGCTTTGGTTGCATATCAGCCTCATCTCCTAAAAAACATTTTCCTTTGTCTTGCTGACATAAGAAAAGGTTTGCTGTTTGGTTTTTATACTGGTAGTGGTGTAATTCTTTATTTCTTAGGGTCAAGATTCCCTCGTCGCCCCCCACTAACGATGGAGCTGATGACGTATCGTTCCAGGCAAAACAAAATTTTCAGTGCTGCAGGTCGGTCGGTTTCTTTGAAGTGTTCCAGGCAAAACAAAATTTGATTATATATTTGACACTATGTATATTATATATACGGACCAGAGGTGATCGATCTAGCTGAAGCGAAGGCGCTCCTAGCTATATCACCAACTCGTGTACGTCGCACGTTGGCATAGCAATATTACCTTGGTATTGTTGCTTACAGTAAATATAATGGTGACCTTCACGGCACGCCGGGGCACGCCGGAGCTGGTAGTGGTGTAATTCTACTAAAGCTGGGAGGAATGATACTCGCCAACCGAGGCCACGTTGCCGGAAAGCTTTGGCCGCTCGATCACAAGACGCAGTCGCTCGCGCCCGCACAATTGCGTATTGGCTGCCCACGTCCCTCCTCTCGTCTCCTAATTTTCTATCGGTCTCTCCACCTCCAAAGCCTCCCAAAGTCTCCCGCTCCTTCCCCTCCGTGGAATCGCTCCCGGTCACCGCTCCTCTTCTGCCGCCATGCCGTCGCTCCTTCCGTCCACCTCCTGTCCCCTCCCCTGGTGAACCTCTCAACCCGAGCCGCTACCACCTCTTCCTCCCTTGCCATAGCCGCTCCACCGCCCCTCCTTGGCCCGGCCTCTGACCTCTGTGGTCCGCCCGCCGCCTCGCTTCTCCAACGCTCGCCTGCGGCTCTACCCGCCGCCGGCTCGCCCTCCGTCCTCTGTCATCCCCGCCTCTCATTCTTTCTTGCTTCTTCCTCACTTCATTTCTCCCGATTTCTCTTTCGTCCATTTTTCTCCCTCCTGGATCTTGCTCCGGCCGCACTTCCCCATGGCACCGTCTCCCTCTGGTGTTGCTGCCGGCACCGGCTCTCCCTGCGTCACCGTCACACCGCCACAGGCCCTCGCGTGCCGCCGCTCGATCTCCTGCCGTGCAAGACGCGCCTCTGGCGGCTACCTTCCACAGTGGTCATGTCGCCACATCTTGGACCACCGGATTCGGGGTGGTGGCCCGAATCCGCTTCTCCCATGGATTTTACCTCTCAACCACTTTTCCTTCTCTGTTAATTTTGTGTGATTTTAGTGCTTGCCACCTCCGGCCTCTCCTGCGTGCCGGCCGCCACCAGCACCTCACATGCCCGCACCTGCTCTCGATCCGGCCAGTCTGGCCTCCTGGCGTCGCCTTCCTGGTGCTCACGCCACCATCTTGGACCACCAGATTCGGGGTGGTGGCTGAATCCGACTTCTCCCATGGATTTTACCTCCCAACTTCTTTTCCTTCTCTGTTAATTTTGTGTGATTTTAGTGCTTTATGGAAAATGTATGTCGTCATGTTATGATAGCCAACTAGACATGCTAGAATTTTGCAGTGATGTACGTTGGATTGGAGCATTCGCTGCATAACTATAGATCTGTTTTTTTTAATGTGTGATGTGCGATTGGAATACCGAATCGGATATGTACAACAGTTAGATTCAAGGTCGATTGTCTTCTAAAATTATGCCATGGTTTGTTTATTCTCCTTCTATGGTATAGGTATGCCTGCCTATTAGGTTTTAATTCGATGTCTATGTTGTTAGTGACATGCTCTGAAAAAAAAGAGATCCTTGAATTTCTAGCGTTAAATCTGACATCTCATTGCTCATATAGGGTGCCAATGGATAAGGAGATGGTTTTGAAGTCACAAAGTTTGGTCATGGTTGTGGTGCGCTTATTGCATTTCCCAGGTATCCCTCTTATGCCACAAAATTGAGTACTACATTTTTTGGTTGCAAGCCTTTTGGTTTGTACCGTGTATTTACAATTCTTCACTACTACAAAACAGGCTATAGTAGACGCCCCATCACAGACGGTTCCTTTGGAACCGCCTCGTGGGTCGATTCGACTTTGTGGGTGGCGCTGGTCGACTATCACAGACGGTATTTTTAGAACCGTGCGTGATAGTCATCTATCACGCACGGTTCATTAATAGAACTGTCAGGAATTATCCTGAGCGATTCTATTCACAAACCGTGCGCGATATCTAGTTAATCACTGCAGCGGTTCAATAAGAACCGTGCGTGATAATTAGTTATCACGCATTTATTCTAATTAAGAACCGCTTGTGATATCTCTCGCTATCCTCTGCCAGACCGCCACGCCTCCGCCAGACCGCCTCGAGGCTTCAGGTCACAGACGGTTCTTTAATAGAACCGTCTGTGAATGATCACAGACGGTTCTATTAAAAAACCGTCTGTGATAGGTGCTATCACAGACGGTTCTTAACAAGAATCGTCTTTGATTGTTGGGCGGGAAACGAAAATTTAAACATAATGGGCGGGCTGCCGAAACTCGCTTTATATAACCTCCATCTCCTCCTCTGCGGTCTCTCCTCCTCACAGCTCATACCTCCATCTCCTCCTCTGCTGTTTCTCATCCTCACACCTTGCGCCCCGGCCTCCGCCGAGCTTGTCGCCGGCGGCCTCCTCCAACTCGTCCCGGCCTCATCGTCACCGGCCTCATCCGAACCATCACCCCCGGCCTCCTCCACCTCGCCCCGACCTCGTCGTCACTGCCTCCCACGACCTCGTCGCCTTCGGCCTCCTCCACTTCGTCGCCCCGGCCTCCCACGACCTCACTCTCTCTACTCCCCCTTTGCTTTGTGATGTGGATTACTGAGTTGATGCTACTGTGATGTGGGTGATGCTACTGTGATGTGTGTAGTTCATGTTGAGTTATTTGGTTTGGGCAAAAATATAGATGGTAGATCGCGCACCGTTCGGTAAAATCATCATAACTTTTGCATACGAACTCCGATTGCGACGTTCTTTGGCTCGTTGGAAAGCTAACGAAAAGCTCAATCTGAAAATCCATAAGGCAAGGTCAGATTCTCTTGCGAGGTCTCAAAAAGTGAAAACCCCAAAAAGTCGTTTAGGGCCTCTAAACGGCTTCCAAGTTTTAGCAATTGCCGTTTTTTTTTTTGCAGAAAAAGGCTATCACAGACGGTTCTAAATAAGAACCGCTCAGGAAAACTCATCACGACGGTTGAACAAGAACCGCTCAGTGATATTAGTTTACGAGCGGTTTTTGATGAAAACCGTCGTGATAATAGCCTTCACAGATAGTTTCAACAAAAACCGTTTATGATAGTGCGTATCACGAGCGGTTTTAAACCGTCTCAGTGATAACTGCTGTTATCACGAACAACAAATATAGACGGTTCGAAAACCGTCTGTGATGACAGTTCCGAACCGTCTGTGATGAGGCTTCCTGTAGTAGTGCTTATACTATGTTATACTCATTTGGAGAACCTTGTGTATTCCAGATACATCATCTGCTTTCTTGTATTCTTGGCACATGCCTGTCTCTCAAACAAACTATGATAGCTACTGGCTTGTATATAGTGCAAATCGGAAATCTAAATTAGGTGCTGACCCAACTGAAGATATATCACCATTTGTAGCATAATTTTCCGTTAACGCATTGCTTGTGATTTTTGGCCCATGAAGCTTCAGCTTTCATTCTCCTTTGTTGATATCTTTCTGTCCTAAACCATAGGATATTAATATCTTCTACTCTCTACTGGATTGTCATCCTAACATATTTTCCTTCTATTGTGCAGTTTATGCTAATTGAGTCATATGCTTACATATCTTATAAGATTAGTGGAGCCCAATATAGGATGTAAGTGATATACTTAAATCCATCCAAGTACAACAAAATCTTTTATGTCTTAGCGACTTAGGTTATTTGGTCGCAAACATTTTGTCTTGTCTCGATTGTAGGCTTGTTACGATGACCTATATTTCGAGATCAGATCATGCTTCCAATGCTTCATTTGGACATACTTGGGTGACCATTCAATGCTAGGTATGTT
Organism: Phyllostachys edulis; assembly: GCA_036346405.1. NCBI lineage: Eukaryota > Viridiplantae > Streptophyta > Magnoliopsida > Poales > Poaceae > Phyllostachys > Phyllostachys edulis. The sequence goes on along the minus strand of CM070560.1, from coordinate 4,953,902 downwards.
TTCACCACATACTCAATATACTCAAATGATAATTACAAATTATTTATTGTGATCACATGTAAATCTAGATGTTCAATACTTCAAATGCTTTAGCAAGTTATGTACGGTAGGAAACCAAGAGCCGCTTGTTTGGACATTTAACAAGGGTCAATTGCAAATTAATCCATCATCGCTTTATTTGGGAACCGATTTAGCGATCTATGTTTAAATAGTTAATAGCCATTTTATTATTTGTATACACTTTTGGATCTTTAGCTTTCCTAGGATCTCCACTACGCCATCTTGGCTAGGTGGGAAAAAAAAAGGCGCGATTGTACTGTGTATGCACTGCCTAAAGCTTTGTAGGGCACAACTTTCAATTCATTGCCTCTGCCATCTCAATTTAATTGTATTGCCTCAAAACATCTGCTTAGTAAATGGTCTCTTCTAGAGAGTAGAATCAACTTGAGATGTGCTATTCACAGATGAAAGCTCAAACTTTTCTAAATCATGTACCAAGCTTGCTCACATATATTATGACTAAATTTGGTGCATCTATTTCGTCTTACATCATACTTTTCTTTGGGATATTACAATTTGGTTTGGCCGTACTCCAAATGTCACAGATTCTCACCGACATATGGAATCTGAAAATAAAATTGTGCAACCCTTTGTGCGCTTGATTATGCTCGGTTTTATGTTTATTATCGCATACTATTTTTCACAGCTCTTCTTCTTGCAATGCTATAGTGTGTGTTGCATGGTCTTTTATTAACCACTTGTTTTGCTCTCGCCAGATACCATTTGGGTCGAAATGAGAGAAAGCCTTCACCTCTGTGGCTTGTGCCTATGGTCGCTTTATAGTCGGTATTGTACAGAGAAACCATATACTTTTACTTAATTGTTCTTGACCATTGTTTCTTTCGAGTCTCATGATGCCATAGCACTTGTTGGAGCAAACATTCCAATGGTGTAGGTATATGTTTCCATTTTCCTCTTACAACATCTCGGTTTGAAAGCTTCTGCGCAGTCTCTCATTGACAATAGATTTATACCTATCTTCCACTTTATATAAAATTGTGCAACCCCTTTGTCTGCTTGATTATGCTCAGTTTTATGTTTATTACTACATACTGTTTTTCACAGCTCTTCTTCTTGCAATGCTATAGTCAGTGTTGCATGGTCTTTTGTTAACCACTTGTTTTGCTATGCCAGATACCATTTGGGTCGAAAATAGAGGAAAGCCTTCACCTCTGAGCTTGTGCCTATGGTCGTTTATAGTCGGTGTCGTATAAAGAACCCATATACTTCTACGAATTGCCGACCATTGTTTCTTTTGAGTCTAATGATGCCATAGCATTTGTTGGAGCAAACATTCCAGTGGTGCAAGTATACGTTTCCATTTTCCTCTTACAACATCTCGGTTTGAAAGCTTCCTGCAAGTCTCTAATTGACAACAGATTTATACCTATCTTCCACTTTATATACACTGATAGATTCTCGTCGTTTTCAAGCAAGGCAACTGTGAATCAAACAAAGGTAAGAATGCTTCCTCTCAGCCCCGTGTTTGGTTTGCATTCTTTTAGTTAGTTGCAGCAGATTGCTTGCCTTAAAAAACCATGATGTTTTTTTAGGAAGGAACGATAGAGTAATTGTGTTAAGCATGTTTTCAGTTGGTAGCATCCCACATACATGCTATCTTGTTGCTTTCTCTTGTTTATACTGTTAGCCTTTCAAAGTTATAAATACTTGAGGCGCTTTACTTCTAATAAAGAAACGATAACAAGAAAAATTGTAACAAGTGTACTTGCAATCGCTCATTTTGTAGCTTTGTAAAACTATTGCCTACAATGTACACGTAATTCCTTCCGAAAATCATTAGCATGCAGCTCATCCTAGAATATATAACAACTAGCGTGATTGTCTATTAGTTATTTTATTCATATGGTGCATACTCTCTCGATGTGCTTTCAGATTGCACACGAAACTCTATCTTTCATAAAAACACAATTTTGTAGGAATCGTAAGAGAGCAAAGGCTATGTTCAAGGAACTTCAATTGAAGGAGGAGCCGATATTGTGGACCTTTAGCAGCGAGGTTTTGTTTACATTCAGTTTCATATTGCTAAGGTATTGGGTTTTTCCCCATTTGAATGTAGTTATGCCTTGCGATTTTCTTATGCTATTTGTTTTTTCGTTTGTAAAGGATATTGTCTTTAATAGTTACTGTCATATCCTATTGTTCTCAGACTTAGATAATCTGTGTATGTGTTGGCTATGCAAATCATAGATCGTTTTTGGTTTATATACATCATATAGGCTTTTCTTCCCTGTGATTTGCTAGAATGGGAAAAGAGACTCTTTTATTGGTTTTGGTCAAGAGGTCATTCGATGTCAACCACAGGTATGCCCAATGTTTACTAAATTGTTATTACTACCTACTGTTTCTACCATAAGCATTTCCTATTTTCCCTTCTTTTAAATGGTGGATATGGTCTCCTAATTTTTAGATCATGAATGGTACCAGGTTTTACACCCAAAAAAGGAGAGCAAAGGTCAAATAATTGTCCACATTGCATATCTATTTGACATTCGCTTTTTGCAAGTGTCACTTTTATTGTGTACGCACAAAGCATTTGGTTGAAGTATAGTAGTATACAACTGATAATCTCCAAACTTACTACACCATAGTTATTCTCCCAGCATTCCATAACCATATTAACTTTCTTCCTTACGAGTTATGACATTACTCGAAATCGCACAAGTATTCGAGCTACACTAAATGTTGTTGTCTCTCAACTTGCAAGTGATTTTGATAGAGAATCTAATTTATGTTTGGAGCAGTTCTCCCATACAAGGCATGCATCCGTCATCTCCTTTGGTTCTCTTAAGCTTGATCTTGCTCTCGACATTGGAGGATTAGCAAAGGTTATAACTAAATATTCACATGATATAAGCATACTTCATTTTTATTTAATAATTACGTATAGTATTCACTTGGTAACGCATCATTCCCTCGATATTACACCTAAGCAACAAAGTTCAAATGACCTGCGTGTCCTCAGATACTATATGGCGATTTTCTATTTACATCGGCACTAGTAAGTTCAAAAGTTCTTGAGTGTATTTTGTGACTCTTTTGTATCTTTTGATGCCCATCTTGATCCACCGTATGTGTTGGTCTAATCTTTAATTGAGTGCCGAAGGTCCTTTTGTTTACGCTTGGTAAGCATCCCGTTTTAGTGATGCTTAGTATTTGTGGTTTGACTGTACACCTAAGAATGGCATTCTTTCTTCACCATCTCTGATACAGGCATAGCTTCATACTCATCTCGCTTAGATTTGTCATTTTGTCATTATAAGTTTTAAATTATTTTTAGCTGCCCTGTTTAACAAATTCTTGATTAGAGTTGTTTGGCGGGGTAGAATGGTTGAAATATTCTAAAAGAGGCATCTCGGGAAGACAAAGACTTGCACTTCATATTGTCAAGGAAGCCCAAAAGAATGGAGGTCTATATTTCTTTTATGGTGCCTGCTTTTATTGAAATATCTTTTCTTACGCCTCTTTTTATATCTTTCCACATATTTCACTTGGCTCTAAACGTCCATTTCACTATTTGGATGGTTATGCACTCCTGAAGCCTATTTTGCCATCTTAAATCCTTATTTTAGCTCCAAAATTGTTTTATTTTTATTTTGTACATGCACGACTGTCATACATAGCATCATTAGTAACCTTTCATCGTTAACTTTAGGAGAAGTTGGATCTAAAAATAACCGAGGAGTTCCGTTTTGTAGTTTTAGTATTTTGCCTCACAAGCATTAGTAAAGATTGTTTGTTAGTATACTCATATTGATACTATGTGGACTTACAAACATATGTAAACACTGCTAATCTTTTTTTAATGAAAACACTGTTCTAATTTGCTTAGTCTTTTTTTACAAATTGCAGCAATATTGTCTAAGCAAGTTTCATCCAACTGATTAAAATGTCAATCTTATGAAGTACTTTCAAACTATTCCACCCTAAGTGACTAGCTGTGTTACTTTACTTCGTAACGCTTAATTATATGCATTTGCTTTCACTGTACTCCCTGTTTGGTTCGTTGTACTTGATATTGTTTTTCTTACTACTAAGAAGAGCATCTGATTGGCATTTTTTATTGGGAATATTTGTAGGCTATAATGCCTATATTGATGCAGAAAATGCTTTCAACCCTTCATTTGCAGAAGCCATCGGCGTAGACACTGAAAAAAATCCTAATAGCACAACCCGATTCTGCTAAAAATTCTTTAAGCATAGTGAATAGTGTATGTCACTCCGCTATGCCATTTTCATAATCTTTACATTTCTCTTTAAATTGTTTGCTATAAGTAGAAGATTACTTACAGTAGCATCAATTATACAAATTGACTTATAAAGATCATGGATTCCTTTGTATGGAATGCCATTTTAGTATGTTCAAATAACATCCAAAGAAGAGATTGATACGTTTGGAAATTTTTTCCTTAGACCAACTATCTTGTTAAAAATGAACCTTCGCCATGAAATTCTAAGAAATTTGTCTTCTTACATTAACTCCTCCTGCAGACTAAGCGCATTGACTTGTCTCTCAAAAAAATGTTCGAGATATATTTGCTAAGAGTAGTCTCTCGAGGACACTAGCATCGCAAACGATTGAGCGGCCTTCCTCGGATTGAAGAGATGGCTATCTATTTATACTAAATCAAGTTTGTTCTCAAGCTGAAAGCAAGGAGCAATGGTGCAACTTCTTCTTCCTTGTGGTATTTCCCTTACTTGAGATTTATTTTTATAAGCAGAAAATACTTCCAAATGAACAATCTTTTATTCAAACTAAAGTCATGCGTGTACGTGTATAGGTACAGGCTAGCTCTCCATCGAATAGATATATACAACATTGACAATGACTATGCACCTGTTGTGGACAAAAACTCATCGTCAACCCAGCACTCAACCTGACATGACCTCCTCCCAACATTGTTGATTTCGTACAGCAAGAGATAATAAGTTTGTATTGTCAATAGTACAGCCTTAAAGTCAGTGGTTCACCTTGCACACTTCAAATTGTTTCTGAACTTGAGATAAAAAAATCTATGTCCTCGCAGTCACTTTCACATTTCTATTGGATTAGAGATCCAAGTTCTCTGCAGCTTAGTGCAATCCTAGGCCTTGCTATTGTTTGCTCTCATTATGATATGTAATAAGCTTCATGATCCATCTTGTGTAGTATCCCTTATATGCATGCCAGATGTGTTGCTTTCAATTGTAGCTCCAGTTTGTTGTGATACCAAGAACTAATTAATCCAGATGTTACTTCTATCACACATTCTATATTACCGCAACGCATATACACACTTGCTATCATACTTTTTGTTTTGCTCAACAACACAAAAACAAACCTTGATACCATGCACCTGACGGGGCACAGCGGAGCGCGTATATCGTCTAGTATATAATCAAAATTTGTTTTGCCTGGAACGATACGTCATCAGCTCCATCGTTAGTGGGGGGCGACGACGGGATCTTGATCCACACCTGACGAAACAGTTTGGCAGCTCGAAGGAAGCAGAACCAAAGTGTACGGACGGGAAAAAGGAGGGATGACGGGAGCGATCGGGTTCATCCTGTGCGCCAGACTTTTGGAATTAGTGGGGGGCGAAGGGGATGAGGCACGATACATCGTCAGCTCCATCGTTCATGCCGCCAGGAGGAGAGGGCGAAGAGGGATGACGGGAAGCTATCGAGCTCATCCTTGTGCGCCAGACGGGTCTCCTCCGTGGCCAGCGGCGCAAGGCCCTAACCGCGTCTGTGTATACGGCGCGCAACCAGCATATCAACTGCAGTCGGCGGTCCAAAACGTTGCATTGTGCGCATGATTCGATTTTGACGGTAAATCATATCACTAATTCGTGAATCAATTTACTGTCTTTTCGTGGCATGTGATTTTTTCAAGCTCGTTTGTTTGATAGTAAAACATAACGGGTAAGACAGTAAAGTTGTTATCTATTTTACTGTCTTTAGTATGCGGCATGCTATTTTTATTTGAGCTAGTATGTAATTGATAGTAAAAACACAACAGTAAGATAATAAAATTATAATATATTTTACTATCGAGAACAGACATAGTATGGAAGACGTGGACACACGAGCAATTCAACCCGTAGGAAGTAGTAACACCTACTAGTGGTGAATACTCCCTTTGAAAGAGGTTTGTGTTATCTCTTTGCCATTTCTCCATGACGAGAAGCTACGTACAGATTAACAGGCTGAGCACTGGAATTTCTGGAACGTATCCACAACTTCAACTCGGCCTTAATCTGCACACGTGGAAGCTGCTGCTCAGGATGCAGCATCCACTACCAGAAACTGCGTAGTTCCCGAGTGCCTATATCTTTCCCGAGTGTCTGGACGAAAACACTCGGGGAGGTCCCGAGCGTTTCCGATGATACTCGGGACAAGAAATCAACACTCGGTATAATTAACTTTCCCGAGTGTTTTTCATAACACTTGGGAAACAAAATGTAATCCCGAGTGCATCGAAACAAAGACACTCGGGGACTTTTTTTTAGGTCGCGCCATTTTTTTCCCTGCCACGCCTTTTTTCTCTTTTAACCCTACATCCCCGCTCTATGTCCCAATCCCGCAGCCGCCTCCCTATCTTCCTCCTTCTCCCTTTTCTCCCTCCTCCCCCCGCTCGGCACCTTTCCGCGCCCGCGCCGCCCTGCTCCTCCGCCATCGCTGTGGCGCCTCCTCCCCCCGACTCCCTCCTCCTCCGCCGCTGCTCCCCTGGTCTCCCCTGGTGCCTCCTCTCTCTGGCCTTGACCCAGCTCCGTCGGCCCAGCTTGTATCCTCTCTGCCGGCTCGGCTCCCTCGCCCAGGTTCCCATGGTGCCTCCTCCCGCTAGTGACGCCGCGCTGTTGCCGGCCTCCGGGTCCGTCGCTGCCGCAACCACCGGTGCCTTCGGCTCCAGATCTACCGCCTCCTCCTCCTCCCGAGTTCGGCTCGCCCGTGCTCGCCGCCCAATCGCCCTTGCGCCTGACGCCTTTGGCCCGCCGCCTCGCCTCTGCTCCCTCCGGCACCTCCCTCATGGCGCCGCCCGCTCTGGCCTAGCCCGTTCTCACCCCCTAAACTAGTTTGCCCGTCTTCTTGCCCCCCCTCGGCCTGGTGGAGGCAGCCCACCTTAGCTCTCCTCGAGATGCCTCCTCCTCCTAGCGGCCCTTCCCCTACTCGGTCCACACCCGTGGCTCGCCCGACCTCGACCGCTCGCCTCACGCGCTTGACTGCTTGGATTTACTCCCCTTAATTCCCCCTTTTGATTTTGCTACTTCTGCTTATATGTGATGCTTTGATTTATTAATTTTGATATAGCTTGACTTACTGATTTTGGTTGTATGATGCACATCAAAGAAGATGGATGTGGGTTCACTGATGTTCAAGCTAGCAAGGAGGTGATGGGGTGAGTTGCTGTTATGGTGCTCCATGGGTTTGAAATATACTTCTTGGTTCACTACGTCTCGATATGTAAAGCTAGGAGCTAGTCAAACCTACAATCTTCACAGAAGAAAGGATTTTTTTGCCTAACACGTGCACTTATAATTCCTAAGTTACCAGGCAATTTATGAGTGTTGATTAACATATGCACTTATAATTTTCTGCTTGGTTGACAGGAATAGGATTATTGACATAGCTCATCTCATGAGAGGTCTATATTACGAGAGGAATCCACAAGCAAGAAGCTCAAGTTCTAATATTTCAATAGAGAGTTATTTTGAGGAGCTTGCAATGGATGAGCATGCATCATCTTTCTCTAGAGGGCCTGCTGAAGTTTATCAGTGGATTGGTCACCCTATGCGGTAAGCCCCTTTTATGTTGATCTACTGAAGTTAAGCCTTCTGCTGTGTATAGTGATGTTAGTTACATGCGTTCTCATCTGTAAAGTCATCAAACATCTTATTATTATTATTATTATTATTATTATTATTATTATTATTATTATTATTATTATTATTATTTTCATATTGTTCTATTTTTATCAATTATGTTTTGTTTTTGAGCTACTATACATCGATTGGAGAGTGGTTAAATATCTATATTCTCTTTCAGTTTCTTATTTCTTATTTCAAGGCCACCTTGTGCCGTATGAAGAGTGGCTCAATCTTAACTGGAGTTGGAGATAAGGTGAGTGTTGCATCATTTAGTGGTGTTCTTAATATGTTTCATCAATGTGTAATATGTTTCGTTAATGTGAAACATCTATTTTATTTTCGAGAGTAAGTTACATCAGCCCAAGTGTAGTTAGTTTTTTTAAAATAAATATTAATGATTGATTTATTTTAGATTTGTTGCAACTTGTAAGACCCCACCTACATTTAGAAGCTCATCTTGATTAGCTCAACATTTTGGCATTGATTTTTACCAGATTCTACTGGCTTTGGTCTCTGTGAAAATCGCAAATACATGAACAGTACAATGTTCCAAATGCTAAAATGTTGGTTGACTTTGATTTTGATGAAAATAAGGTAATCAATGTTGTACATTTGTGCTATAGTACCACGCACATACACTTAAATTTTTGTTATTTAAGTATCGGTATCGCTAATTGTAGCCTTTTGCATTTGATAGGAAGAACAAGTATACAAGATTCTTGTTTGAGTAAAAGTTACATAGGAAGTTTTAAATATTCATCATATGCATGCATTCATCTTGTAGCATTTCAAGGTCCTTGAGGGAATGCGGCACCTATTGATATGCCATAAACTTTAGTCAGATATTTTAAACATTTTGTTCATGTGGATATGAGCATTTGGTCACCTTGACCTTAGCAATATGCTTTACGTGTATTTATAATGTCAATGGAAATCGCAAATGGACTATCGTATTATAATCCTATGGAATAGTAATCCATATTCAACATTTGAACCCATTCATTATATACATGTGAGTTTGGACTAAGAATTATGGGATGGCTGTTTAGGTGTTGATTCTTGTAGGCACATTTTTTTTTATAATCACAATGGTAGGAAGAGGCGGCCGGGTGAAGGGCAGCGTGCGGCCAAGAAGCACCAGGAGGGGAGCCATGGGGAGGCGGTGGCGCCGTGGGAGAACTAGAGGGGAGAAGTGGATTTCTAGTAATTTATATATTATGTATTCTGAGTTTTTATTACCATTGTTAATCACTAATTCGTAGTCCAATGTTAGGAGCTATTTTGATTTGTTGCACGCTATTGTTTTGTTAAGAACAAAAGCGCGTGCAAAAGCTGCTACAAATTTTCCTACCTTTACAATACTCCTTACAATAGGTTAGTTGTATGTTCCACCTCCTATGCTGTATGAATGAGCATGTATACTATCAAGAAATTGATTGTGGCAAGAGCTGAACAAATGAGCATGTCTTCTCCTTAATCCTTATAACTTTTTGCATTTATCACTGTAAAAAAAACAACATCAAATTTGCATATGGACATTAACACGAGACTCTTTTTGGTTCATCAACTAGGCTCAAAACCATTTAGTTAAAATCACATGTTTGTAAAAGTTTTCCTTCCCAAATATTAGAATTCACTTAGGCGCATTAAGGTGTAGATCGTAGAGTAATTCATGCCTATTTTATTTTTTATTTGATAGTTGACACAAGCCAAGCTTTTGTGCTTTATTCTGAATTCAATCAAATCTGACCTCGCTAATAGTTTGCTCTCCAGCTTGTCAATATCCATTGTATGTAAAGTATATTTAAAGATATTCTCTTGCGCTTATTTTTATCCAAGTAAAAACAATGGTTACTAATATACTTCATGCTCCTTTCAGATTGGTGAAATGCCACCAATCAACAGGCTGAAGAGTATTGTCACTAAGAGAATCCAGGATTGATGCGCGCGAGTTGTGTTCATTCTTTCCTTATCAATTTCATGAAAAAAAAAGTAAAGGGGAAGTGTCTTCTTTCCTTATGGAACTAGTGATAATATTCTGTTTTTTCAAATTCAGCTTGGACTAGAAAAAGAGAAAATTAGACAATCTAAAGCACGTATAAGGGAGCTCAAGAAACAGGTAACTTTTTTGTTGTTGCAATTCTTGCATGTACTGTGGCATTATCAAGATGATATATTTGCTGCTTTTTTACATATATAATTATAAGGTTAAATGAGAAGAAATATGACAAATGCAATTGGATAACATAATTATGAAAACATATTATATCCATCTCATATTTTTGTTGTCTTCAATATGTTCAAAGGCTAATCTCGGTGATGGGTTATCTATGGAAGTTAAGCTTATGAAAAGGTATAAGCTTAAGTACATTTTGGGTCCTCTTGCATGTTGATTTTCCTATCACATTATTAATGTTTTCGACTTGAATGCGGGAGGGATGAGATGCTTGTAAGAAAGGAGGTAAAGTTTTAACTTTGTTGCGCATACCACGCCTAGAGCCTTTTGGTAAAAAAAATCGTCTTTACAACCATGAAGTGTAGGAACCTTTTCAGTAGATGATCTCTGCATACCTCGCAAATGAATCGGAGCTCGATGATAGAACGATCCATTTGCTCTTCAGCGCAAATCGTTGGGAGAAAAGGTTTGTTCTTATTGCAAATCTCAATGTATGCTGTATGTTGACCTCCTAGTGTTTTCGGTGGAAAATTTTCTTGGGTAATACACTACAGTATGTTGTATGCACATTAGGTACAGTGATTCAGAGGTCTATATGGTTCTGATTATGGAGCTATTCTTTGGGTTTGTCATTTGCAGAGCTTTGATGGAAAGCAAGCTACTTGGTGGAACTACTCTCATCATCGATCGCTATTCTTATTCCGGAGTGGCATTTTCAATTTGCTAAAGGACTTGACATTGAGTGATGCAAGGTGAGTCAGATGCTTGGCAGATGTATAACAAGGCATGTGCTTTCTTATGCATAAAATGCTAACAAGTGACAAGTAATGCCTCTTTTTTCCTATTGTAGGCTCCAGAAGTTGGACTATTAGCTCCAGATCTTGTAATATATCTGAATGTACAACCAGAGGTATTCCATATGTTCTCATTCTACTTATGGCATTCAATGCGACAGATTTCAGGATTTTTCATTGTTTGTAATTCTTATTCCATGCTTTTCTGCATTTGACTTGTTGCATTTGTTACATAGTACATATGTAGTGATGATGGCCACCATAGGGCCATAATCCAATCAAATATAGCCATATAGGTAAAACTTAGTGATGGTGATGCACCTAAGGTGTTCCTCTATTGGTTTCTCCGCTGGAAAAAAAGAACAATCCACTTCAATTCTACACCATTCTCTTGGAAGCAGAAAACATGAAAAACTGTTGTTCGGCAAATTTCTTTGCTTACCCGACTATAACGCTAAGTTTTTGTCGAACATAATCTATTTTTAAAGGCCACCCTTCACTTCATTGGCTTACTTGTGTTATCCAATTTTCTTAATGGTAAATGTGAATTTACTATTTGACAAGCAAAAAAAGAGGAGGCTATAGGGGTGAGAGATATGAAAGAATTGAGTTCCAAAGAAGAGTTGCTGAGCATTACCATTCACTCCATGATTCAACATGGAAGGTAACATATTTCTGCAAAAAAGTCACCGAGATAGGCCCATTGTATTTGCTTTGCCTCGTTTCCTAGCAACTCAAGTGCTTTTCATGTATGACCTCAAGGAGGGAGGTCAAGTGAAGCAATCTACATTTCTATCATGTTCACTTTTCTGTGATATTCATGATCTATTCCATGACTGCTAAGATTACCCTGTGCAAAGTAGAAACTCCCTAAAAACTGAGAATAAATCCATAGTATCTCTAGAATTTGATAATTTCTTTAGACAATGCTCACAATTGATAATTCTTTTGTCAACCGTTCCTAAGTGAACTGAATGACTTCTCGCATTCTTTTGTTTCACAAAGGTTATTGATGGTTCCTTCCCATGGAAACTGTGGAAGAACAAATGAGGGAACTAGCCATGGCTTGCATTCTGGAATGCCAAGGGAATCAACCTATCAATCTGGTCTGGTAGAGTGTCACCATCCCATGGTGAAATGCCACATCACAGGCTGATACATCATTAAGATAATTCTTTTAGTGTGATCCATTGTTCCTCTACATGAGAGTTAGGCACCTGGCAGCACTTGCTTTGCCCATTTCTGTAATTCAACATCGTGTGCAAAACATTCATAAAGTATATGTTATTTTTAATGATAAAGCGGCGAAGTTTGCATTGCTATACTACCTGTAAATGGATTGTTCTTCACTTTTTTAGATGTAGCACATAGTAAATTCAGGATACAGATGATGTATTTTAGTGCTTTACTACTAGTAATCAGTGGTAATCAGTGGGTGGCACTTTCCCGAGTGTTTCCTGAGTGTCAACACTCGGTAAAAGTATCCTATTACGATGGCTAAACCCGTTGTGGCACTTATTCTCCCGAGTGTTATATGTTTCCCGAGCGTTTAGATTTACACTCGGGAAAGTTATTTTTCTCGAGTGCTGGATGTTTCCTGAGTATTCAGGTTTACACTCGGGAAAGATATTTTTTCCGAGTGTTGAATTGTTTCCCGAGTGTTCAGATTTACACTCGGGAAAGGTATTTTTCCCGAGTGTAAATCTCGAAACACTCGGGAAACCAGTTTTTTCCCCCCGACTAATCTCTCTCGAATGCTTTTTCCCGACAGCCGACCTTTGGGAAAGTATCTCCTGAGTTTTTTTGCAAATTTTCCAAGTGTTTTAGACACTCGGGAAAAACCGGGGTTCTGGTAGTGATCTCATCACCTCTAAGTACTGCCAGCAACCAAAGAAATTAATTAGAAAATCCTTATCAATCCATCTATCTATAAAATCAATTGCTGGGATAAAGACACCTCCATATTTCTTAAATAAAAAATCCTAAAAATCGAGAGAAATAGGGAAGGACCTACACAATTAATTTATTTTATCTGGTGAGATCTGATTATAATAATAAAGATTAATCAAATATCTACTCGACCAACTAAATCCTGATGGTTTCAGTAAATAAAGTCGGTGGATAACCCTCCTACCCAAAAAAAAAACAGTATAACAAATGCAACTTATATTATGATTGTACAACAAATACAACTACACAATCCAGTAGAAATATATATCGTGGAAATAACCATGCATATAGAGAATCCATCCGTCGGGAGTATATATAATTGGGCTGAAATTCAAGGTTGTATCAAATCGATATGCTTTTTTCAAGCGCGCAACTTTGCCGGCCCAACACTTCGTGGTTAACGAATTAATGAAGTTAAGATACAGGACCTGGCCCGGTAACCAAACACCTAATTTCGACTTACTGCTAGTTGCTGCTAATGAAGCCAACCTTCATCAAACCATATCTGCAACGTAGTACACTAGCTAGTATATAAGTCATAGGCACGTATGTTCAGATCCAAACCGACTGCGCTAATAGCACTCATCCATAAACCGCTCAGGTACAAATAGAATAAAGAAATGTAACCAACGTTTATTAGAAAAACATATGCGACCAAAAGCGGTTAGCAGTGAATATTAAATAAGTTTCATCATCTTAATACTATACTAGTTCAATGCTTATGTTTTGCTATGAATTAAAAAAAATCATAGTTCTATCATGTCATGTTGTCAACCATTATTGTGCTCAGCGACACGATCTGAACTGTCGGTGTCCTGCTTGCCGATCCAACAAATGCCGAAAGGGCTAAGAAGGAAATAACCACCGACTCTAATTTTTAAATAGTAGAGATATTTGGCTCTAGCAGAGGCAGATTCAAGTAGGACAATTAATATGCATCTAGCCAGTGTGACAAGACAACACACCTACCATATAGTATCAATAGTTCAGTACTAGTATGCTTAGAGCTTAGAAGAAGGCTCTCAGCGCGGCTTCGCTGTCATTGGGAAGCGGTGGAGTTCGAAGGAGAGCAGCATGAGCGCCACGATCGCCGCCGACAGGCGACAGCGAGACGCTAATGGCGGCTTCGAAAGCGCTCGAGCCGGCCGATGTGGCACCGTTGACCTGCTGAGCCTGAACCCAAGGCACCCCAGGGATGGCGGCGCGCAGGAGAAAGGAGGCGCCCAGCATCAGGTACACGTCGGCGTGGAAGCGAAGACAGCCCAGCGGTGGTCATTTCTTGCGGTTCTCTGTTGCCACCGGTCATATTCGAGTGACAAGATTGCCGTTGGGGAAGGGTGCCAACGCAGGTGGTGGAGCTGCCATGGTTAATTTCGGTGTGTGCACTCATTCTTAGCTAGTTTTAGTTCGATCTAGCCGTGGTGATCTCTCATCTGGTGCTCATGGTGTTGGTGCCGGGAGGAGCTCGGCGACACAGAATATATATGTTCAGTTCAGAGAAATGCGGTGTGATGTTTCTCAATCTCTGCTCTGCTCGCATATTCTTTTTTTAATAAAAACCCGTAGAAAGGTTGCCCGTTATATTAATAGAAAAGAAGGGGGGGGGGAAACAAAGCCGCAAAGTATAGATTTAAAAAGGTCTTAACTACAAAGGGTTAAAAAGCTCTATACACTTGGCCCCAGTCTCAAGTTCGACCCTTCTCCTTGATCTTCGTCGGATCTGCGATGCGGTGGTTCTATTGTTGAAAATTCTTGCATTTCGTTCCTTCAAATCTTCCAAATAATTAGGAGCAGAATCGTGATCGTGGCTTTCCTAGGGAGCCTTTCCTCTCCTCTATGTTGACCACTAGGCAAAGATGCTCGTGCTAAGGGCCCAGAAGGACGGCTGTAAACTCTTGATTCTTAACCGGTCTGCCATATGCTTCCAAATTCTTGAGGTGAAACGACATTGGGCGAAAAGATGAAGGACTGATTCCGGAGTGTGTCTGCAGAGGGGGCAAAAGCGTGGGTTTGGCCACCCTCGTGCTTCCAGTATGTCTGAGGTCCAAAGTTTGTTTTGCATTGCTAATCATGTGAAGAATTTGCACTTTGGGCGGGGGCGCGGGTTTTCCAAATTAGAGTTTTGAAATTTGTCCCTGTCGATCCCTGGAAATGTAATGCGTAGACAGATTTTAAGGTTATCTTCCATGAAATCGCGTCTAGGGAGCCATGCACCAGGTGCATTTGGTTGGTTTTGGTCTAGAGTCCCACAAACTGTTGTTTGTGGTCGACTGAGAGTCCCCTCAGAATATTTATATCCTGCACCCAACGTCCGTTCTGTAAGGCCGAGGCCACTGTCTGGTTTTTTCCTTTTGGAGATTTGGAAAATCTTAGGGGTGAAATCTTTTGGTGCCTCTCCACTCAACCAGGCTGAGTACCAAAATTTTGCTGTCTTGCCGTCCACAAGGGAGATCCTGGTTGCTTCCGCAAAAAGGCTTCGATCCCTATCATCGCAGGGTGTTTCCATTCCGACCCAAGGTTTGCACGAAGCCTTCCATTCTTGCCATAGCCATCGGAGTCTTAATGATGTAGAAAATTTCGGCAGGCTAAGGACACCTAGGCCTCCAAGCTGGGTCGGGTGACGAACTTTGTCCCAATTGATTTTACATTTGCCCCTTGAGAGGATTTCATGGCTAGCCCAAAGGAAACGACGCTTGATTCGGTCAAGGGAGCGGAGTACCATCTTGGGGGTTTTGAAGATCGTGAGGTAATGAATTGGGATCGAAGTGAGAATAGATTTAACCAAGGTGGCTTGCCCTGCTGGGGACATTAAGCGCCCCTACCAGCCTGCTAGCCTACCTCCCACTTTGTCCAGAAGAGGCTGGTAGTCCACCCTGCAAAGTCTTTTTGTGGGTGAGCGATAATCCAAGGTATTTGATCGGAAAGTTTGCTCGGATTGCCGGGAAATCTTGGAGGACCATATTTAGGTCTATGTGCTCGTAGCTAATTGGAAGCACCATGCTTTTTTGGAAATTGGTGTGGAGTCCTTAGACATTTCCAAATTGAGGATAATCTGGGTGGTTGAGTTGATTTCATTCGCACTTGGATTGATGAAAATTGCCGCATCATCTGCATAGATGGAGGTTTTGAGTGTGGCGAAATGGTCTCGCGTGCGGGCCAGGAACCCCATTTCTATTGCCATCTCTAGTAGATGTTGGAAAGGGACAATGGCCAGAATGAAAAGGAAAGGTGAGAGTGGGTCTTCTTGTCGTGGCCCGCTTCAGAGGTGAGCGCCTTGCTAGGGGTGCCATTGAGGAGGACTCGGGCGAGGTAGAACTTAGTAGGGCCACCACCCGCTTTGTCCATCTATAGGGAAGCCTTTTTTCCTAAGAGGGTCGAGGAGATAGTTCCATCGGATCGGTCGAAAGCATTTGCAATGTTTAGCTTGAGGAAGAGTGTAGGGGTTTTAGATTGGTGGAGTCTTCTTATCAAGTTTGAACGTGCAAGAAGTTGTCATGAATACTCCTTGTCTTTATGAAGGCACTATGGGCCCGCGATACCATGGCATTTAGGAAAGGTGCCACCCGTGGCGCTAGCGTTTTGCAATCCACTTCCCGAGGTCATTTATGAGGCCGATGGGTCTCAAGTCTTGCACTTTATCTGCTCCCTCCTTTTTGGAATTAGCGCAATGTTTGTTTGTGTTGAGTAGATGGAGGTGCGATGTGCGGAGAGAGTGGAAGCCGTGGAAAACTACCATGATGTCGCCTTGATGGTTGGCTAATAGGATTTGTAGAAATTTGAGGTGAAACCTTCTGGACCCGGGGCTTTATCCCCAGTAAATGGCGTTAAGAACTTCTATTTCCGTGAAAGCCACTTGCAGGCTGTGTAAATCTGGCGTTGAAAGGTTCATGGCCTCCCAATTAAGGTCCATGCTACGGGTTGTGGGCAGGCCAAGCTTTTCTTCAAAATGCTTTTGTATTATGTCCTCTTTCTCTGTGTGTGAGGTCGCCCAGCCTGGTCCGTTTTGGAGCTTTTGGATGTGGTTTTTGCGCCTTCGGCCATTTGCTTTGAGATGAAAGAACTTCGTGTTAGCGTCGCTTTCTCTGAGGTTGGTAATTCGGGAGCTTTGGCACTTCCTGGTACACTCGATCACTGCCAGCCCCAGAACTCTTCTTTAGGCTTGCCCTCAGGGCTAATTTAGGTGGAGTTAGTACCCTGTAGTCTTGAGCCACGTCAAGCCGCAGGATCAACTCTAAGGCCATGTGGAGTTGGAGCTTAAGTCGAGGGAAGAGATCTCTGCTCCAGGATTTTAGAGCAGATGCAGTGGAAATTAACTTGTGGTTTAGATGGTGCATCGGCTCTATATGTGGGCACTGGGCTAGCCAAGTTTTTTGAATCGTCTCGAAGAAACCTAACATCTTTATCCAGAAATTTTCAAAACGAAAGGTTTTTGGGCGAGCAGGACTGCTATTACTAGAAAGTAACAAGGGACAGTGGTTGGAGATTGAGGATGACAACACCTGCAGAAAGTGCTTTTCGAAAAGGGTGTCCTAGCCTTCGTTACAGAAGACCCTGTCTAACCTGACTAGGGTTGGTCGCTAGCTATCATTGCTTCACGTAAACTTTCTGTTCTGCAGGTGAATCTCTTTTAGTTTGCAAGTGTTGAGGGTGGTGCGAAATTGAGCCATGCGTCGCGGGTTGATGTTGGAGTTGCTTTTGTCGGTGGTGCGGTATATGAGATTGAAATCACCCAAGATCAGCCAGTTGGTTCCTAGGGTAGGTTTTAAGGAAATAGTTTCTTGGAGGAAAGCCCGCTTTTCACTACTTCAGGAGGGGCCATATGCTGTCGTTAGATGAAAAGCCGAGTTGCACTCTCTTACGGTCATGGTCATCGACAGGTTGAAAGATGATTGATGCACATTTGCTACCTCGATGCACTCGTTGTTCCACAGGAGTAGGATTCCACCCCTCGTGCCCTCGGCCGATTTTTGAACGAAGCTCTGCGGGTTGTATCCCCCAAGGTAACTAGCTAGGCTATGGTCAACATGACTTAGCTTGGTTTCCTGAAGACAGGCGAGATGGCATGTTGTCGAAGTAAGGGTCTCACACACCGTCGCTCTCCTGGCTTGGGTGTTGAGGCCACGCACGTTCCAACAGATAATGTTGATGTTTGGTTCGTTCATTCGTAGTTGGGACAGTCACTTGGAGGAAGATGGCCGAGGAGGTCGGAGGTTGGTTGCACCAAGAGGCGATTCGGCGGCTTTAGGTAGTTGAGACAGCTGCTTGGAGGGGGATGGCTAGGGAGGTCAGGGGTTGGTTGCACCAAGAGGTAGTTCGGCGGCCCACCTGAGGCTAAGACGAAGGAGAGCCAAAGCTTGGGGCCAACCCACGTTGCAAACCGAATGGGGCAAAAAGAAGGTTCAAAAGGGATACATTCATGATCATGAGTCTTATAGGAAGAAGCGCATAAAGTAAAAGACAACAAGGAAGCAAAAGTGATAGGAGCATTCTTGTTGTTGATCTGCATGTTCCTGGCAGGGTCGTCGACTGCGAGTTGGAGTCGCTGCCTTTAGGCCGTCGCCACCAGGGCACTAGTGGCGGCATTTGAAGTCTGTGTAGGCGTACAGACAGTAGTGTTCGGGGTGGCCACTTCCTCAATCCCATGATCTTCAGTCATGTAGTGTCCTCCGAGGTCGGCAAGGGGGTCATCCGCTAGCGAAGTGAGTTGGCTATCCAACTTGAAAAGCTGCGATAGGGCAGCGATGGTGTCTTGCGGTAGAGGTGCTTCAAAAGTTGTGATGTAGTTTTTGAGCTCTTCATCTATCAAAAGTTGGTCTTTTGGTAGAGTGCCCAGTTTGTGGGCAAGTGCTTCTTGAGCCTGATGCATCATAGAGCCTGTCTTCCGTTTGACCGTGAGACGTGTGCTCCGTCAAAGGTTGACGCTTCCAGCGGTGCGTGTGCGTGTTGGTTGGGGAGTAGTCTGGACAGGGGCAGCAAGGATTGGTGAGGTCAGGGTGGAGAACGAGGCAGTGTTCAGTCTTGTTTGGCGGCTAGTCAAGACCTCATCCGCCTTGCTAGCTCTCCGAATGAAGCCGAGTCACCAATGTAATTTGGGCGGCCATGCAAAAAGGGGCTGCAATCCCGCCGTCTGGTTCAGTCGGGTGTGCTACACTGATCGAAATCCCCTCAACATCCCTTGGACATAAGACCAGGAAGGTGTCCATCACCTGTGCTGTTCCGAGTGGCAGCTCGGCATTTCCCCCCAAAGTAGAGGCAGCAAAGAAGTCGGCAGAAGGAACCATCTCCAAACTTGGTGCCAGAGCTTCCTGTGATGAACCCCCCCAAGACCGCATGGTTCTGGAGCTCTTGGTTGATGTCGTGGTCTTCATCTAGACCAATCTTTGGGGAGATTAGAGCAACGAGGCAGCCCGCTGCTTGCAGGTAAGTCGACCAAGTTGGCTTGGGCATCGTGGTTGCCGTAGATCCTGGTGCAAGGCCAAGTTGCACCACGGCCACTGATGTTGCCCTGATATAGTCCTGCGCTTTGCGCAGCCATTCGCCTCTCGCCTCCTTAGTTGGGAGTGGTTGTGTGGTGGTCTGGGGAAGGCCTTTGGCGAAGACCTCATGGAGAGCTTCCCGAAGGGAGTGGGCGTAGGATGCAAAGAGGTCCTAGAGGATTCAGTCAATGCTTTCTTCGACTTGCTCTGGTGACAACTTGGGTAGAGTAAAGCAGTCTGGCCCGGGCATTGTAGAGTAGAAGAGGGGTGCTGGTTGCCCGAGCACCACTGCCCGGCGCCGGCCATCCATGTTGTCCCCATGTGAATGTCCCCAACGGGGGGATCGATCACAGTCCCAGCTCGAGCTGGGGCGCAGCATGACTGACTTGTTGGAGCTTCTGAAGCCTCGGCGGTTGGTGTGGTTTTGACGACCCTTGTCATCATCACTATCGTCGTTGTCCTTGTGTCTCCAGGTCAGGGTGGAGGGGTGGTCGTCGTAGACCGAATGGTGGGGGTCGACGGTGGCTACGGGATGTGCGGCGGTCTTCTGCTGGGAGACTTTCCTCTGCCTCCTTATCCAGCCGAAGAGGTTGTGGGGGATGTGGCTGGGCCCTCCCTTGGATTCAGGCGTGCCATCCACAGCACCTAGGTTCCAAGGGAGACGGGTTGTGATGGGTTCGTAAGGAGCAGTGTCCGCTGTCGACAGGAAGTCATCGAGAGGTGCAGTGGTGTGGTCCTCGATGTAGTCAAGATGAATGATCACCCGATGGGTGAGCCCTCGCCTCCATTTGTCCAGGAGGCGGTAGCTCGCTTCTGGACGGCTGGTGTCCTCACCTCGGTGCGTGAAGGTGATCCAGGCCACCTTTGGTATCGTGCTGGGGTTGGACGTCCAGGCCCAGAGGTTGAGAGTCCTCGTGTCCTCCCGGCTCGCCGACACCCCCTCGATCGAGTGCAGCGAGCATTTCCTTCCGACAATGCGCTCTGCCACCTCCGGTGTCCAGGTGAACACCGGGAGCCCTTCCAGACAAAGTCGAACACGAAGAACATCGTGACACCAAAAGCATGACTCACCAACCTCCATGGTCGCACATGAATCTCCAGAGCTTCATGGTGGAACTTCTTTGCGTCCCGGACTCTGTCTCTGGTTTTCTTGCTACCAAACATGAGGAGGAAAGCCTCCAGGTGGTGGAGGAAGATAGCCACGTCCTCACGATGTAGGCCAAAGCAGCGCCAAACTGCCTCTGCCACCACTCGATTGTCGGAGCTAGCATCGCCCCGCAGCACCCAAGCCACAAGAGCGGTGGCCTCCCATTACTAACATGCTTGGTCGAGCTGAGGGGAGCCATTGACGATGCAGTAGTCCTTCTCTAGTCGGGTGTCTGGGGCACCTAGGAATGTCATGGCTGGGGCTGTCAGCTTTGGGGGAGCCGACCACCGAAGTGCCTTCAAGGGAGCTTGCTTCAGCTACGGTGGTGGATGGAGCTACTTTTGCTTGTGTCAACAGTCCCTTACCCGATGTCCTGAGATGGAGCAGAGGAGACACCGGATGGGTTCACGACAACTGGAGATTCTGTGGTCTCGCAAGAGGCATCTGAAACACCTGCCCTTAGTTTTATGGAGGAAGGAGGTTGATGGGATTGTGTGGATGCGCGGGTGGCTCGGTGGCCAGTTGCACGCCACCAATGAGGCCTCTTCACTTCCTACCAACCGTCTGCTGCTCCGGGCCGAACGACTTTGAGGTTGAGTTGAGGCATGCCCTCTCTGGCTATGGGATACGCGGGTTGCTCGAGGAAGCTTCGATGGGACGTTGTCAAAGGGGATGATGAGGCGTGCCGAGCTACTGCAGTAGCCCGGGGGAAGTCTGAAGCGCTTGAGGGGGCTTCAGTCGAGGAGGGTCACTGGGTTGGCCGAGCGCAGTAACTACGGTGCCGTTCGGTGGGGCCTGGCATTGAAGGATCTGCACAAAGGATGGGGCCTTCAATGCCGCAACCTTGGTGCCGATCAAAGTGGATGCAGGTCCAGGGGAACCGGAGTAACCAGAGCAGGACGACGCCAGCGCTGACAGGGCGCTGCTCGGGGAGGCACGGTTGAAGGCGCTGCAGGAGGTCGGGCCAGAGGTGTGGTCGACCGGCTTTGTGGGCCAGATCATATCTAGATCTGGCCCTGGTAGAGGCTTAGGGTGCAGGGGGCTAGGGGTGGCCCTGGGAGAGAGCGGGAGGTGGTAGAGGTGGGCAATGGAGGTAGGAGGGAGATGGGGGTGGGGAAGAAGGGGGAGGGGGTTGCCTGCGGTGTCCCTCGAGGAGGGGGAGGGGAAAGGTGGGGACGACGGAGGTGTGGGGAGGGGAATCTTGTTTGGGGAAAAGGAGGCCTCATGCTGAGGTGCAGTGGGGTGAGCACCTGGGGGAGTCGCTGGTGCTGGAGTGGCACTAGCGGGGGGGGGAGGAGGAGGGCTTGAGGGGGAGGCGTTGGTCGCCTAGGGGAGCGCTAGAGCTCGAGAAGGGGAGGCGCTGACTGTGCTCGCTTATTCGACATTCCGTCAGGAAGAATATATCTTTGCAACCCATGAAGGGAAACATCGGATTTAGAAAGTGATAGCCCTCCTCACATTTTTGGAGGCGAATACTCACACAGTCACACGCACATCCTTTAAAAAGGGAAAACAATGTTGTAAATATAGCAATTTTAGCAAACATTCAGAATTAATTCCAGCATAATTAACAATAATTAAAGCATAATTCCAGCAGCATTTAAATGACAAAATTAACATATACACATGTAAATTCTCCAAGTCATTTTAACAGGATAATATGCTCAAAACATAGAATATTTGGATAATTAAAATCAGCATAATGCTCATATTTAATTGTTTATCTATTGCTCTCAGATGAAGAGTAGCACAAGATAAACTCTTGGCCTTCTCACTACTTATGTCACTGTACCTCACAAATTGACTATGACAATCAAAAGCATACTTTGAGCTCTAAAGAATGCTTCATCAATATGTCAAGATTTTAATCTCATAAACAACAAGTTTCTTTTCAGCCATCTAGGAATTGATTTTTTTTCATCAATATGTCAAGATTTTAATCTCATAACAAGCAAGTTTCTTTTCAGCCATCTGGGAATTGATTTTTTTCTAAACAACTCAATGGATCACAAAATCAAAACTTTAGCATTTCAGTCAACAGAAAAGAATATGACTAACAGAGCAAAAGATCACAGATTCAACATGAAAACCAACCGGCTGACAGAGGACCAACAAAGTCAGAGCAATAATTCAATCCAATACAGTATACACAATGCAACTGAATTACTGAAAACAACCTAGCCTCTATAATGAGATGAACCGATAACAGTAAGCAATTTCAATGAGCTCTAGTCTGATTTTGCTATCAAACCAATTTTATTATATGACAAACATCCTCATTGAGCAGTTAACTGAGCCCACAACATTACTTTGCTATGTATCCTAGTACTAGAGTTAATCAAATTGCTTGAATTTGAATTTTCTACTAGCACAGCACATAAGCAAATGTAATGCAAAACTGAAAGGCAGAATACTCACAGAGCGGATGGCAATCAAAGCTACCGAGAAGAACTGGGCAAGGCACGCCTAATGGCGCTGTCTCAGAAAACCTATTGCCTCACTGTGCCGCGAATCACCAGACAAGGTTTACGAAGATACAATGTCAATCTTCGCAATCTGGGATACAGTGAAATACGAAGCCGATTCACAGGGGATGTCGCACAAGAACCACCGAGATGCACCAGGCAAAATGCACCCAAGAGCACCAGTCACCAAGAACCAAATTGAGGTTCTTCTTCCTCACAGATGCCAAGAACGGGACAATCAAACCAAAAACCCAAATGTGCAAATTCTTGATTCCCAAATTGAATGCCCACAGAAAAGAGGCACAAAATTGGAACCAACCAACTGCGGACAACTGGGAGGTCCGGATCTCACCTCCGATGGCACCAAGCCAAGCACGGAGGCGCCGGAGGTCCAAATCCCAAAGATCGAAGCCAAACCAGGAGAAGATGAAGAAACACCAAATTAGGGAGTCACTCACTGGATTTTTCTGTCCTAGAAAAAAAAAGAGATGAGAGGAGGCCAGCCTTTGTGGAGAAGGAGGAGAAGAGGAGAGGAGCTGCCGACGCCAACAACCCGAGCGCAACACGCCCGAGTCGCCCGCATCACCTACGTCGAGGCCGAAGGCCAAGCACCCACGAAGCCAGATTTCTCCGGTTGGAGATAACATCTCAAAACCTTATCTCTTCCCATATCTCAATGACAAGTGGGCTCATCTCTTTTCCTTTTCTTTTCTAATTCTTCTTTTCCCAAAATGAGAAATTGCCAATTAGCCCTCAAAATATCCAACAAACAGTAGCAACAAAATCTTCAGTTCCTACGTATTGCCAATACTCACACTGAAACAGAAAAATATATGTCCTACGCTGACGAGAAACTTATCACTCTGAATCAAGGTTTCTACTGTCGAGAAGCTACAAATTAGAGCATTGAATTCCTGGAATGTATTCTTCCTTTCCTTCTTGAAAATTAAAGGCAGTAACTCTACCGCTGGAATGTATTATTATTCCACCACTTGTCAAGGCGCATGTCCCTCCAATTCCAAGAGCTAATTTCAATGTATGCTACGTACTTCCCAGCCTTTTCGATGGCCTTGCGCATGCACGGAAGCAGGTCTGGATGCATCTTATCATCACCTGTAAGGCTGTAACCGTAATAACCAATGAAAATTTAGAGTTTTTCGTCGTATTAGCGTATTTCCACCCCATATTTTCAAAAATGAGGCCCCATATCGTACGGTACTAGTAGGGGTAGCTGTCACACTTCCTACTTAAAACCCTAGCCACCACCAAACAAGCCCCTCTATCCTCCTCCCAACCTCCTCACTATCGCCGTCGATGGTCACCGCCGCCGCCACGGGCGGTGATGAACTTTTTCTCGGTGGTGGTGCCCGATCTGCATCGCGCTCCCGACGCTCGACGTCTATCCGCCGATTTTCAACGGTGTGGACTTTCATCGGGGTTGGATCTAGGGCCCTTCTCTGCTGGCTCGTCTTCGAGCGTGGCGATCCGGGGCCCTTCTCCGCTGGCTTCTTTCGGCGGCATGGCTTCGTCGATGGCATGACGACGAAGGTGGCGCGGTGCAGATCCAGATTTGGCGCAGTTGGTAGAGATCGCGACGGCTCGGTGGCGGTGGCTTGTGCAGCGCTCGACTCCTTCCCGGTGGACGGCTTTTAACCGGCCGACGTGTGGGCTGCGGTGGACATCGCCTTCCTTTGGTGCTGGTGGCAGATGGCCATTGGGGATGTTGCAGACGTCGTCTTGGCGATCTGGCCTTCATTTGTAGGATCCAGTGATGAGGTCGTGCTTTGGCGTGGTCTTGGAGCACTGTTACCTTCGATTTGGGGTGAAAACTCTTGATCTGGCCTTCACTGGTTGGATCCGGCAACGACGTCGACCCGAGCGGCGTTACCTTCTTAAAGGTGTTGCTTTGGAGAACCGGTACCTAAGCTCCAGAGTGAAAACTCCTGATCTGACCTTCGTTGGTTGGATCCGACGATGACGACGTGAGTCGTATCCCTTCTTGGAGGCGTCGCTACGGAGATTGGCCCATCATCACCTCTTTGTTGCGTAGCTGCTGTCCGTGTGTGGATGATCTCCTGGTTGGTCCCAGAGGCGGGGCTAGGTGGTCTCTTTTAGGCCAGCCTTTGTATGACAATTTGTTTGTCATTGTTGGATTTTGGCTGTTTTTTGTTTTAAGCTTTTAGTTGATGATGGTGTAATGGCTGTGTGCATCCCTAGTTGGTGCAAAGACTGGGAGTTGTACTTTCATTATCTAAAAAATTATTTTCAAGAATGACTGTCACCGCTCATTTTTTTTATTTAAAAAATGACACCCTGCCGTGTGACACGCCCTCCCTTCCCGCCACGTGTCATCTTCCTGCATGGCCACCGTGCGGTTGCTCCTCCCTCACGACCGTCGTGCAGTGCCCGCCCACACCCGCCACGCACCCTCCCCTCCCCTACCCGCATGCACGACCCTCCTCTCCCGCCAACTGTCGAACCCGGGAGCGAAGGATCCCGAATTCTCTGTGTTCATACATTAGTCCAGATAGCTAATGTACACAATCAAACAAAAGTGATAATCAAAACATATCACGATTTTATTAATATTTATTCAGAGTTTATTACAAAGGGCCCGAGGCCAAATAAAGTAAAACACAATGAGCGAAATAATAGTAGTAGACCCAACGATTCGCCACGAGTAATCGCTGCGGCGCAGACCTAAGCGTCAAGATCCTCACCGACTGGTAGATATCTTCTCTGAATAAAGATTATTCAAGAAGAGTGAGCACTACTACCGTGCTGCAAGTTACACCAATATGGAATTGATATGCATGCATAAGGTAGACAAAGGATCTTGGCAAGGTTATTTTATGTAAGCGGCGGCTTTTAATTTAAATAATCATATTAGATTACAAAGCCATTTCATACAATAATCTAAATCACCATTTTAAATGACAATAGTTTATTGTGGATAACCTCCATAAAAGATGATGGATATCCTCCAATCACAATGGCTACCCGCCTAATTTTCCCACAGGACTATCCATCCCAAATTATCTGTTGAAATCACTTTTAAAACCAAAAACAAAACTAACTCGAGTGGCTTTGCTAGCATGTCCATGATCATGACGCGCTATTCAATAGTTTCTACTCTGCGAGTTTGTACAACTTACCCACACGAGATATTATACTCTTTGTGTCGGCCAATCCACGCTTCCTAAGGCGTGTGTGAACAAACATCACAAGGTCGTTACAATGTTCTACCTCAAAGTACTCGTGCGCTAAGGTTTAAGCTTCCATTGGTGACTGTCCTCAAAACCCCTCTTGCGCCAGATGGGAAAACTGCTTCTGCCGACACCCATACATACAACATAGCACAAATAACTAAGAGGTATTACAAATTATTAAGCTGTGTCCCGCCCATACAGACATGTGGTTGTCTGATAAGGCATAACAAAATGCGCCAAAGACCGGTCCTCAATTGACTTGGGCGTCATTCAATTTAAACCACAGGTCTTAATCTTAACAGACTAAACCTGCATAAAATCGCACCCACCATTCATCCTTTTCGCCCAAGTCCAAACCCTTTTGATTTTATTTCTATAAAACCATCTTTACAAATTCTCTATGGTAAAACAATACCATAGTTTTAATTTTCAGCAAATTTTATTGAGTTGGCTAAAATTCTCCCAAAAACATAAATCATGGTTTAAGTATTTGCGAAGCATTTGATTATTAAACATAATAATTTATCTAAAGTGACAAAGGAATGACATGGCAACATCCAAAATTTGGCATACAAGGATAATAGGAATAACTAATTATTTAAACAGGAATTTTGAAATACTTGAATAAAATTATGCATGCATTTAATAATTTAAAAACTGAATTTAATTAACTTTAAAATAATAGGGCAAAATGGTCAAAGTATAACTTGCCTTCGTTGCGATCTGGAAAATCTAAGTCTTGAGAAGTATCAAATTCCCACGAATCGTAAGTAGTCTAAACGTGAAAATAAAATAAATCAAATAGAACTCAAATGCAGACAAATTAAGCTGAGACCAAATAATATAATATTATTTTAAACAGCTATAAAATCGTTTTAATAGATTTTAGAAATTTATTTCACTAATTTTGAAGTTAGAATTCAAATGATATGGATTTTACAAATTTTAACCTAAATTTGATATTTAAAAGAATTCTATATTCTAAAACAGAACTAAAATGAACTATAAATTGAATTATTATATTTTATTTAGTTAGACAATAATTTTCTAAAATTTTAGCAACTTGAATCATCTAATTTGGAGTTAGAATGCAAAAGTTATGAATTTTACAAGTTTTATCCTAAATCATTATTTAAACAATTTTCCCAAATTATTTTTCTGAAGGAAAATCCAATTATTGCGCAAGATGACGTCAGCAAAGGATTTTCTGATTTAAAATGTTTTAATTTAATTTCGACAAGTGGGTCCTCGTGTCATAGACACGGTCTATATGAACTAAGTCCATGCGGCTTTAGGGTTGGGGTTGTGGTGATATGGCGCCGAGGTGACGTGGCGCCACGCAGCATCCACGTCGGACCTGGCTGAGGTGGCGCCCGCGTTGGCGGTTGCGTGGCATGGCCACGCTCACCGGGACGAGGCGGCGCCACGGACCCTAGGAACCCGTGATCGTGCGAAGTTAGTCTCCGGAGAGGCACGAGGGGAAAGAGGAGGCTACGGAATCTGGGGCTCACCACAGCGATGAGAAAGCGTGTAGCGGTGGTCGGTGACGAGGACGGCGGCGGCGATTCGGGCTCGACGGCGGCGTAGGGCTTGAGGCTCCTCCGGCGGCGTGAGTGTCGCAATGAGTTCGCGGTGAGATGGCGATAGCGACGGTGGTGGTGGAGAGGACGCGGCGTTGACGACGACGCGCAATTCGAGCTTGAAGCTCTCGGGACCGCGGCGGGAAACTCAAATCATGGCTAGCTCACGACAAGGGAGGGAGTGAGTGGGGCGTTAACCGGTGTGAAAGGGCTTCCCGACGCTCCCTTTTATAGAATCGGGAGGCACCGCGGCGAGGACGTCTTGGCGGAAGGTGCGGCGGCGAGTAGTGGGCGTTTAAGGGGTTTAAGACGAAAGCGACGGGTGGCTTGAGCGCTTTGTGATCGTGGGTTTGATTGCCCACGATCGCGCGTGAAAAAGGGGAGTAATGGACGGTGTTTAAGAGTTCGTGTTAGGCATTCATGGCGGCGGCGACGCGCGTTGAGGAAGAAGGAGATGGGGAAGAGAAGGTCGGGCAGCAGATTTCCATCCGACGCGGTGCGGAGCGAACGTGAGGCGTGTGCGTGTGGACCGTCGGATTAAAATCCGACGGTGACAGTGAGGCGGGATGGAGCGGGCTGCTTGGCAGAGAGAGGAGTTGGGCGGAGGCTTTCATTTAAACACTTTTAGAAGTTTTTTTTTTTTCTATTTAATTTAATCCTGAAAATTCAAATAGGCTTTAGAATATAACAATTAACATCCAAAATTCTAAAAAAATTCACATAAATTCTTAGAGACATTTTAGACTTAATAAAATTATTTCCAACTTAAACTTGATAATAGATTTTGTAATTTAAGAAAAAGCTTTTAAAAATTTGAATTTCCACAAAAATAAATAAATTTTAAATTTTCTCTGAAATTGAAATTTTGGGTCATTACAAACCTTCCCCTTAAAGGAATCTCGACCCCGAGATTGATTTAACCAACAAGGAGATGGGGATACTCTGCCTTAAGATCTTCCTCTCGTTCCCAGGTGGCTTCACTTTCTGGGTGGTGGCTCCACTGGACTTTATATGATCGGATGATCTTGCTCCTGGTAACACGCTCCGCGACGTCTAGAATCTTGATTGGTTGTTCTACATAAGTGAGGTCTTCTTGTAGATTGATACTCTCTAAAAGAGTCTGATCCTCTAGCACTCGAAGGCACTTCTTTAGTTGTGACACATGAAAAACATTGTGTACTGCAGACAAGGTGGTTGGCAGTTCCAACTGATAAGCGACTTCACCTCTCTTTGCCAAAATTTTGTAAGGACCCACAAATCTGGGTGCGAGTTTTCCTTTGGTTCGAAACCTTCTTACTCCCCTGAGTGGAGTAACTCTGAGATAAACAAAATCTCCTATTTCAAATGTCAATTCTCTTCTTCGATTGTCAGCATAACTTTTCTGTCGGGTTTGAGCTACTTTCAGACGTTCTCTTATTGCTTTAACCTTGCTTTCAGCGTCTTTGATCAATTCCGGTCCGAAGAATTGGTGCTCTCCTACTTCATCCCAAAGGAGCGGAGTTCTGCATTTTCTGCCATATAAAGCTTCAAATGGAGACATCTATGAGACTAGCTTGATAGCTATTGTTGTACGAGAACTCTGCATAGGGCGATTCTTGTCCCAACTTTTCCATAGTCTAAGGCACGTGCTCGAAGCATGTCTTCAAGAACTTGGTTGACGTTACTCGTCGACCATCCGTCTGAGGGTGATCTGTTTATCTTGAAGTTGAGTCTGGTTCCTAAAGCTTCGTGAAGACTCTTCCAAAATCGGAAGTGAATCGGGAACCTCTATCGAGACAATCTTCTTGGGTACACCATGTAAACAAACAATCTTGGCCACATATAATTCGCTAGTTTGCTACTCGATAGGTGGACTTGATCGGAATGAAATGGGCCACTTTGGTCAATCGGTCAATTATCACCCAAATGGAATCACATCTGTTTGGGTCCTAGGAAGTCCCATAATGAAATCCATACCAATTTCTTCCCACTTCCATTCAGAATTGGTAATGGTTGCAAGAAACCAATGGGTCTTTGATGTTCTGCCTTAACTCGTTGACATACATCACAACGGCAACAAATTCAGCGATTTCTCGCTTCATCTCGACCCACCAATACTTCTCCTTCAGATCTGGTACATTTTGGTACTTAGGGATGAATGGAGTAGGGTGATTCATGTGCTTCTTTCAGAATTGATTGTTTTAATTCCTACGATTAGGCACACAGACGCGATTTCCAACCACACTGTTCCTTGCTCATCTTGAGAGAATCTCGGGGCTTTGCCTCTTCTCATATTCTTTTGATTTCTTTGATGTCTTCGTCTTCTAACTGTTTTCTCTAATCGACTCAAGAGTGGGTTGAACTTCCAAAGTATTGACACATCCTTGATTGACAATCTCCAGATTTAGATGTTTGATTCTTCATACAATTCGGTGATTCTTACGAACCAAAATGGTATTGCAATCGCCTTTCTACTCGGGGCATCTGCAACTACATTTGCTTTACCCTGATGATAATGAATTCCAAGGTCGTAATCTTTTATCGGCTCTAGCCATCTTCGTTATCCGAGGTTGAGTTACGATGAGTAAAATGTATTTCGACTCTTATGATCCGTGAAAATCTCACAATGTTACCAATGAGATAATGCCGCCAGATTTTCGAGTATGCACAATTGTCGCTAACTCAAGATCATGAGTCGGATAATTTCCTTCGTGTGGTCTTAATCGACGAGATGCATAAGCCACTACTTTGCCTTCTTGCATAAGTACACATCCTAGTCCTTGACGGGATGCGTCGCAGAAGATTTCAAAGTCCTTATGAATATCAGCAAGACTAACACCGTGCAGAACACTAATCTCTTCTTGAGTTCTCGAAACTCTTTTCACGTGCCTTTGTCCATTCAAACTTTTTCTCCTTTTTGAAGTTGAGTCATGGGTCTCGCTATCTTGGAGAACCCTTCAATAAATCTGTAATACCCGCTAATCCAAGGAAACTTCTCACCTCAGGATGACTTGGGTTGTTTCCAACCCATTACGGCTTCAACTTTGGTTTGGATCTCTGCGACTCCTCCTGTGACACAATATGTCCAAGGAATGCCACTTGACTTAGCCAAAATTCGCACTTGCTAAATTTGGCATAAAGTCGATTCTCTCGAGTTTTCCCAAAATTATTCTCGAGATGATCCTCGTGTTCTTCTTCATTATTTGAATAAATGAGAATATCATCGATGAACACAACCACAAACTTATCCAGAATTCCATGAACACTTTGTTCATCATATTCATAAATGTAAGCGAGGCGTTTGTCAAACCGAACGACATCATCAAATTCATCTGATCCATATCTGGTTGTGAATGCAGTCTTGAATGTCTTCGATCCGATCTTGATTGGTGATAGCGGATCTCAAGTCAATCTTGAAAATACACTTGCTCCTTTAATTGATCAAACAGATCATCGATCCTAGGTAGCGGTACTTATTCTTGATTGTCACTTCATTAAGTGATCTCAGAATCCACACACATTCTCATACTATTGTCTTTCTTCTTGACAAATATCTGGCGCTCCCCAAGGTGATGAGCTTGGCCGTATATAACCTTTCTGCTTTTAGTTCCATTATCTGCTTCTTCATCTCTGCCAACTCATTGGCCAGGCATTCTCAGAGGGTCGCTTTGAGATTGGGGCGGTCCACAGGACTAAGTCAATTATAAATACTACGTCCTGTCGGGTGGCATGCCGGAGTAGTTCATCGGGAAAAACATCCGGAAATTCTTGTACCATCGGGTATATCTTCAAGCTTTAACTCTTTCAAGTGGTTAGAATTGATCTTCCTCGGTACTAGTCTTGAGCTTGAATTCAATCGAGATTCCTTGCTCATTGGTAAGAGCAATAGACCTATTGGCACAATTTATTTGTCCTTGATTCTTGGCTAGCTACCCATTCCAAGGATTACATCAAATTTTGAGAATCTTGGGACTATCAAATCTGCTAGGAAGGTTACTCAGGATATTTCAAGGGTAAGGTTTGGGCAAAGATAAGCGGTTCTCATTTCTAAGCCGGGGAGTGAATTATCATAGGGTTATCTAAAGGAGAGATAGGTAACCTATGTTTTCCCACAAATTCATTGGAAACAAAAGAGTGCGATGCTCAGGAATCAAATAGGATTAATCTTTGGTCTTGAATTGATTTGAAACGTACCAAGGGCGACATCCGGTCTTTGCTTGAGCTTCCTCTGCTGATAACGTGGTTCACACGCCCTTCGATATCTTGAACAGCGGCTTTTGATTGCCGCCGATGGTTTGGAACTCTGGTCTTGGCCTAGTAGGTGGTGCGCCTTGCGACTTCTTAGGGCATCTGTTAGCATAATGCCCCATCTCGTTCTTGATGAAACAGTCCTCCAACCTGCCGATGGAATCGGATTCTTCTGCGAGACCGACCTCCAGTTGAGTTGCTACTAAGCTTTGAAGTATTGGGGCGCCGTGTTGGTCTTTGGAGCTCGAGTGTGGAAGATCAAATCCTCCACGTTGTGGTGGTGAGGCCGTAAAGCGAGGCTTGGGTTGTCCTCGACATTGTACTTCGAGCGGCCATCCTCCGCTTGCAGTTCTCCATCTGCAGATGTTTGGCCTCTGGCGAAAGCTTTATTCACTAACTGCTGGAAGTCGGTGTAGTCATTGGAGACCACCGATCGAGATCTCATCGTTCAAACCATCCATGAACCTTTCTGCCTTTCTTCATCACTAGCCACATCTGCTTTGGGGCATAGCGAGCAAAATTGGTTGAATTTGTGCGGTATTCACCTTGTCTTGTTGCCTTGTTTGGCGCGTGGAACTCTTTCTTCTTTAGGGTCATTATCCTCAAGGAATATGTGCATGGCGGAAAGCCCGCACAAACTCCTCCCAAGAGATAGTCTGCGCATCGGCATGGGAGATGTTGTAGTTATCCCACCATTACGATGCGGGACCGGTGAGTGGTGAGAGGCAAGCAGACTCTCTCACGATCGAGACATCGAGTGATATCCACTTCTTCCGATAGCATGGATCCATCATCGGCATCCATCGGCTCTGTCTTCTTTGGAGAAAGTCGGTGGGCGCATACGCATGAATTTCGCCATGGTCAATCTTTGTGCGGTGGAGGTGGTGGTGGTGCTTGGTAGCCTTTGCTTGGTTGATGTTAATGGACCGAGCTAGCGGTCTATTAGATGTGTCGATTGGCCATCATCTGGCGCCAATCGTGCCCTTCACCGTGGTGGAGGGGGTGGTTCTTTGGACGGGGTTTTCTGTAATCTGCGTTTGGATTTCCTTGGCCTTGGCGCTACCACTTTGCCGGTGCGTGTGGTAACCATCTCAGGAATCTTCTAAAGACTCGTAATAGAGTATAGAAATAAAGTTCTAAGGGAATAATATTTTTAACAGCCCAAGAACAAACAAGCACAAGACAAAAGAACCAAATTTTGCCAAAAATAGTCCTTTTATTATTTTATTTTATTGTTTGATTATGGCTATCACAAGAGACATCGACGACTCATAATTAGCATCTAACGATCATATTATGAGATCTTGCTAAGGTGTAAGAGGGTATAATCGGCTGCAAGTACTACCCTCTCTGCCTTGTAGGTAGCCGCTCTTCTTCTGCAGCTTTCAACCTTTCTTACGCATCTAGCGAGTCATTACGAGTATTACGCAGTTCATCGAGTGTTTAGTAGGCATAATCCATTGCCTTAGACAGTCCACTTGGTGAGTAAGTTCAGAGAGTCCTCGTTCTCGGTGAGCGAAAGATACTATCAAGCCGAGTCGGAATGTGCATGGGGTGGTAGTGGAACTCGGAGTCTTCAAAATGATTGTTGTAAATATGGCGGAGACGGCGTGTTGCTTCTCTAGTCTAGTCCTCAAGTCCATCGGTGAAATTATCGCGTCTCATTAGGCGTCGAAGATGTGGTGGTTTGTGTTTGGTTGAAGATTGGCGTGAGGACTACTTCAAGTCTCCAACGCTCTTGGTTTCCGCTTTATACATGTACCCTTGATAAATTGGTCTCTGGTTGTAGCCTAGGTGTTGCATCATCTTCCATAGGAGTGCGCCCGATGTCCGTGAAAATTCCATGGGAAATCCGGGTTGGTTGTTGACCATCTACAATTTAGAGAATAAGATGAGTTGATAACCATTTTAAAAAGAAGTGTTGAGAAGACTCTTGGATAGACTCAAAATATTTTTAATTTTTGAGAAATAAATCATAAAAGCGATTCTAAGGCCACGACCTACGATCGATATGGCTCGATACCACTTTTATCGAACCCGGAGCGAAGGATCCCGAATTCTCTGTGTTCATACATTAGTCGGGATAGCTAATGTACACAATCAAACAAAAGTGATAATCAAAACATATCACGCATTTTATTAATATTTATTCAGAGTTTATTACAAAGGGCACGAGGCCAAATAAAGTAAAACACAAGCGAGCGTAATAATAGTAGTAGACCTAACGATTAGCCACGAGTAATAAATGCAGAAGCGCTGACCTAGGCGTCAAGATCCTCACCGACTGGTAGATATCTTCTCTGAATAAAGATTATTCAGCAAGAGTGAGCACTACTACTGTGCTCGCAAGTTACACCAATATGGAATTGATATGCATGCATAAGGTAGACAAAGGATCTTGGCAAGGTTATTTTATGAAAGCGGCGGTTTTAATTTAAATAATCATATTAGATTACAAAGCCATTTCATACAATAATCTAAATCACCATTTTAAATGACAATAGTTTATTGTGGATAACCTCCATAAAAGATGATGGATATCCTCCAATCACAATGGCTACCCGCCTAATTTTCCCACAGGACTATCCATCCCAAATTATCTGTTGAAATCACTTTTAAAACCAAAAACAAAACTAACTCGAGTGGCTTTGCTAGCATGTCCATGACAGCATGACGCGCTATTGAATAGTTTCTACTCTGCGAGTTTGTACAACTTTACCCACGAGATATTATACTCTTTGTGTCGGCCAATCCACGCTTCCTAAGGCGTGTGTGAACAAACATCACAAAGTCGTTACAATGTTCTACCTCAAAGTACTCGTGCCGCTAAGGTTTAACTTCCATTGGGTGACCGTCCCTCAAAAAACCCCTCTTGCGCGGATGGGAAAAGCTGTCTGCAGACACCCATACATACAACATAGCACAAATAACTAAGAGGTATTACAAATTATTAAGCGAGTCCTGCCCATACAGACATGTGGTTGTCTGATAAGGCATAACAAAATGCGCTCAAAGACCGGTCCTCAATTGACTTAAGGCGTCATTCAATTTAAACCACAGGTCTTAATCTTAACCAGACTAAACCCGTGCATAAACCGCACCCACCATTCATCCTTTTAGCCCAAGTCCAAACCCTTTTGATTTTATTTCTATAAAACCATCTTTACAAATTCTCTATGGTAAAACAATACCATAGTTTTAATTTTTAGCAAATTTTATTGAGTTGGCTAAAATTCTCCCAAAAACATAAATCATGGTTTAAGTATTTGCGAAGCATTTGATTATTAAACATAATAATTTATCTAAAGTGACAAAGGAATGACATGGCAACATCCAAAATTTGGCATACAAGGATAATAGGAATAACTAATTATTTAAACAGGAATTTTGAAATACTTGAATAAAATTATGCATGCATTTAATAATTTAAAAACTGAATTTAATTAACTTTAAAATAATAGGGGCAAAATGGTCAAAGTATAACTTGCCTTCGTTGCAGTCTGGAAAATCTAAGTCTTGAGAAGTATCAAATTCCCAAGAATCGTCGTAGTCTAAACGTGAAAATAAAATAAATCAAATAGAACTCAAACAGACAAATTAAGCTGAGACCAAATAATATAATATTATTTTAAACAGCTATAAAATCGTTTTAATAGATTTTAGAAATTTATTTCACTAATTTTGAAGTTAGAATTCAAATGATATGGATTTTACAAATTTTAACCTAAATTTGATATTTAAAAGAATTCTATATTCTAAAACAGAACTAAAATGAACTATAAATTGAATTATTATATTTTATTTAGTTAGACAATAATTTTCTAAAATTTTAGCAACTTGAATCATCTAATTTGGAGTTAGAATGCAAAAGTTATGAATTTTACAAGTTTTATCCTAAATCATTATTTAAACAATTTTCCCAAATTATTTTTCGAAGGAAAATCCAATTATTGCGCAAGATGACGTCAGCGAAGGATTTTCCGATTTAAAATGTTTTAATTTAATTTCGACAAGTGGGTCCTCGTGTCATAGACACGGTCTATATGAACTAAGTCCATGCGGCTTTAGGGTTGGGGTTGTGGTGATATGGCGCCGTGAGGGTGGCGTGGCGCCACGCAGCATCCACGTCGGACCACAGGCTGAGGTGGCGCCGCGTTGGCGGTTGCGTGGCATGGCCACGTCGGTCGGACGGAAGCAAGCGCGCAGGACCCTAGGGCCCGCGATCGGCGAGTTAGTCTCGGCGAGGGCACGAGGGGAAAGAGGAGGCTACGAGGAATCTGGGCTCACCACGCGATGAAAGCGTGTAGCGGTGGTCGGTGACGAGGACGAAAGCGGCGGCGATTCGGGCTCGGCAATGTAGGGCTTGAGGCTCCTCCCATGGCGTGAGTGTCGCATAGAGTTCGCGGTGAGATGGCGATAGCGACGGTGGTGGTGGAGAGGGCGGCGTTGACGACGACGGCGCAATTGAGCTTGAAGCTCTCGGGACGTGGCGAAACTCAAATCATGGCTAGCTCACGACAAGGGAGGGAGTGAGTGGGCGCGTTAACCGGTGTGAGAAGGGCTTCCGACGCTCCTTTTATAGAACCGGGAGGCACCGGCGGCGAGGACGTCTTGGCGGAAGGTGCGGCGGCGGCGAGTAGTGGGCGTTTAAGGGGTTTAAGGCGGCGCGGCGGGTGGCTTGAGTGCGCTGTGATCGTGGGTTTGATTGCCCACGATCGCGCGTGAAAAAGGGGAGTAATGGGCGGTGTTTAAGAGTTGGGTTAGGCATTCATGGCGGCGGCGCGCGCGCGTTGAGGAAGAAGGAGATGGGGAAGAGAAGGCGGGGCAGCAGTTTCCATCCGACGGTGCGGAAGCGAACGTGGGCGTGTCTTGGCGTGTGGACCGTCGGATTAAAATCCGGCGGTGACAGTGAGGGAGGCGGGATGGAGCGGGCTGCTGGCTGCGCGAGAGGAGTTGGGCGGAGGCTTCATTTAAACACTTTTAGAAGTTTTCTTTTGTTTTTCTATTTAATTTAATCCTGAAAATTCAAATAGGCTTTAGAATATAACAATTAACATCCAAAAATTCTAAAAAAATTCACATAAATTCTTAGAGACATTTTAGACTTAATAAAATTATTTCCAACTTAAACTTGATAATAGATTTTGTAATTTAAGAAAAAGCTTTTAAAAATTTCAGAATTTCCACAAAAATAAATAAATTTTAAATTTTCTCTGAAATTGAAATTTTGGGCTGTTACACCAACCCTCCCCTCCGCCCTCCCGCACGGCCACCCTATGGTGGTACACGCAACAGCCTAAAAAAATCCTCAAAAACACCGGTCCGGTTCTCTGGAGAAACCGTGCGGTGGCCACTTTCCTTCCGCCCGTCCTCCCTCCTTCGTGCATCTATCGTCCCATCGTGGTTATCCCCCCTTGCCCACAGTGCTGCGCGTAGACAACGCATCTGGAATTCCTTGTGTCAACGCAGTGGCTCCTCCTTCGCTCGGCTATAAATACCAAACTCTCACAGTTGCTCATCTCAATTGCGTTTCGCTTCTCGTTCTGGCGCTCGTCGCAGAGAACTCAGAGGACGTAACATAATTTTTTTTGGAGATTAAGTATTTGCTTGGTTCTCGTCACTCGTCGCTCGGCCTTTTCTGATTGCTTCCCCCTGAAGGGCGAGTAATTTGTCAGATGCTTTTGTCGTTATTACCGTAGTCATAGTTAATCGGTCTTTGTGAGCTAGTCGTAATTAAATAGTTTAGTGGTAATTAATTGGTCATAATTAGCTAGTTTAGTTGTAATTAATTGGTCATAATTAGTTTAGTGATTATTAGTACGCATATTAAATTAGTGGAAATGAACTACTCGCAATTTATTTAGTGATAATTAATCAGTCATAATTAGTTAGTTTAATGGTAGTTAATCAGTCGTACTTAGTTAGTTTAGTGCTAATTAATTAGTTTAGTGGTAATGAATTAGTTGTAATAAGTTTAGTGGTAAATAATTAGTCGTAATTAGTTTAGTGGTTATCTATCTGGCATATTGAATTAGTGGAAATTAACTACTCATAATTTATTTAGTTGTAATTAATCAGTCGTAATCAGTTTACAAGCAATTAGTTAGGCATAAGTAATTTAGTGCAAAATAGATAGTCATAAGTAATTAAGTGGTAATGAACACGTGGTTTAATAGTGGTAAGCACGGTAGTAATGAATAACGCGTAATTAATTTTCGGAGGAGTAATCAAATTGCTGGTAATTAATTTATTTATTCGTATTTAATTACACATATGTAATCGATCACTTGCATGCAAGTTGTCGTCATTGTTTGTTACACCGCGTACTGCAGATTGGGTTGTTGTGGCTTTAGGTAATTTCGAAAATGCAAGACATGGTAGTGTTTTATGATGATAGTCTCGTACGGGCTGGACCCGATAGGTTGGACTTGTCGAGATGCAGTACAAGGTGGTCCAGGCGGGGGGGGGGGTGGGGTAGGGAGGGGGCTCGACGCGATGAATATTCACGAGCTTTGAAACTACAACCGGAGTGAGTTCGTCACAGAGGCAATGATAAAGAAACTTGTGATCGAGGGGATCACCTGCACGAATGCTGTGTGGGAGCTCGTCAAGGTGACTGAAAGCGTAGCATGGAGCCGGTACATGCAGATTGCCTCCCAGTGCGAGGCGGCCACTTACGGGAGACCGATGGTGTACGTGAATTTTGTACGCAGGACGTCAGGAAACCTTGATGATGCCGACGCCTCTACAAGAGGGCAAGCCCAACCCGGGCCTGAAGATTATAGAGCAGAATGTGCTATCTCGGAGGGAAGACTCGCACATACTTTTGTGCAAAATGAGGGGGCAGAATTGTGGTGGTCGGCCCGCATTGACTGCCACGAGTATCTACTGGACGAGCCTCTTGGGTTGAAGTTTGACGAGGACGCCGACTCATGCTCGGATGGTAGCGACAAGGATGCACAGCAGGCCGGTGGTCCAACCAGGGGAATTGTGTCATCGGAGGTGCCTTACGTGCTATCGAGACTTGATGATATCGCGATGCGTTCACTCGTACTACCGCAAGAAGAAGGCTCCTAGTGGGGATTTGATGTCGACACCCTCTTAGTTGGGCAGTACTTCCCTAGCAAGACGGCTATGCAACAAGCTATAACACAGTATGCCTTGTCCATCAGCCGTGTGTACCGAGTGCACCGGTCCAACCCAGGATAGTACACAATGAAGTGCATAGTGGAAAGCTGCCCTAGTAAGGTCAGCGCTCAACGAGTAAAGATCTTCGGCTCGGTCTTCGGGGTCAAAGAGCTGATCGACCACACTTGCGAGCTTTGCAAGTCCATGCGGCAGCATCAGAACGTGGCTTCCGCATATGTGGCATGCCTCATCAGGCACCTAGTTGCAGCAGACGTGTCTGTCTCCCCCAATATGCTGATGTCGAAAGTCACCAATCTGGTTGGTTATCCAATCAGCTACAGCAAGGTCC
Organism: Phyllostachys edulis; assembly: GCA_036346405.1. Classification (NCBI taxonomy): domain Eukaryota; kingdom Viridiplantae; phylum Streptophyta; class Magnoliopsida; order Poales; family Poaceae; genus Phyllostachys; species Phyllostachys edulis. The sequence goes on along the minus strand of CM070560.1, from coordinate 4,914,476 downwards.
GACGAGCCAAGCAGAAGGTCATCGAGTCCATGTACGGGACATACGAAGAGACATACAACCTTGTGCTGAGATTGCTTGACCAGATTGCCAAATCAAACCCCGGCACGTGCATAAACAAGCTTGAGAGTGAAGATACTGACGGAGGGCCCAACTACTTTATACTGGACTTGGTGTTCTAGGCTTTCGCCTAGGCTGTTCGGGGCTTTAAGTTCTGTCATCTTGTGCTTACGATGGTTGACACTTTCCTCACGGGGAGGTACAAGGGTATCATTCTCACCACGATGGCGGCCGACGGGAATGACCAAATTCACCGGTGCAACGTATGCCTTATCATAGACCGCAATGCTGGGTTGTTGGTGGCCCTCAACACCATGCAGTCTGCGACGGAATCCCCTCACCAGTGGAACAACATGCAAACCCGGTGGTGCATGAGGCATCTTGCATCTAACTTGTTCATGTAGTTCCGCAGTCAGAAAGTTGTGAAGATGTTCAAGGCATTGTGTCTGCAGAACCAGAGGCGAAAATTTGAGTCCATCAGGAGAGACCTCGAACATCGGACTACAAGGCATACAAGGGAGTCCACTCCAGAGGTACTGGAGGGAGAGCAACCCAGCAATGCTATAAGTTTCTCGCAGTGGATTCTATCGCCACGCTCCTGAATTGGAGAGATGCTCCCTTCTCTATGACACAGACGGTGCGAGGTTCGAGACTATAACGACCAACATGTCCGAGGTGTACACCAGTATCCTCAAAGGTGTGTGGTGCCTCCCTATCACCGTGATTGTCGATGAGACATGGACTCGTACTGTTGATTATTTTGTCAATAGATCCACCGCAGCCAAGCGACAGATAGAGGAAGGCACGTAGTGGTGCAAGAACATGCAGAGACACTGTTGATTATATGCATTTGTTTCTATTTTCTTTTTGAAGCTTAGATTTGAGTTGCAGGTTTAATCTTTGATTGAGATTTTCCAAGTGCAATAAAAATGCAAATGCTCCAAAAAACAATATGCATGCTAATGAGATGCATACTAATTATCATTAATTAACTTGGGGATGTGACATTTTGTTTCCTTTATAGCGGAGGTCGGCGAAGATATCTGGTGCAAAACTTGCACATGTGCAGATTTTTTCTATTTGGGTAGTAAGAAAATTCTGGAAAAAATATGTGATGTATTTCTGATATATAACATTTCAAGTGCAAATCCATTCCACATTTGAGGGTAACCAAATTCGGACAAATAATAAATCAAAAGAAAATAAAAAAAGAGAGACAAAGACATATGTTAGTACTCACAGCAAAAAAAAAAAAAAAATCCTGCTAACACACTCTGAGTTTGACGTTAAAAATTTAAAGGTAGACACAGGTACACAACACTATAGATTGCACTGCACTAGATATCTCCTCACGAGTCCGGATAGTAATTCATATAGTGACCAACCCTAATAGCTTTATTCCTTGGATCCGTCCTGCACTCCTGCGTACGAGAGACAACTTACTGGTGGATTCTGATACTGCTAACGTTCTTCATTCCAAGCTAGCTAGAGCGAGTACTAGTGATGCCTAGAAGAAGGCCCTGAGCGCCGCCTGCGCGAGCCGAGCCGCCGTTAGCGCAGCCATTGGGAAACGGCGGAGGTGGAAGGAGAGGAACACCAGCGCGACGGCCGCTGCCCACAGCGAAATGCCAATGGCGGCTTCGAAGGCGCTGGAGCTACGGGAGGTGGCTTGAGCGCGTGCATGAGGGACGACGGCGCGGAGAAGAGAGGATGCACCGAGCATCATATACACGACGGCGTAAAAGTGGAGCCGCCGCTCCAGACGGCGGTCGGCGGCAGCCCAAGCCTGGCCTATGCCCGGCTGGTCGTTGACGATGTTAACCCGAGCAATAGCATTGCCGTTGAAGAAGGGCGCGGCCGCTGCCATGATTATGGTACGCGCGTACGTAGCTAGCTAGTCCTGGACGTGCCGTGCCCGTGTGGTGTCTGGTGTGGTGTTTTTTAACTAGCAAGGGCCGGAGTGGAGTACATATATATAGGCATATAGCAAGCGAAAGTAAGCAGTCCACCATAAAACGAGGCAAATGCAACTTGTCGAGCATTGGACAAACAAAATGCTCACTTTGCATTCTGGGCGAAGTAGCTTTGCATTCTTGGCGATTCTCACTTTGCATTCTGGACAAAATGCTCACTTTGCATTAGCTTTGCATTCTTGGCGATTCTCACTTTGCATTCTTTACAAAATGCTCACTTTGAAATAGCTTTGCATTCTTGGCGATTCTCACTTTGCATTCTTTACAAAATGCTCACTTTGCATTAGCTTTGCATTCTTGGCGATTCTCACTTTACCCTGTAGGAAGTAATAACCCGTGGACAGCAGCAATTCAGCCTATTGGAAGTAGTAATCCCTACTACTAGTGGCGAATATTCCTTTTGGAAGTGTTATCAGTTTGCCATTTCTGCATGACGAGAAGCTACGTACAGATTAACAGGTTGAGCACTGGAGTTCCTGGAACGTATCCCCAACTCGTATTCCGGGTTGAAAAAGTAAAAGCATTATTTTTCAACCACCTGGCTCTCGCGCGTATTCCGGGAGCTAATTGCTATATAATACGTACTTGCCACCCTTTTTCGACGGTCTTGATCTGCACGCATGGAATCTGCTGCTCAGGATGCAGCATCTCATAATCACCTCTAGGTACTGCCTGCAACCAAAGAAATTAATTAGAAATTCCTTATCAATCCATCTATCTATAAAAACAATTGCTGGGATAAAAACACCTCCGTATTTCTTAAATAAAAAAATCCTAAAAATCGAGAGAAATAGGGAAGGACCTACCCAATTAATTTATCTGGTGAGATTTGATAATCTATCCTTTTATTAAAGCTCATGGGATTGCCGGCCTCCCAGGGCGTCCACGTCGGCAGCAAAACTTCACGTGTCTGATCGCGTGTCCGCGCCCTTCGTTGCCGTTCGATGAGCGACTCCCGTTAATCACTCCCTCCCTGCCGCAATTTCTTCCCAGCGTCACCTCCACCTCGCCCGCGTCGCCCCCCTCGCTGCCTGTGCCCGCACCGGCCTCCTCCCCCTCGTCCGCGTCCGCGGAACCGGATCCCCCTCCCCCGACTCCTCCCTCCTCCCCGCCGCCATCTAGCTGCGCCGCCCCCACGCTGGCTTCCTCCCTCTCTTGCCCTTCGCTCGCGTCGCCCCCGCCACCCGCCTCCTCACCTTCGTCAGCTCCGCCTCCTCTTCCCCTTCCTTTGCTACTACCTCCCCCACTTGACGCGTCGCCCCTCCCCCCGACCGCCCATATTCGTTCGCCGCGCTTCCACACCCCCAAAATCGCCTTGCCTTCCTACCGCACCGGCATCAGGCGACGCCTCGCGTTCGCCTCCGCCATCGTGCCCATCACCATCATCCCAAATTTGCCGGCACGGGCCAAGGCGTGGTCAGAGAGGAGCCTTCCTTTACGTCGGAGCTGTCTGTAGCGTCCTCCACCACGCTCGGTCCGAAACCTAGCTCGCCATATCCTCTAGCAGGGAGGGCGAAGGTGTCGAGGCAACAGCTGAGGGCATGGGGAAGGGCCTACCGAGGTGAGGGGTAGCGTAAGAGATAGGAGACGATGGCGGGAGAGGACAGTTGTTGCCTCAGCGGCAGAGCCCTAGAGGTCAGTGGTGGCGAACAAAATCCTCAGCCGCGATGGTTTCGATGTCGCTGTTGGTAGACGAGCTCCACCAGGTCGCCTGCGTAAGCTCCATCCGACCTGCCATCGAGCTCCACCAAATCGTCCCCATGGCTTCACCATCGCCAATCCTCGTGCCTCATAGGCAGATGTGCTGATTGGGAACAAAAGCCGCTAAGGGTGCCAATTTGGTTGACCAAACTCAAGGTACATGTCTCCTCTTCCTTTCTTTGATGTACTGCAGAAACTTCCCGTCATACCAATAGTGCATGGTTCCATATAGGTTGCAGAGCATGTCGATGCGAGTGTGGAAGACTGGAACAATAGGAAGCCTCCGGTGTCAATGCTGGTCTATTTCAACACAGATGACCTGAGGAAGCAAGCTGAAGCTTCCAAAGAAAGATTTCGGTAGGTTTCAACAAACTTTCCTACTTTGGTTCTTCTGTAACAGACTAAGACTATACTAATATTTGCCCAGCTCATGATATAGATATTCTTATCGTTGAAATGAACTGCCTTCAGGTAGAAACTCCATTCACCTCTCCTCTGTAGCTCATGTCTTCTAGATCTTCCATGTCTTTTTTGTGCTATGGTTTGCTTTTCGATCTAGGCGTCATTTCTGTCCACAAATACATTGGATTAGCACAGATTCATGTATGTTACGTTTATTTCCTTTTCGTTACAATACGCTGATTGACACCGTCATGATTGATCAGTTTTTATGACAGCGATTGATGTGTTGTGATTGCAAGCAGTTTTCTTTTACAGTGTGTACACATTTTCACCAGATGTCTCGACGATTGATATGTTGTGATTGCATAGCACTTGTATTTTTACAGCATGTATACATTTTCGCCAAGTATCTCTATCTACATAACCCATCCGTTACCGCATAGCGGCAGACCATCCCTATTTTTTGGGCTAATCTAAAGTCATGAACTCTGCCTTTGTGATAGGTTGCCTGAATTACTTCGCCTATTTTAGAAGTGCAGGTGATAGGAGTTTACTATTTATCCTAACAAAATAAAGATACACAATTATTTACATAACAGGACATCTACACACTCAAAGTTGTTGAGGTATGTCTAGATTTTTTTTGCCTAATCTAAAGTCATGTGCTCAACCTTTGTGATAAATTGCTTGAATTAGTTCAACTATTTTCAAAATGCAGGTGCTAGGAGCTCACTGTTGATCTTAACAAAAGAAAGATGAAGAATTATTTACATAACAGAACATGGACACACTAAGAGTTATAGAGGTATGTCCATACAATTTTTAACATTTGTTGTACTGTTATTTTCATACAGAGCTGTGTTTCACACTATAAAAGTCCCCAAAAATGCTTGCTTGCCTACCCTGTCTATGGTTGTTTTGTCACCCCTAATTTTTCTTTTTTTAAACCTTACAGCAACCAGTGAAACTAGTGGTTGAAGCCACTCTAATTTTAGATGCTCAATGACTCCTCTACGAGATCGGCCAAGGTAGTTAGTCCATTGTTTTTCCCTCTCTGGTTACTGCAGTTTTAGTAGGCTACCTTACATAAATGGATCAGGCAATATCATGCCACTGTGAGTATAGTAGTTTATTGCCACGGTATTGTCATAAGGTGTGACTGATGGCATGGTTACCTTTAGCTATTATGCCATGCATCAGCCATCTACTATTTTGTTCTCCAGATTTATATGTGCATTCGATTGAAGGTGATTATGCTAATATATCCCCCCCCCCTTAACAGTTACAACTATAAGAAGTAGCTAAGGTTGGAATTCATCTAGAACTTCGATTCAGAATAGTCCTTTTTTTGCACTTAACTGTTGTACTCCATAATATGTTAGTAGATTAAACAAAGTTTAGCATAGGTTCATTCCTCTTTGGATTTTGTTTGTTATCGCCCTAAAGATGATCAGTTATTTTCCACAAAAACATCATACAACTTCATACAATAAAATACGTATAGCCGTTTGTTGGGTTAACTATTTGCTAACGGTATACAAAGATGCCACACTAAAATTCTAGAAAAAAGGTGAGTACGCTAGCAACCGTTGTAGAGGATATATGCCCAAGAGTAGCTTTTAGCCTTTGTAGATGATTGGTTTCATATGAATGAAAAGTAGCTGCATTTTTTCCCACTTACCTACTCATTTATTAGGAAAATCTATATTTTTACGCATGTTCTTAGCCTGTGTCCTTTTCAGATGCCATTGGTACCGGCTAAAGATTTGCTTACACTTCATAGCCAAATACTTTTCCTGAAAGCCGTCTAAAATTTTAGGTTTGTGTATTGTAATCAATTAGAAAGGTTACCGGTCCCCCAGATAGAAACCTAAAATTGCTGCCTGATCAATCTGGATGATTCCTTTTGCGGTATTTAGATGTTGGAATGTTCTTAGCCTGTGTCCTCTTCAGATGCCATTGGTACCGGCTAAAGATTTTCTTACACTTCGTAGCCAAATACTTTGCCTAAAAAGCTGTCTAAAATTTTAGGTTTGTGTATTGTAATCAATTAGAAAGGTTACTGGTCCCCCAAATAGAAACATAAAATTGCTGCTTGATCAATCTGGATGATTGCTTTTGCGGTGTTTATATGTTGGTCATGGCTCTCTGTTTAGGATGGTTAACCATTCTAAAAGGTCTCGAAGAATACTAATCTTCATGTAGCATATTAGACCATTTGGTTGTTCTTGTATGTTCTTACTCAACGTGGAGCTAGCAATAGTCCGTACAACATGTTTTTCTTCTTCTTCTATACTTTGTGTTGATGTAGCTGTGCATGCTGCCTTTTTATTGCCTGTTTAATAAAAATGGGAGCTAAATTCTTATCCTCTACAAAACACTCATCAAATTCAATTTCATCTTAACGAATGTTCTTTCGTTTTCTGTTAGCTCCTTGATAGATGTACACTTGTGTAGCTGTGCTGTGAAGGCTTCAAAATATTAGTTTTGTGCTATGAATACCTAGGTTCTAAACTTCTAATTAATACCTTGCTTGCATTAAGAAAACATGCTGCAGCTTTTGTAGCATATTTTCAGTGCATGCATTGCTTATGATTTTTAACCGATGAAACTTCAATTTTCTTTCTCCTTTGTTGATATCTTTCTATCCTAAACCATAGGATATTAATATCTTCTAATCTCTGCTGAATTGTCATCCTAACTTTTTTTTTCCTTGTGTTGTGCAGTTTATGCTGATGGAAGCATATGCTTAGATATTTTATAGGATCAGTGGAGCCCAATATATGATGTAGCTACTATACTTACATCTATCCAGGTACAACAAAATCTTTTATGTCTTAGCAGCTCAGGTTATTTGGTCGCAAACATTTTGTATTGTCTGATTGTTGCCCTGTTACCACAACATATATTTTCATACCTGTACCATGCTTCCAATTTTTTATTTCGGACATACTTGGGTGACCATTCAATGCTAGGTATATTTTCAGCCACATATCGAACATATCTAAATGGTAATTATGAGTTGTTTATTGTGATCGAGTGTGAGTCCAAATGTCCAATACTTCTGAAATGCTTTAGCAAGTTATGAGCGGTAGGAAACCAAGAGCCAGTTGTTTCGACATATAACGGGGGTCAATTACAAATTAATCCATCATCAATTTTTTTGGAAGTTGAATTAGTTAATAGTTGTTTCGACATATAACGGGGGCCAATTACAAATTAGTCCATCATCAGTTTTTTTGGAAGTTGAATTAGTCAATCTGTTTAAATAGTTAATAGTCATTTTATTATTTGTATATACTTTTGGATCTTTAGCTTTCCCTGCGATCTCCACTGTGCCTTGCTGACTAGGTGGCAAAAAGGCGAGATTGTACTGTCGATAGTCAGTCTAAAGCTTCGCAGGGCAAAACTTTCAATTGATTGCCTCTGCCGTCTCGATTTAATTGTATTGCCTCAAAACGTCTGCTTAGTGAATGGTCTCTTCTAGAAAGTAGAAACAAGTTGGGATGTGCTATTCACAATATGAAAGGTCTGAAGCTTTTATAAATCACGTAGAAAGTTTGCTCACATAAATTATGACTAAATTTATTCTTAGGAAAAAACAAAAAAAACAATTGTAGCAAATGCATCTCTCGACTTATGTTAAGATATCATAGAAGCTATAAAGTAATCTATTTGATCTTATGGATTGTCAGTTTATAAATGCAATGGACTCTTTCATTGCCACTTCATGTGCCGCACATTATGACGTGTACATTTTTTTAGCTTTGTTCCATTCTTTTTTCATCTAGCCATTTCATCAGTGAAAATATCATAGTTTTGCAAACTTCAGCTCCTACTGTGTTCAACTTTCAATTCTACAAAGGTGATATAAATTTTTTCATAGGTTTTTAAATTATGTCTATAGTGTTGGAATTAATATGGGCTAGGCCCAAATTTATATTCTAATTAATTCCTGGTAAATCTCAAAGGCCCATGTGCATATGCTAAATCTGTTTAGTCCCACATAGAGAGATGAAGGGGAGTTACACCACTTTATAAGGTGGAAAGTGGTAGCCCCTCTTGTGGAATTGGAAAGAGCCAACACAAGCGCTCGCTCGCTCGCCTCACCGAGCCGTGCCGTGCGTGTGCGTGTGCGCTCAGGCGTGTCAGGTGCGGACGCGATTTTCTTTATCTATTCGAAAATCGAAACGTACTGACTCATAATTGATGGCGAATCAATGGCAACCTTTGGTCTTCTGGTCTCTTTGTTTTTGGCTGATAAAAAGAACAGAGTTCTGCTTCTTGATGGCGAATCAATGGCAACATTTGTCCTTTCGATTCTGCTTATTGATGGCGACTGTTGGCCTTTCGATTCTGCTGAATCAATGGTGACTGTTGGCCTTTGGACTCCTTCCTTTTGGCTATTTAAGAGAACTGAGAGAACTGGTTCTGGTTCGATCTTTCCACTTCCACAATTCAGAATTCCATAGTTCTTGTTGCTGTCTCTGGCGATCTCCATCCCGGCGAGGCGCGTGTACGGTTGCACTGGAAGAGTAGGCCTCCGGAACCCTCGTCGTTGAAGGCTTGCACGAGCGAGGACGAATAAGGTTTTTGGGGAGCGTTCGCGCGACTGCTCGCTGATCCTCTGCTACATCTACATCAACTACACGACTACTACCACGACATCCACTACGCCATGACGAACGACGTCCTCATCAAGAACTCTGCTGCAGCTTCGTCTTCCACCGATTCTGGGTATGACTATCTCTTTCTTATTACTTGGTTTGTTTTACTATCTGTTGTTGTCTTGAATACTGAGATAGTTATGCTAGCTTCTGTTCTTCTAGAATCTAGTATGGCTATAGTGTTCTGGGTTATCTGCTTTGTGAAAATAGGTAGAGTATTTTCCATGTTTTATCTAGCATATTTCTGGATTAAAGTAATTCGAAAAATGCTTATATACTCAACAATCCAAAAACCTTATTCTAGGCATAGGCATTTTTCGTCAACTGGCTTTGCTACCACGCTCAAACCCCCTGAATTCGATGGTGCGAATCACAAGAGGTGGCGCACCAAGATGGTGCTTTGGCTAACTGCCATGAATGTTTTCAATGTGGCAAATGGCAAGTCTGAAGGAACACTTACTCCTAAACAGGAGCAAGCGTTCGAGGCTGCTGATAACCTTTTAAAGGTGCCGTGGTTAGTGTTCTTGGTGAGAAGTTAGTTGATGCATACATGGTGATTAGAACTGGGAAAGAGATGTGGGATGCACTTGAGGCCAAATTTGGGGTTTCGGATGCACGTAGTGAATTGTATCTCATGGAGCAATACCATGACTATAGAATGGTTGATAGCCGTTCTGTAGTTGAACAGGCTCATGAGATACAATCCATGGCCACAGAACTTGAGTACTTCAAATGTGTGTTACCGGACAAATTTATCGCGGGAGGCATTATTGCCAAGCTTCCTCCTTCTTGGAGGAATTTCGCTACTTCTCTGAAACACAAGAGACAAGAGGTTTCTGTTGAAAATCTCATTGGGTCTCTTGATGTTGAAGAGAAGGCGAGGGCAAAAGATACACACACTAAAGGTAATGAGGGACATTCTAGTGCCAATGTGGTGCAGAAGAAGAATGGCCAAACTCAAAAGTTCAAAGGAAAAAATAAGAGTGCACAAACAACAAGCTTCAAGACCTGGAGTATCCTGGAAGAGAATGTGGGCTGCTCTTTATTAATATGAACTAGGATTACAAGACCTGACTAGGGACTATCTCTAATTACACCGAATGTATTGAATACTACTGCTTTGGCTTCTGTGTTGCCTTGCTTTGTGTGTCTTCTGTTGTTCGTTGTCCTCTCGTCTTCTGCGTTCCACCATTAAATAACTCCCGAAGAGGCGACAGTTATTCCTGGAGAAGGCGTCCCTGGTGAAACGTTACGACTGGTCGGAGGTTTAGGGTAGTTAACAACGTGTTAACTACCTTGCGGTTAAGTGCCTGTGAAAAGCTTAACCGTAGGGTGGTTTATTGTCAGTGTCTTGTATATCATCGCATGGTATGGAACGTTCTGCATGTGTTCCATTCATCATACGGTAAGGGGTGCTTGTTCATAGTTTTTCCGAGTAGCTACCTGATCGAAGCCTAGTCCGACCAGGGTACCCATCGTGTAACCTCTGGAATCCTCACGACCAGTGAGGTCATTAGCCTTAGGGGTTACGACCATGAAAACTTATGGTCTTCTATGTATTAAATTAATACATAAAGGTTTTAATCCTCGTCAGCTAGCCCCCGAACTTTAAATGAATGGGTCGTATGAACACCTTCTTTCGATGAATTTGTATCGGGTAGACCCCCATTTAATGCCGTGACATTCGAGGAGGTTTGTGTTCATTTTAAAGTTGAGGACTTGCTTTGGGAACTAAAGAGTTTCTCTGTCCGTTGGGCGAAAAAGAAGCTTTTTGCCGTTTAGATTTTTGTGGGTAACATCCGATCGTGATTTAAAGATCTGAGGCTATAAAATCCCCATTGCTAGAGCTTTTGGAGTTTTTATGCTTCCAGATCCCTTTTCTGATCTCCTTTGCCGACAAAAAATCTTTAGTCCTCTTTTCTTGTTCTTCCGACCACAAAATCTCCATCGAACACTACTCATCCTTGAGGATTTTCATCATGTCGGAGCAAATCACGAAGTGGTTGCCTTCGGAATTGAGCAAGAAAAAGCTTGAGGCGTTGGAGAAGGTTGGGATGCTCCCGGACAAGAATTTGATCAGATGGAAACCGGCGTTTGGAGAGCATTTTTCAAGCCGCTAAGATGGGGAAATCCCTGTTTTCCTTGCCTACATCAAATGCGGGCTGAGGTTGCTAGTACACAAATTCCTTCTCTGTGTTCTTGAGTTCTACGGGGTGGAATTGGTGAATTTGGCCCCAAATTCCATCGCCGATATCAGCATCTTCACATATTTGTGTGAAGCATACCTGAGAGTGCCTCCAAGTTTGAAGCTCTTTAGGTATTTCTACCGAATGGTGATGGGGAGAACCACGGAGACTCCCGGAGAATGTACATTGCGCCTTCACGATGGGAAGGCCGATGAATACATTCATATGTACTCGAAATCCTCGTGGTCGTCATGGAAGAAGAACTGGTTCTATATGACGGTTACGAGGGATGATGGCCTCTACTTCGCCAGGATGAGAGCGAATAAAAATCTCAAGTGGAGGAAGACCGTGGAGAAGACAGGGGTGGTCGGACGATGGGTGGACGCCATCTACGACCTGCGAGTCAAGGGCTTGACCTCTTGGCATGTGGTGAGGGACTTCACCAAGCGCCAGATTAGTCCACTGAAGCTTCGGACTCACTCCCTGATTTGGTCTATTGGTCGTGATGAAGCTATCTCAGGAGGTGGTAAGTCTTTGAGATAAACTCCAACCAATATTTTCATTTGATTAATGTACTACCTTAAAACCTGTTCATATTTTGTTTTCTCTCCTTTTCTTTTAAAGTTCTTTCCCCTGAGGAAATTAGAGAGTGGATCAGGCTGATCTGTGTAGGGGAGCCTGGAGAAAAGGCTGGATTCCCCGAGATCTTGGCCATAGTTCCTGCTGAAGAAAGACTAACAAGGCTTAAGGTAAACAATTAAAATTTCTTTTATCATGCATACATATTCTCCGATCAGATTTTTGATCATGTTCTATTTCTGTAGTTGGTCGGGTTGCGAATCGCATAAACTGGTGAGGCTAAACATCCCACTGTTATTCCGACCGATTCGTGCCCAGATGCATTGGAAGAAGATGAATCTCCCGAGGTAACAAAACATTTCAGAGGAATATATATATAGTTTAGATAAAAGATTTCATCACCTAACCAAATTCGTTTATTGGTTTAGGTGGAGAAGGTCAAGGCAATGATTGCACAAGCTGCGGAGGTCGCCAACCCCAAACCGGTCGTTGATCGGGCGCTTATTACTAAAACAAGCGGTCTGCGAGGTGGTGAAACCACTCCGCCTGACCAAATAGTCAAGGACGTAATCCTTGACGAGCTGATCGAGGGCATTGCTTCCAACATCTTGTTGGATGATGCAATGGATTTGGCCAATTCTGCCAGTTCGGAACCGGCAAGATCAGAAGAAAAGAAAAGGAAGGGTGACGGCACAGATTTTACTCTTCCGCGTTTTAAAGTCAAATCTCATAAACTAACTAGGTATGCACAAATGAAAGTGGTCGTATAAGCGCATACCTCTAATAATTTCTTGATGATTTGATGTTTTTTGAACTTCCCTTCTTTGCTTTGTATAGGTCCTCACGGTGTTCAGTGCGTTTCGGCCGGACTCCTTCGAGACCGTGTACTTGTGGAGGTCCATGAGCAGACCATTTCTCAGGACAGAGTTCCTGAGGAAAGAGTGGTCAGAAAAGTCCCCGAGCAGACGTCAGGGCCAATGGTCGAGTTGAAACCACTGGTGGTTCTAATTCCTTCTGCGGAGGTAGATGCCTCTAAAGGCCCTCAACAGGTTCCGACCATTGTTGGTAATTCTCCTCAACTTGACAAGTTCCCTTTTCACCCCCGATTCATCGAGGATAAGGAGCTTGACGAGGCATGGGGAAAAATATTGGATCATCAAATCAAAATACATCCTGATTCAATATTTGGCAGATATAATGATTTGGCGATTCGGATAAGTATCTACGACCAGTTTCATTGTCTCTCTAAAAAATCTTTTATATAGAATTTTTTTAAAGAGGAAAATGTTATTTGAGCAGCACATGGTCGAGAATTTTGCTGTGGTCGGAGGACTGAACCAACGGATTAAAGACTTGGAGCAGAAACACTCCGAATTAGAAAGTAAGAACTTTCCCCTTAACCTTTTTCTTTCTTCAACGCTTCGCCCTTTGCTAATTATTCTCTCTTATCGTATTCGATAGATTTGGAGAAAATAAAAGAAGAGATCCTGGCTGAGAAAGCCAAGATAGCTCTGCTTGAAGAAGAAATCAAAGTTAAGAACCGGTCGATCGCCAAAGCGACGACCAGCAAGGAAGAACATAACAAGAAAATTGAAGGTAACAGGTCGTAAACTTGACTTATTATCTTCCTCCAATTAGTTTTGTGCTTATTACCTGTTTTACTCTTGCAGAGCAAAAGTAAGCTTTAGACAGAGTAGAAAAGACTCTGAAATTTGAGCAAGATAAAGAGGCGGCTCTCGTTCAAAGTATAGATGAAAAGACTCTATTTTTGAACAAGATGATCTTTGATATGGGATCAGGATCAAGCCTGCCTACTTCAAGAGATCCAGTAGAGAAAATGAACTACTTGGGTCAACTTCTAGAGGATCTTAATACTCTGCTCAAGACTACTCGGAAGAACTATGCTCAGGCCATGAAAACAGGCGTTGCTAGTGGAGTTAGTTTTGCTTTGGCAAAATTGAAAGTTTCCGACCCCTCCATTGATCTCCAAGTTGTTGAAGATGACTTCAACTGCCCACCTGAGGAGGCGACCATGTTCATGGAAGAACTCAAGCCACTCGGAGATAATGTTGTAGAGGAGATGGAGGTCGGATCTCCATCAAGCAGTAATTAGTCTGGGAATATTTCTAGAGTAGGCTCCTGCAAAAAATGTAAAAATATTGAATATGTATAAAACTTACCTTTTATGTCATTAATAATGCCTTTGTTTATCCTATTTGACTCTTTTTTAAAAAAATTCTCATACACTTCCTAGCCCCCGACTGCTGTATAGTAGAAGAACTTTACTATACAAGCAGGTAGCCAAGAAAGAGAATGAAAGTCGAAACCATTGTTTTGAAGGTATGTGCCGACATGAAGTCAAAACTGATCGTAGCAATACTAGGAAATCACTTTGGTCGGAACCAGCTTATGACTTCATCTAGTTATAGATCTTTGTTTGTCATGATCGAAATACCAATCAAAAGTTGTACATGGTCAGATAAAAGACCTTGTTATGTGACATAAGAAGAAATGCAAAAATGAATGCAACAAATTATAAGTGAACTTTGTTTATATCTATTATCCTAAAGTCTGGTCGGAAGGAATGCTTAGATGTGAAATCATATAACATATTTCGTAAAACGTGTTCAAGCTCTCTATCCGATTGGTAGCGAGGATCGTGAAGAAAAGAACCGTCGGTAGGAAGCTCCTTCGATTAAGGGACCACGTCTTGAAAAAGGAGAGACTTGACTAGGAGGCTTTCCGTGTCCCGACCAGTAGCCAGACAAGAGTAGAGCAGAATCTTGAAATAATGAAATATAATCTTCATAATCTTAGGCACATCATTCAGTATGGAAAGTTATTTGTATGATGCTCTGATTACTCATATATTTCTTTAAGAAAAGAGAGTTGTCGTGTGTGGAAAAATGCTCACGACTAGGACCAATACGGCATATGATATAGAAGTCGTTGCCATAGAGTAACAGAGATCCTTGGAAAGGATATCAGAGAGAAAATTGTCTTCTCCGACCAGTTTAAATTAACAATCATGAACGACCAGCCTATAGATATATATATATAAGCAAGGTTACTTTTCTTAATGAATAAATGAATTTATTGAAATAGAAATAATTGAAAGAATATATAAAAAATAATTAAACATAGAACTTACGAATTGATCAATGTTCCAAGAATTTGACAAAATTTGCCCATCGAGACATAGCTAGTCGTGCGGAACACAGTCGGGTGACTTGACCACAGTGTAAGGACCTTCCCACTTGGGAGAAAGTTTATTGCGATTTGCTTGGTTCGAATTTTTCGAGAACCGGATCACCTCTGACAAAGGTCTGCGAGGTTGCACCTTCGACTATGGTACCTTCGCATGGCTTGTTGGCAGACTGCTGATCGTATAAGGGCTTGGTTTCGTCGTTCTTCAAGGAAATTGATATCGTCGAATCTTCGTTCATTCTGATCGTTTTCATTAAAACGGCTAGTCGATTCGGCGAAACCAATTTTGAGTTCTGGAGGAAGCATGGCTTCAGCCCCATAAACCAAAAAGAATGGTGTTTCACCGGTCGCACGACTGGTCGTGGTTCGAACGGCCCATAATACAGATGGGAGTTCTTGAGCCCAAGCTCCTGACCGTTTGATTAACTGGTCGAATACTCGGCGTTTGATCCCTTGCATAATGATACCATTAGCTCGCTCAACTACTCCATTGCTCTGCGGATGAGAAATAGAAGCAAAATGAATTTTGACACCAAGTTCATCGCAGAATTCTTGGAATTGACTGCTAGAGAACTGGGCGCCATTATCTGTGATTATACGACTGGGTACACCAAATCGTGTGATCACATTTTTCATGAGGAATCTCTTAGCGGTCTCAGTTGTTGTTTTAACAACCAGCGCAGCCTCGATCCATTTTGTAAACGTGTCAATCATGACGAAAAGGAATTCGAAGCCCCCGGGTGCTCTTGGGAAAGGTCCTGAATGTCGATCCCAGGTTGCAAAAGGCCAAGAAAGAGGAATTGTTTGTAAAGCTTGTGCCGGCTGATGTACTTGTCGGCTATGAACCGACATTATACGCGCCGTCACAAGTCCTTTTGCATCATGAAGGCGGTTGGCGATAGTATCCTTGCTCAAGGCTTTACCGACCCGGTGTTCTCAGAGGAATGATGTGCTCCATGAGACTCCTTCATGGATTTGATCGACAACTTAATGCCATCCGTTTGAGATATGAATCTTATCAACACTCCATGAGATCCTCGTTTATACAAGGTATGCGATCGATTAGAGTGTATGATTTGGCTTTTAAATGCTATCTGATCGGCCTCTACATCACCTTCCTAATTATGTCATCTTTGAAGATAATTGTAGATCGATGTCATCAATCTCTACCTTGATCGTGATGGCGCCAATCGTCAACGACACATGGAGCATCCATGTTCCTTTGATTGGTTTGTTCGACCAAGAAAGAATCATGTATGTTCTCGGAAGGCTCGACTACCGAGGGTGAATCGAGTTGCTCGAGAAAAACTCCGGCGGAGACGGTTGACCTCGTGGAGGCCATCCGTGCCAACCTGATCCGCGAAAAGTTTTCCTTTCTAGGAATATGTTGGATCTGAAAACCGAAGAAGTGCTTTTTGAGTTTTCGTACTTCCACCAGATAAGATGACATCTTGGTACTCGAGCATTGATACTCTTTCCCTACTTGATTCGCTACTAGTTGAGAATTGCCTTTCACTAGTAATCTGCGAATCCCGAGTGAATGAGCTGCTCGGAGTCCTGCCAGTAAACCTTCATATTCTGCCACATTATTTGTGGCAGGAAAATTTAACTGGATGGCGTACTTGATGTGTTCGCAAGTAGGGGATATCAGGATCACTCCAACCACCGATCCTTTTAACATCAAGAAACCGTCAAAGTACATTGTCCACTCCTCGTGGTGTTCGTACTCGGGCCCTTGGGTGGGTTCAGGGTTTGTCCATTCGGCAATGAATTCTGCTATTGCCTGGGACTTTATTGCTGTTCGTGAGATAAAATAGAGGTCAAACGCCCCTAGCTCAACCGCCCATTTTGCTATTAGTCACGATGATTCCTGTTTCCAAGGACTTGACCAAGGGATATCCGATCGATGCGACCACTTTGTCGACTGAAAGTAGTGCCTTAGCTTCCTTGAAGACATAAGGAGACCATAGAGCAACTTTTGTACTGTGGGTATCTTTCATTTGGTCCATGTAAGACTTAACACGTAATAAACCGGTCGTTGGATGTTATCCTTTCTCGACCAATTACCGCTTCTTGTTTGTGGAGTTCTTTGCCACGTACATTAGCGGTGTTTCTCCCGATCTCGGAGACTAAGACGGGGCACTTGTAAGGTACTTTTTAAGTTTTTCAAAGGCATCGTTTGCCTCTCTAGTCCACTCGAAACTCCCATATTTCCGAAGAAGTTTAAAGAAAGGTAATCCTTTTTCCCCCTAACCTTGCTATGAAACGACTTAGCGCTGCCATACAGCCGGTTATTTTTTGGACTTCCTTCTTTATGGTCGGAGGACGCATCTGGTCGATGGCCACTATTTTTACTGGGTTTGCTTCAATACCTCTAGCCGATACTAGGAAACCAAGCAATTTTCCAGCGGAAACTCCGAACACACACTTTTCTAGATTCAACTTGAGGTTATGCCTTCTCAAGTTGTTGAAAGTTTCTTGTAAGTCAGAGATGTGATTGCCAGCGTTGGTGGTCTTTATGACCAGATCGTCAACGTAAGCTTCTAGATTCCGACCTATTTGTGGACTAAAAGTTTTTTTGCATCAACCTTTGAAAAGTTGCACCAGCATTTTTGAGACCAAACGGCATCTTAACATAACAATAAGTGCCATATGGAGTGATGAAAGAAGTTTTCTCCTCATCCTCTTTACACATACTAATCTGGTAGTACCCTGAATACGCATCTAGAAAATTTAGTAATTCGCACCCAGAGGTAGAATCTACCAGTTGATCAATGCGCGGAAGGGGAAAATCATCATTTGGACAAGCTTTATTAAGATTTGTAAAGTCGATACACATTCGCCATTTCCCATTATTCTTCCTAACCATCACAGGGTTGGCAAGCCACTGAGGGTGGTTGACTTCACGGATGAATCCAGCCTTGAGAAACTTGTCAATCTCTGACTGGATTGCCTCCTTCAGATCAGGTGCAAAACGTCGTAGCTTCTGCTTGATCGGTTTCTTATCAGGCTAGAGAGCTAGCTTGTGCTCGATCACCTCCCGGGGGACTCTGGGCATATCGTACGCCTGCTAGGCGAATACGTCCTGATTTGCTCGGAGGAAGGAGACAAGCAACTCTTCCTATTTAGGATCGAGTCTTGCTCCGACCAGAACCTTGCGAGCAGGTGGGTCAGCATTTTCTGGCCCAGGTAGTGACTTGGTGCTGTCCGGAGAAACGCCTTTGTCGAGTGATACCTCTTTTGACTGATCGAAGGGTTTGGGTATCACCTTCGGTCTCGAGTGTTTGGCTTGCATGGTAGATAGATTAGCCTCTCTGGTCGGAAGTTCATCGACCAATTCAAAGGATTTTCGATCACATACATAAGCCATTTTTCGATCTCCCCGAATAGTGATGACTCCCTTTGGCCCCAGTATTTTCAGACTTTGATAACCGTAATGCGTGGCTATCAAGAACTTTGCTAATGCATGTCGACCAAGAATTCTGTTGTATGCGGATTCAAAGTTTACCACATCAAACCAAATTTTTTCCGTTCGAAAGTTATCAAGCCTTCCGAACGTAACCAGTAGGGAAACTTGTCCTATCGGTTTAGCGGTGGAGCCAGAAACTATGCCATGAAAAGCATATTTCACTGGTTTTACCTTTGACATGGGGACCTGCATTTCTTCTAAAGCTCCCGCAAATAATATATTCAAAGAACTACCTCCATCTACTAAGACTCGATTAACCCTACAATTATTAATGGCTGGTTCAACAACAATAGGGAACCTACCTGGTTGAGTCAAAGGGATGGAGCAGTCATCTTTGCTGAAGGAAATTGCCATGTCCGACCACTTCGATTGCTTGATAATGGTCGGAGATTCGACGAAGTTGACCTGCCGCTCCATGGTCTTCAGATGATGTTTGGATTTGTATGAAGAAGATCCTCCAAAAATCATGTTGACTGTGTGTTGGGGATCCTGGTACTCCATCACTTCGTCGCCATCCTTGTCCTTTTTGGAGCTCGTTTCTCTGGGTTCTTGTATTGCGGGAAATGGTCCTTCACCTGCATAATAATCCTCTAGTTTCTTTTGCGAGACTCGATAGGTGCGCAGATCATGCCCTCGTCACCGGTGAAGTGGACACCACTTCTTCTTTTTCTGGAATCCCTCGGTCGGAGCTTTCGTCTTGCCCCGACCGGTGTAGTCCTTCTTACCCTTCATGAATTTATCAGGAACGGCTAGGGCCTCCTTGTCGTCGGGTCTGCGGTTCTTTTTCTTCTTAAGAGACTTCTTATTCTTTTTCTCTGGTTTGTCCAGGTCGGGCTGAGGAATCTTGTCTTTCCGATCAATAGCTTCACACCACTCGATTGCTTCGCTAGCGGTGGCATACTTGTCGGCCATGTCAAAAAGCTCAACTGTTGTTCTTGGAGGGTTCATTGCTATGTCCTCCGTAAACCGCCGATTTCTCAGACCTGTTTTAAAAGCCTGAATAACAAATGACTCTGCGGTCTCGGGTATAGAATTGCGAACCTGGCTGAACCTCTTGATGTATTGACGTAAAGTCTCATCAGAACCCTGCCGGATTCGGTGGAGATCATCCTCCTTCCTGGCGGCGTCAGACGTACTCGAAGTTTGCAATTAGAAGATCGCATTTAGAAGATCATAGAGTTGCTCCCAAGTATAGATTGATTCGACCGGTAGGTTCAATAACTACGACCGGGCAGACCCTTCGAGCACAATGGGTAGATAGTTGGCCATCACATTCTCATCGCCTCCAGCAGCTCTGATGGCGGTGGTATATATTTGGAGAAATTTCAATGGGTTTTGAGTTCCATTGAACTTGTCCAAGTTGGCCGGTCGGAACCGGTTAGGCCAACACACAGCTTGGAGCCCTGCAGAGAAGGCTCGACAACCTATGATTGATTCATGGCTCTGGGAGGGTGCCGGATTGTAATCGGTCGGAGACCGGTTTCTAAGATTGGAACGCTCGAACTCCAGTGTGCCGATCCAGTCGTAGACATTGGTATGATGCCTTCGACCGCCTACTTGATTCAGACGATGTCGGAGATCGTCAGGTCCAAGCGGTGGTTCTTCTCGACGTGATGGGGGAGTGGCTTCCTGGAATAACCTTCTCCCCTCGTGACTCTTTGGTCGGAATCGTCGAGGAGGCCTTGGTATCGATTGTTCCCGAGCATGACCATGCTGTCCCCTGCTGAGGGAGGAACGCTGGGATGAAGTCATCGTTTGACTCCTGAAACCCTTTGTTCGATGCGACGCTCCGTGCCGCATGGCTCGTTGGAGAATTTCGGATACTTGACCTATGAGTCAGTACAAAACCCGAGTTTACGCTAAAGTAGTATCGAATTATTTAACATATCTTGAACACGTCGCAAGTTTTGTACGATTCATAGAAGGTCTCGGGGGTTCATCTTGGTCGTAGGTGTATCTGGACTGAACCTTCACCCGACCTTTGGATTTGATCTGTCCTATCGCCACTCTAGGTGGGCAACGCCAGGTAGCGTTAAGCGATTGGCGTCGATCGACTCGTGGACTCCGGAAGTTGGTGCTCGATGGCGGATCATCTCTAACAACACGTGATGGCGTGGTAGAGAATGTAGGACCGTCGCAGGTATCTTGATTTTCATGTCCGATCGCGTTGACCCGTGCCTCCGGCCGACCGATCTTCCGATGAGCTTCCGCCGTAACTAATGGAGAGCTTCTCGATTATTACGCGAAGTTTCGGGGCGGAGAGCGGTTGGAAATGAGCACCTCCGAGGTCTCCTCGGCTGATCCGGCGAATCGCCGATCGTATCTTGAAGCGTGATCATCCCCACATGGCTCTCGACGGTGGAGGCTTCATCGACACGTGCCGGATGTCGGTTGACTCCTAAATTGCGAAGCCGTAGGAGAATATCTTTCACCATGATTTCATCAAGGGTATAGAGATTTTCAGTGGTGGTGCTGAAATTTCTTCACCTATTTTGCCGGTTGGAAAGACCGGGCTTGAAGAGGTCCCCTAACATTCTGAGCTGATCGGAATGGCTGGTTCCCCTGATTGCGCCACCGGTAATGGTGGCGCATCCTCGTCCATCCGGTCGACCTCGCTATCGTCGGCGACGTGCGAGCCGGCGGAGGAGGAAGAGGAGGATGATCTGCCATTTTCCTCCATAGCACGGATGCATCCTTCCATATCGAGGTCGGCGTAGTCCGCCAAGTTGAACCAATTCTCCTCATTCCAAACTCCGGGCATATTCGCATTAGCGATTGCGTGAATTTGGGCGAGGTTTTGTATGGCGAAGCGTTTCTTGAGAAACTTACGCCCTCTTCCCCATGGACGGCGCCACTGCTGACGATCGAGTCGCCGATCTTCTGAAATAAAAAGAGAAAATGACGTGGAGTATCCGGAAGAGAATGAAATTTGCTCTTTATTAATATGAACCGATTACAAGACTGACTAGGGACTATCTCTAATTACACGAATGTATTGAATACTCTTGCTTTGGCTTCGTGTTGCCTTGCTTTGTGTGTCTTCAGTTGTTCGTTGTCCTCTCGTCTTCTGCGTTCCACCATTAAATAACTCCGGAAGAGGCGGCAGTTATTCCTGGAGAAGGCGTCCCTGGTGAAACGTTACGACTGGTCGAAGGTTTAGGGTAGTTAACAACGTGTTAACTACCTTTGCGTTAAGATGCTGTGAAAAGCTTAACCGTAGGGTGGTTTATTGTCAGTGTCTTGTATATCATCGCATGGTATGGAACGTTCTGCATGTGTTCCATTTATCATACGGTAAGGGGTGCTTATTCATAGTTTTTCCGAGCAGCTACCTGATCGAAGCCTAGTCCGACCAGGGTACCCATCGTGTAACCTCTGGAATCCTCACGACCAGTGAGGTCGTTAGCCTTAGGGGTGACGACCATGAAAACGTATGGTCTTCTATGTATTAAATTAATACATAGAGGTTTTAATCCTCGTTAGTGACAATGAAGTTGATTCAATATAGACAATGGCCATACAATGGAATTAGGCATAGCTATGAACCGAAAGATAGGCATTGAAATAACTTAGTAAAAGTAAGCATGCATACATCTTTAAAACACAACATAAGTATCTTGAAATAATAAGTGCAATATGGTCAAAGGTGCAACTTGCCTTGCTCAAGGTCTTTAAGGAACTCTCGCTCCTCACGGCCTTCGCAATCTACACGGTGAAAAACAAAATAACTCAAATAGAGCTCCAGCAAAATCCAAAGAAACTCCAATAAAACTCCAATATAAAACCAACTGAGAGGTTAGGCGATCAGGAGGAGGTCCAAAGAGCTTGGAGGGAGATCCAAGACTTGAGGGAGAAGGTCCAGAGAACTTGCCGATGGAAACAGAGAGTGGAAATGAACAAGAGGGTAAAGAGGAAGGGCTGCCCAAGCTATATATAGCTAGAGCCATTGAGCTTTCCCAAGATACGGGTGTTCATGAGTTGGTTAAGAGGACAATGGAAGCAGGCAAGGGATGTGACAAAAGTATGGCACGGGTGCTGCAAAAAGTGGTAGCATTTAATGTGATACAATATGCATTAAATGTGGGGGAGACTCCTTTGCACAAGGAAATAGTCAAAGGATAAAGAAACATGGGCGTGACTACCAAGTGGGTCCAGTCAAGACCCGAAGGGGAGGTCCTGCGGAGACCTTGAGGAGGTCCGCAGAGGACAAGGGGAGGTCCTCACCCACTGGGGAGGTCCAGGCGCACAAGACCGGAGGTCCTGGCCACCAAGTGGTCTTAACTCGCAAGGGAGGTCCTTGCAAAAGGATTGGGAAGAGGTCCTGTGAATCAAGGAGGTCCCAAAGATACGATCACGGGGAGATCCTATGGATAGGAGGTCCAAAAGACACAACAATGGGGAGGTCCTATGGATAGGAGGTCCAAAATACACAACAATGGGGAGGTCATATGGACAGGAGGTCCAAAAGACACAACTATGAGGAGGTCCTGTGGATAGGAGGTCCAAAAGACCCGCTCACGGAAGGCCCGAAGGTCAAGATTAAAAGTAAGGGGAGGTCCTGACGGTTGGATCTCCGAAAGGGGGGTCCAACGGCCAATATCAAGTGCAAAGGGAGGTGCAGACGGTTAGGATCTCCAAAGGAGGTCCTAACGGTCAGATCTAAATAAGGGAGGTGCAGGCGGTTAGGATCTCCAAAGGGGAGGTCCTAATGATCAGATCTAAATAAGGGGGAGGTCTGAACGGTTAGGATCCCCAAAGGGGCGGTCCTAACGATCAGATCTACAAAGGGGGAGGTCTGAACGGTTAGGATCCCCAAAGGGAGGTCCTAACAATGATCTACAAAGGGGAGGTCCGAACAGTTAGGATCCCCAAAGGGAGGTCCTAACGGTCGATCTACAAGGGGAGGTCTGAGCAGTTAGGATCCTCAAGGGAGGTCCCTGGTCGGATCTACAAAGGGGGAGGTCCGAGCAGTTAGGATCTCTAAAGGGAGGTCCCTGGTCGATCTACAAAGGGGTGAGTCCGAGCGGTTAGGATCTCCAAAGGGAGGTCCTAACGGTCAGATCTACAAAGGGAGGTGGGCGATAGCGAGATAAGAAGCAGGAGAAGCGGGAGCCATTGGATTTCCATCGAACGGGTCAAGGGAATTGGGCCGTTCGGACCGAGCGAACGCCCCAACAGATCGGGGCCGTCCAATACGGATCGGACGGTTCTAAAGGAGTGGGACGTTCGGACCACCCGAACGTCTCACCAAGATCAAACTGTACAACGCAAATCGAACGGTACACAAGCGATAGAGGTTTGGATCAAGCGGAGGGCTCGAACGGGTACGAGGGAGGTCCAAATGAACACAGAGGAGGTCCCAGAGGACACAGGGAGGTCTGATTAGACAAGGAGGAGGTCCTAAAGGACACAGGGGGGGTCCTGAAGGACACGGGGAGGTCCAAATAAATTTTAAGATGGTTCTAGGAGCACGGGAAGGTCCAATCATAGGTTTCAAGAGGTCCTAAGAAACGGTAACACCGCAATGTGGGGGCGGTACTACCGTTATCAGGTAGTTCCGACTGCTACAAGGTGGTAAGGAAATTCCAGAACACATGTTTCTGGACTCTCGATTTTCCCTCGGAGCGGTATTACCGCGATTTGAAGGGTGGTAGTGCCGGGTTGGGCATAGAAGAAAACTTCTAGAGAGAGTTTCAAGGATTAAAGCAAATGAGGTAAGTCCAAATGGACACAATGGGGTTCAAAAGATACAGAGAGTGAGTTCAAATGGATTTGAGAAAGGTTTAGACTTGGAGAGGTCTAAACTTGGGAAGGAACCACGTAGGAGGTTTAGACCAGGGAAGGCACAAGCACTAGGGGAGGTCTAGACCTAAGGAGGTCTGGCCCAAAGGAGAGCAAAGCAAGCACAGAAAAAGGGGAAGATCACCAAAGCTCCAACAAACTCAACAAACCATCAAGGAATTTTAGTTGAAGTTTGAGTTAGTCAATTTGAAATCCATCCTGAAATTTCAAATTAAGCTTTGAATTCTCATCAAAACAAAATGGTTCTTTTTATTTCGAAGGTTCAAAAAGGCTCCTAAAATCAGGGTGTTACACAAACAGCTATGAATCCGGCAGATCCCTTCACAAAGGGTTTATCACAAAATGTGATAGACAATGCATCGAGGGAGATGGGTTTGAGACCCACGTGAGTTATACCATAGTGGTAACCCATCCTATGTGAGAGGAGATCCTATGAAGTAGGATTGGCGAAACAAGCTATTGGTTAACTGGGAGGAGAGTACCTTTATAGACCCACCCATTGGAGATGCAATTCTCCTAAATCAGATGGCGGGTTGATTTTTATCTTAATATATTCGTGGCTTGTTAAAACAAAGATCTTTGTCCTCTGAGCGAGCGTCTTGAAAGAACACACCTATATGAGCCCGATCGCTAGTCACGCCTATGAAATAGGGTAATTTCTAGAAAGCTCATGAATAGGATAGGAGTATGACTTATATGCTCCAACTTGAGTGGGGATGCTGGCAGCCTAGTATCAGTTAGGACTTAAGCGAAACTTATTCACACAAAACTGTCAATTCAAGGCTTAGTCCATTGTGCAGTTGTGGATTAGTGTAGCTTCTATTCTAGGTGGATGTTCAACCTTAACCGGTCTCCATCAAAACACTGGTATATTAAAACAATACTGTGGATCAAGGCATTTGGCATGTGCCCTTGGGATCTGGTGGGGGGTTGTTAGAATTAATATGGGCTAGGCCCAAATTTATATTCTAATTAATTCCTGATAAATCTCAAAAGCCCATGTGCATATGCTAAATCTGTTTAGTCCCACATGAAGAGATGAAGGGGAGTTACACCACTTTATAAGGTGGAAAGTGGTAGCCCCTCTTGTGGAATTGGAAAGAGCCAACACACGTCAGGCGCCGCCGCCTCGCCGAAATTAGTGTCGCGGTCGCATGCGTGTAGTGCGTGTGCGTGTGCGTGTTCATGTCTTGTCAGACGCAGCGTGTCAGTCTGGGCGTGATTTTCTTTATCTATTCAAAATCGAACGCGCCTTGACTTCGTAATTGATGAGCGAATCAGCGGCAACCTTTGGTCTTCGGTCTCTTTGTTTTTGGTGATAAAAGAACGAGTTACGCTTCTTGATGGCGAATCAATGGCAACCTTTGGCCTTCGATTACGCTTATTGATGGCGGTATTGGCCTTTTCGATTCTGCCAATCAATGGCGTATCGCTGGCCTTTGGACTCCTTCCTTTTGGCTATTTAAGAGAACCGGTTCGGTTCGATCTTTCCACTTCCACGATTCTTGTTCTTTGTCTCTGGCGATCTCCATCCGGCGGCGTGTCTGCGCTGTCTTGGGAGCAGCGAGCCCTCTGGAACCCTCGTCCTGAAGGCTTGCACGAGCGAGGACGAATAAGGTTTTGGGGAGCGTTATACGATCGTCACGATCCTCTGCTACATCTACATCAATTGCACAACTACTACCACGACGTCCACTACGCCATGATTTAGCAGCGTCCTCATCAAGAACTCTCTTTGTAACCGTCTTCCACCGATTCTCGGTATGGCTATCTCTTTCTTACTACTTGGTTTGTTTTACTATCTGTTGTTGTCTTGAATCTCGAGATAGTTATGCTAGCTTCTGTTCTTCTAGAATCTAGTATGGGTATAGTGTTCTGGGTTATCTGCTTTGTGAAAATAGGTAGAGTATTTTTCATGTTTTATCTAGTGTATTTCTGGATTAAAGTAATTCAAAAAATGCTTATATACTCAACATATAGGCAATCACTGGTACAAGCACGACAAAGACTACACATCCGTTCTGGGAGATCCACAACCAACTAAAGAACAATAATTTCGAAGTGGATACGAAAGCAACTTGTTTTTTGCCTCTGGATTCATTTGTTTATGCTGAGAACAATGACTATGACAGTAAGATTATTACTTAGGTGCCCTGTATTTAGTTATTCGTTGAGCTATGCCAATTTTATGCTACTTGCTGCTACTTTATAGCCTGTGAGTTTTGAAGGACATTAGAGCTGGTTCTGCGATACATGATTCTAAGGGATCTTGACCCACGCCTGACGAAGTGTACGGACGGGAAAAAAGAGGGGATGACGGGAGTGATTGGGCCTCCCGCAGCAGATGAAGTCGTGTGTCTGAGAGAGATTACTGGAGGGGGAAGGGGAGATAAGTGCACGGACGAAAAAAGAGGGGATGATCCAGCTCATCCTTGTGCACCAGACGGGACTCCTTCGCGGCCAACGGCGCAAGGCTCTAAGCACGTCTGTGTTCAGCTAAGTTTCTTCTTTTCTTGATCCTCAATATTACGATGAGAGTCCAATATATAGGGCTTAGCAAACTAGATTTTTAAGGGTTCTTCTAATCAAATCGTTTCCATAAGGGATTCTTTCCTAACAGATTAGGTTTTTCCAAACTACTAATATCTCTTGCCTATCCTATTTAATCCTTGCGACATGCGTCACGCCAGGCTTACTCGCCCGGGCCATTGCGGGCCTGGGAGGCTGGGACAGTGCTGGTACGTGCGGCTCACAGAAAGTTCCACAACACACGTGTGTGTATATATACTGATTACTTTCGTTTCCATAATCTTTTAAATATAGAAACTGAGCTAAAAATTTATTAATTTTTTTGTGGAGCCTCCCAACACAGTTTAATTGCTTGTGTATTTTTTTCAAAACTTTATACGTTATGATTTTGTCTATAAAATTCATTTAAGTATACTATTTGTAGGAATTTTCTAATATAGAAAATGAGGTACAAACATTATGAATTTTTAGGCTCCTTATATAGTAGACTTGATTATGTAATGTTTCTAGAATTTTCACAAAATTAATTAATGCAATTTCATAATGTCCTTACAATATGAAATATTAGCCTCCTCACACAAGGGATATTATGAAATTGTATTAATTAGTTTTGTAAAATTCTAGAAAAATTACACAATCAAGTCCATCGGTAAGAAGTCTGAAAAAATTCATAATGTTTGGACCTCATTTCTATATTAGAAAATTCCTACAAACAAAGATACTTAAATGAATTTTAGAGACAAAATCAGAATGTATAAAGTTTTAAAAAAACACAAACAATTAAAGCTGTGTCAAAAGACTGCACAAAAAAATTGATAATTTTTTGAGCTAAGTTTCTATATTTAAAAAATTATGGACACGTATAATCAAGCTGGCGGCGATGTCATTCGTCTAATTTTTTTGTGTTCGCGATGTTATTTTCCAGTGTGTCACAAATAGAGTGTCGTTCCTCCTATTACACTCTAATGTGATGTCACTGAGCTAATTTTCCCATATATATATATATGGACGTCCGATTCGTACTCTAGGAGTATATACTATCACTTCCAATATATACCACTTAAACTAACATAATATATTTCTTTATCACTTTCAAGATACTTAAATACCAATTATAAGATACTCTAATGCTAACTTGATTGAAAAATAATAATTTGAGCCCTTTATTTTTTCTATATACCCTTTTTCATATATAAATGAAGTATATACACAAATTTTGCTATAAAAAGTGAACTTTAATGAAATTTTTATGGAACTCACTTTGGAGTATCTTGTTATCATTATTGGAGTATACTCAAATTGATAAAGAGGTATCATCGTACAATTAAAGTGGTATATGAGATGTGTGAGTAGTACATACTCCCAAGAGCCATTTTTCTACACACACACACACACACACACACACACACACACACACACACACACACACACACACACACACACTATTCTCAGAGTCGAGCATAGAATGGTTATTCTAGTCTAGGTAGCTGCGCAGGCGTGATGCGCGAGCGTGCAACCAAAGATCTGACGGCCTACCAACTACAGCTTGATTGTCGTAAACGCTGCATCGCGCGTGGGATTCAATTTTGATGGTAAATAACACAAGACGTGACAATAATTCAAAAATCAATTTACTGCCTTTTCACGGTATGTAATTTTTTCCAAGCTTGTTTGTTTGATAGTAAAACATAACGGGTAAGACAATAAAGTTGTTATCTATTTTACTTCCTTTCGTGTCACATGCGATTTTTATTCGAGCACGTATGTATTTGATAGTAAAAACACAATGGTAAGACAGTAAAGCTATAATATGTTTTACTGCCAAGAACATCCTTATAAGTCGTAGTGGGGGAGACGAAAAGACGCATCGGATAGTCCGAGCGGCATTGTACAATTTGTTTTTGGGGAAAACGAGGGTTTGGTTTAATTTGGTACTATGTTTTCAGCTATGCACACATGATCATACAAAACAAAGGAGTGCGAAGGTAGTACAGTAAAATGTAGGCCACAATGTAGTAAAACATGACACGTATGGAGTAATTACAAACAAAATAGAAGCTCAGTAATTACTTTCACATTTTACAGTAAAGAGCTATCACATAATTTTTTTGTAGTAAATGTTCAACGGGCGTTATAACGAAAAGGTGGTGTGACAGTAAAAGCACATGCAGGAGGAGGTAAACAATCATTTATAAAGTAGTAAATCGGTATTTTTATCGTGTTTTTATTTTTACTGTATCCTTTTTTGTGTGTTTCGGTAGTAAACCAAAAGAAAACGTTGTAGTAATGTTATATGACATAAGAGTAAAGAACATGAGATAAAATTTCTTAAATATTATTCAGCCAAAATAGCGCGGTCGATCGCATGTTTCTTCTTGTTTACAGTGCCCGATAATAACAAAAGAAGGGAAGAAAGGGAACAGAAAGGAGACCCTAGTGGCCAAGGCAGGACCCTATCACAGCCCTCAATTGTTCGTAAGCCCGCTCGTAGAGTTCGCTGGGGTTGGATTAGGGAATACGTGGAGATACGCCTCCACCTGCTCCTTTGCGGCGGCAAGCTGAGCTTGGCACTGATTGAGCGAAGGAAGCCTGTTGACGATTGTCCAGATGAGGACGTTCGTCTCTTCCATGGTCTCGACGTCGTCGATCTTTTCATTTTGCTAGCTGATGTAGTCTTCGATCCTCTGGATTGATGCTTTGACTCGATCCACGCAGTACGTGATAACGATCTCCAGGACGAGGTTGGTTCACCCGACGTCAGACACAAGTACATTGGTCCGGCTTAGCAGAAGACGCATTGTGCGGATGATTGCAGCCACCCTCTCTGGTAGACACGGTGGCAAAGCATGGAGGATGTTGCGGACATAATCATGGTCCGCAACCTCGATCAGGCTTTGCAAAGACAGCTGATCGTATATGAGTGCTAGGTAGGTTAGAACTATATTTTGCAATGGAGCGGAAGAAGAGCATGGGGTCATTTTTTTTGCTTGTACTATACTTTTTTTTGGAGTTTTACTGTGTGGGAAGGCTTTTTTGGGGGTGTCTCGCAAATGCAATGCTTCGCAAGCTGATGACACGTTAAATTTATAAGTCGTCTGGGGATACAAAGAGATGCATTTGGGAGGTGGAGCGGCAGTGTGTACGGTTTAAAAGTAATGTCTTTTTTTACGCATGTAGTATTTCAATATTAAAAATATACATCAATAATGTTATTAGCGTCATACAATAAAACAAATGCACCACATGTCGTAAGAGAACGAAGACGACCAATTGATCATTGCGTTCTTTAAGCAAAAAAAACAAGAACCAATATACAGAAGATAGTAATTGACTATGGTCAACACAATAAAAAAACAAGTAGTAATATCACATCATATTTGCAGTAAGAGAGTTCGAATATATAGTAAAACATGCAAGGCAAGCCAAATAGCAAGTTTTGCTTTCCAGTTAGCAGACGCACCATAGTAGCACACATACTATAATGTAGTAAATGGTCTACTGAAATGTAAGTAAAGAACACGACTATTCAGCACGTATCGCTGTCATCCGACCCTACGGGAAGATAGTCGTCAATGTTATTATCTTCTGTTTCATCCCCATGAATCAGCTGGCAGCGTGTACCGGACCTTCCTCTTCCTCGCCCCTCCTCCCCCTGCCTCTCCCCCTCCTCCTACAACTACCACCACCACTTCTGCACCCTCGCCCTCTTTTTTGGGGTAGGGTTCAGCAGGTAGCACTATTGTGATCATCCTTCAGGCCGCATATGCTGCACACCCTCGTCATCTTCTTCCCCACCAGTGCAGAACTTTGCTCTGGTTCGTCATTGGCTTGTTTGCGACCTTTGGTCTGTGACAGAGGAGGCACTGTGGGAGGACATGCGGGAGTGTTTTTTTTGTCCGAACGAATGGGGGATCGAGTAGTTATATCGATAAGTTTGTCTTACAATAAAACACATTTTGGTGTGAAGTAACACTAGCCAATAGGTTCGATAATTAGATACATATCCACGATAGTAACAATTGATGCACTTACACTAATTCAGCCGGGAAGAAACAGTAAAACTAGTTGCACACAGCAAACGGGTGAGATGACAGTAACCAATAAGTGAGTTGGCAGTAAAAATAGAATGGGTACACCTAAGTCTATTAGTAGTTTTGTTACAACCGTACTAGTGCCCCACCCAGGAATAGCTTTACTATCAACTACAGTCCGACCCGCGGCGTACCAGTGATTCTTTGGTTCTACCGTCGATTCTGGTAGTAACAGTCTTTTACTCGCTCTTTTGTGTTCGCTTTGTACGTTTACTGTGTTTACTGTTGTTTACTACGTGTACTATGTCTATTTATTGCATACATTACAATGTTTACTGTTTTGCAGTGCATACCATGAGATCCATCGCCCTCTACCTCTTCTTGGGTCGGATGGAACATCGACGACGTTGGGACGTAGGCGGTACCTCTTGGATGCACCGGGGGAGGTGGCGTTGCTAGTGCCGATGCCTTTGCGACCGGCATGGTGGGCTCAACCGAGGTTTGGGTACAAACCGGGCTGGGTTGTCGCTTTCCAATGCCGTGGTTGACGGCGATGTCGCTACCCGCATTTACATTATCGGCAGCAAGGGGCTATCGTTACCTCAACCGACGACGGTGACGCTGCTGCGGACGGTATTGTGGCCTCCTCCTGCACCGGCTACACAGAAGAGTCTGGGAACACTACGTGTGCCAGGGACCATGCTTTTTTCATTCCTTTGAGGGTTGAGCGCACCGCCAGAAAGAGAAAATAAGATTTGTTGTAGTGCGGGAAAACAGCCTATACGATGCGGCCCCACGCACGTAATATGTGTGACTTTCGCGCCTGTTCAAAAAAAAAAAAAAACCTGCGGTTGCTATAATGCGATGGAACGCCGTATCAATTATCGTGCATATTACGTTGATATTACTACCTCATACTTTTACTGCAATGGTTTAATGCGTTTACTATATGGTGATAGTAACGTTACTATTACACATCTAGTTTTCTTAGTTACTATATGACCGACTAGGTTTACTAAGTTGTGAGTACATTTTTACCGTCAATGTTGTGTGTGAGCAGAAGGTTCTATTAAGCGTCGACCAAACGATGCTTTAAGCGCATCAATGCCGCTTCGGCTCTTGATGCGTCCCTTCATCTCGCGCGCAGGTTACTCCTTGTTTTATAATAATGATCATCTGCCACAGGAAGATGGATTATCACGTCGCTCTACTCTCTTTCGCACCCTCCATCAACAACTAGAAGAGTTAAAAAAATAGCTCCCCACTCTTCTCTCCCCGACGCTATGCTGATGGCCTACTCGACGAGCCTCCAGACGAGCACCTCTCGCCGTACCGTAGATGTCAGCAGGGGCACTGCACTAACAAAGGTCTTACATCCTCCACTGGGCGTTATGCCGAGACACGTGTCGGCAACGTTCCACCGTCTGGACGTCCTCCTCCGCTGCGTCTTCCATGTCGTCTCCAGCTTTCGGTGAGCTAACCTCGCCATCGATGTGGTCCTCTAGAACGATGTTGCACATCTTTTGGAGGATTACCGTCGCTTCGACTACTTCATCGAGGTGGCGGGTGACTGACTCTACCTTGCCGAGACCCCTCGAGTAAGGGAAGAGAGTCTATGGGCACAATTCGACTTGATTCTTCAGTCGGAGAGTCTTTGGGCCACACTTGAACAAAGCGCACCAAGCTGGTGGACGATTTCAGCTTCGTCACGATCCCGAACCATCTGATGCCGATGACGTCGCCTACAATGTTTTAAAGACAAAGATAGCGGGCTACCTCCGCCACTAGAAAAACTTTGATTATTTAGGTTTCTACTTTTTTTCAATCTTTGTAAGAAGCGACTGGCCACGCTGTTTGGCCATATATAAATACAAAAATAAAAAACCCGGTTGAATTTGTATTTACTGTCTACGATGAAACTGTTTACTGCGTGGCATGTTTTATATTATTGTCTTCATGATATATCCAGTTTGAATTTATGTTTATTGTCTACGGTGAAATCGTTTACTGTCTATGATGAAACCATTTATTGTTCTTGACGAGGATATAACAATCCTCATTTAATCATTTATCCATAATTCATATTATGAGGTAATAATGATGTCACATAACTCCTGAGTATACCCCTTAAATATTAATAAGGGAGAAGCTGGAGGTCGTAAGTTCTTCTACGACCACCTTGTAGTCGTGGGTCTTCCTATGACTATCCCATAGTCGTAAGTCCTTATACGACTATCCCATGATCGTAAGCTCTACTACGATCGCGATGCGTCCTAAGCTTTCCTCGACCATCCTCGTCAGAAGACCTTCTACGACCGTGCCCTAGTCAACAAAGCTCATAGACATGTGGACCTAGTCGATAAAGAATCTTCCGCACCAGATTCAAAATACTAAGAAACTACGCCATTATTTTCTAAGATAATGGTACGATTTAACTCCCTTTTATGATGATATTTGCCTAGCGACGTGGGAACGCTTTTAACTCCTGTAGTAACCTCCAAAGAACGGCGCCACAACTGGATGATTAAGTGACCTTTTATTAGAGGTCTAACTGCGCACATTCCGGGGACTCAGATAAAAGGCAAGGAGCATCGAGCAATGGGGGCCCGACCGAGAAGCACAATACTCTAGTTTTACGCTTGGTCTTGTAATCCAAAGATACTCAATACATACACATAGGAGTAGGGTTATTATTCTCCCAAGAGAAGGCCGAACCTCAGATAAAATTCCGGTCTCCATCTCTCAGTGATTTTGAGCCTAGAGGAACCCCGAATCAAACAATCTTTACGTAAGTTCGGTCCTAAAACACCGATACTTGGCGCCGACCGTGGGGAATCTTCGAAGTCATCAGGTTTTCCTCCGTCCTTCCAATTCTCATGCTCTCATGGCGGAGTGTGGAACGAGGAGAACCGGTTCGACTTGGCCGATTATGCACATTGACATGGATGCCGCCACCACCTACGAGCCAAGTGATACATCCTCCGATGGTGATGTTGCCCTCGGAGATCCTTCTCCGTGAGACTTTGTTATCGATGGAGTTGAGGAGGATCCATATCCCCACAACTATACGCCTGCATTTGGAACTAGCTTCCTTAGAGGGCAAGGGTCAATTCGACCAATGAGGATCGCCCCAAGGCGGACTCGGGGCATGGCGAGGGTTCCCTCTCCGTATGTCCAAGTCCACCTAAGACTGTCCGACCTGGCGCGACAACTCTTGGAAGCCGTAATTCCGGATCTTCATCAGCATCTGGTGATTCTTTCTCTCCGGCTAACCCAGCCAAGGATGCGATCGAACATGCTCTTCCTGCGTGTTTGACCATCCCAACGTAGGATTCACTTGCCGACGAAGACGGTTATAACCCAGAATTCCCCTCCACGGAGGGGTTTGCTCCAAGTTGCCAGATGGTGTCATTCGACGACTCTTCAAGCGAGGAGGCCTCTAGCGCAAGTGGAGATCATCAACGGGAGGTCTTCGCCCCGCCTCGCCTAGCAAAACTCTCCGAAACAGTACGAGGATGCTCCTCAAGATCACACCCTACCACCACTCGTGAGAAAATTGCGTATGCCGCCAATACCACCAAGGAAGCTCAGAACTTCAAGACATCAACGACCTGCCAAGAACCCTCTCGAGAACTTGCTCGAAGCGCCGGATACGACCTCTTTGCTAAAGAGATCGCACAAAGGTCGCAGAATACGATGAGCAAGCTCGAACGACCTCACCGACATCATTCGAAGTCGTGGCAAGACGACTCATCGACTTTCCAAATGCTCGAATACTCCACCGCATGGATATCGCCGCAAGGTACATCGCCTCCCTAATCCAAAAAGAGTTCCTAACGTCTCAAGAATATAAAGCTCCTGTGAGAGGTGGTCATTCACCGCTCGACCCAAAGGTTCCGCAATACAGCAAGATATATGAGTATTACCTCGAGGATCGAGACTTACCATAAGTTAGATTCACCAATGGTCGGGTATCATCGAGTACGATCACTTGGCGACATCAATCCCTCTTTTATGCAAAGGAGACGTTACGACGTAATTACCGGATGTCGGGCATTCTTGCCTGACCTCCGAGCAGTTCACTAGCCGCCGCGGTTTCGACCAGGGAACATGAAGAAATTTGATGGGTCTCAAAATCCCATCGAATTCCTTCAAATCTACACAACCGCTGTTCGAGCAGCAGGAGGAGGAGAGCGCGTCATGGCGAATTAACTTCCAACTGTGCTCGAAGGGTCTGCTCGATCATGGTTATTAAACCAACCAGTTGAGTCGATCTACTCGTGGCAACATCTCTATGATCTATTGTTGGTCAATTTCCAGGGCACCTACCATCGCCCCGGAAAGGAGGACGACCTACATCGGATGCGACAAAACGACAACGAAACACTACGCCAATTCATCGCGTTTACCAAAGTTCGCACTCGATTCCTCAAGTTTCGACTCATCTTTATCGAGCCTTCAGCCAGGAGTCCGCAGCAGAAGGATCACGGCGACATCACTTTAAACCCTCCCACTCATCAGAAGCCAACTCTTCAAGATGGTCGATCGACGCCATCGGCCGATGAAGCAATGAGTGGACCAAAATCATCGATCGAGATGACCAAAGACCTCGAGACTCGCGAAGGTAACAAAAGAGGATAAAAGACCAAGAAATCCAAGAACAAGGTAAAGGGCCAAAAGCCTCAAGCCAATGCTTCTAAGGAGGTCTTGGCCGTAAGTGATAAGGAGCCATGAACTACCAAACACACCCGACGAGGCAAAGGTAAGCGCCACGAACGTAAGAACGACAAGCCTAGGTGGTGCCCTTTCCATAAAAAGGAAGGGCATGACCTCAAGAATTGCCAAGTTTTCCAACGAAAACTCAAGACTACTACAACGGCAAGGGCCACTCCTCGCCTCGAAGAAGTAGGGCAAGCTGGTCGACGCAATGGACGACAACGAGGATATGTCGTTTCAGGACCCCGAGCACACTATCGAGCACATCTTTGGGGGATCATCGGCGTACAAGTCAAGGCGATAGCTTAAGACAGTCGAACGTGAGGTAAACTCCATTGACTCCCCTCTTGTCAATAAAGTATCGAAGTGGCTCTAAGTCACCATCTCTTTTGAGAAGGGTGATCGCCGATCCCTTCGACACGACTGTGTCGTTATTCGATCGTGATCGAACCCACCATCAACAACTGTCGAGTAAATCAAGTGTTGATTGATGGTGGTAGTTCGTTAAATATTTTATTGACGAACACCCTGGACGAGATGCAAGTACCCGTGACCAAGGTAAGGCTTCAGAAGATATTCATTTCATGGTATTATACCGATCTTCGCCAAAACTATTGGTCAAGTTTCCTTCCTATTACATTTGGTTCACTAAGTAATTTCGTGACGAGAAGATCTCCTATGATGTGGTCGATTTCGATATGGCATATAACGCCATACACGCATACAACCACTTTGGCAAAATTCTTAATGGCAACTCATTATGGGTATCAATGTCTTAAGATGCCAAGTCCTAAAGGAGTAATCACAATTCATTGTGATAAGAAGATGGCGCATATGTGACTGCCGATCCCTCGAGATGGTAGGTCGATACTACCGAGAAGAAAGGGCGCCGACCAAGTGCTCGAAGCCTAAAAGTCAGCGCTTAAGTCGAACGACCAAGTCAAAGAGGTTCCTTGGATCGAGGAACCTTCAAAGATCGCTCAGATCGGGATACTTCCGACCCCAAGTAGGAAAACGCCTCATCACTTTCCTCCAAGCAAACGCAGATGTTCAAGTGGCAAGCATCCGACATGCCCAAGTCCCTAGGAAGTGATTGAGCACGTGCTAGCTTTACTATTGACAAAGTACTCGTAAAACAAAATTTATGGAGATTTGCCCCGATCGACGAGACGCTATAAGGTCAGAATTCGACAAGCCACTTAAAGAAGGCTTTATAAGAGAAGTCGACCACCCAGAGTGGTTGGCCAACCCTGTAATGGTTAGGAAGTCTAATGGCAAGTGGCGAATGTGCGTTGACTTCACTGATCTTAATAAAGCTTTTCCAAAAGATGATTTCCCTTTACCGCGTATCAATTAGTTGGTTGACTCTACTGCTGGTTGCGAAACATTAAGTTTTCTAGATGCATATTCTGACTACCATCAGATTAATATGTGTCTAGAAGATGAAGAAAAGACTGCATTTATTACTCCATTTGGTATATTTTGCTATGTCAAAATTCCATTTGGTCTAAAAAATGCTGGCGCTTCTTTTCAACGTTTGATGCAATCGACTTTTTCACCTCAGCTAGGCCGAAATTTGAAGCCTATGTTGACGATCTAGTCGTAAAAACATCAAACGGCTTGATCATGTTTCGACATTTGTAGGAGACGCTCGATAACCTCGTAAAGCACCGCTTGAAACTCAATCTCGAGAAGTGTGTGTTTGGAGTCTATTCGAGTAAGTTGCTTAGATTCCTACTCTCTCGCATTTAGGATCAAGCAAATCCAAAAGATAAAAGCCATTGTCCAAATGCGCCTCCAACCATGAAGAAAGAAGTCCAAAACTCACGAGGTGTATGGTGGCTTTAAGTCGTTTCATAGCACGATCGGGAGAAAAGGACTACCTGCCTTCAAACTTCTAAAGAAGCACGAGGGTTTCGAGTGGTCGGAAGAGGCAACGCGCCTTCGAGGATGTCAAGAGATATCTTACTAGTGCTCTGCTCGTTTCCCGAAACCGTAAGAGACGCTCTTGATTTATCTAGTCGACATGCCACAGCAAGGAGCGCGAAGATTAGTCGAGAACGTGAACACGCTCAACGACCAAGATACTACGTGAAGTGAAGTTTTGCACGACCTAAGGAGCGCTACCTCAGTCCAAAAGCTTCTATGCCCTCCTCATGTCTTCGAGGAAACTGCAAGATTATTTTCAAAGCACAAGATAATTGTGCCGTCTCGAGTTTCCCTTGGGAGTAATCCTCCGTATTAGGGAAGCAAGGACACATGTCTAAATGGTCGAGAGAACTTGGGGACTTCGACCTCCATTTTGTGTCCCGAACGGCCATTAAATCCCAGATCTTGGCAGACTTTGTCGCCGAATGGACAAATCTGAACTCGCTCAGATCCCAAAGACGATACCCATAACAAGTGGATTTATGTACTTTGATGGGTCATTTACTTTAAATGGCTCTGGGTGGGGTGGTCTCGAATCTCCTAACGGAGAGACCTTAAAGTATGCCATACACTAAACTTTCGTGCCACTAACAACGTGGCGTAGTACGGAAGGTTTACTAGCCGGCATACGAGTCATGAAAGCGCAAGGGTTTGACGACTCACTGTGAGAGGAGACTCTCAACTAGTCGTGAATCAGTCGGAAAAGAGTACCAAAGGTTCTAACCCGACCATGTCTCGACATTTATCGAAGTTCAATGCTTGAAAAGCATTTTTTCGGTTTCAAGGTACAATTCATCCCTCGGAAGGATAATTTCTCGCAGACTAGCTTGCTCGAATAGCTTCTTCCCGATCACCAAGCACCAAAAGGAGTCTTCTTGGAACAACTCTGGCCGCTCTAGTGGAAACACCGAGACATCTCCTATTGAGACAAATTCTCTAGAATACGAGGATACTTGGATGGATCCCATTTACAAGTATCTTCGACGGGTTCGTGGTTCGATGACGATCTCGGCGCATCGCTTATCCCGAAGGCCAAAATGTATACTTTGGTCGAAGGAGTCCTCTATAAAAGAGGTACTCAAGGGGTACTCCGGCGATGCATACCGCGGAGAGAAGGACTAAACCTCCTTCATGACATACACGAGGGCATCTGTGGAACTCATGCTTCCTACGTAACGTTGGTTGGTAAAGCCTTTCGATATGATTTTATCGCCAACACCTCTATGATGCCAAAGAGATGGTTAAGAAATGTGCACAATGCTAGTTTCATAACAGCAAATACATCAACCACTCAGTATTACAAACAATTCCTCTATCATGGCCTTTTACACTGGGGTCTCGATATCCTAGCACCATTCCCAAGGGCTCTGTGGAGGTTTCAAGTTCCTTCTTGTGGCTATTGATACGCTCACAAATGGATCGGTTTAACCTGTGGATCGATAACAACGAAGCCGCAAAACGGTTCATGATGAGAAGCGTGATTACTCGATTTGGAGTCCCTAGTCGAATAATCACGCATAATGGTAAACAATTTTCAAGTGTAAAATTTTAGGAATTTTGCGACGAGTTGGGTACCAAGCTCTATTATGCCTCTCCGCCCATCCCCAAAGCAATCGCAATCTAACGAGCGAATGGCCAAATAATGCAGGGAATTAAAACTCGAGTCTTCGACCGACTTGTTAAGCGCCGGGGCTTGGGTACAAGAATTACCCTTAGTATTGTTAAGCGCTCGGGGGCTTGGGTACAAGTGAAATCGCATCGCCTATGATGAAACCATTTATTGTTCTTGGACGAGGATATAACAATCCTCATTTAATCATTTATCCATAATTCATATTATGAGGTAATAATGATGTCACATAACTCCTGAGTATACCCCTTAAATATTAATAAGGGAGAAGCTGGAGGTCGTAAGTTCTTCTATAACCACCTTGTAGTCGTGGATCTTCCTACGACTGCCCCATAGTCGTAAGTCCTTATACAACTATCCCATGATCGTAAGCTCTACTACAATCAGTATGCAGTCGTAAGCTTTCCTACGACCATCCCCTGGTCGTAAGACCTTCTATGACTAGGCCCAAGTCAACAAAGCTCACAGACATGTGGGCCTAGTCGATAAAGGAATCTTTCGCACCGTATTCAAAATACGAGCAGTAAACTACACCATTATTTCCTAAGATAATGGCACGATTTTAACTCCCTTTTATGATGATAATTGCCTAGCGACGTGGGAACGTTTTAACTCCTGTAGTAACCTCCAGTAACGGCGCCACGATCTGGATGATTAAGTGACCTTTTATTAAAGGTCCAACGATATACATTCTGGGGACGGTATAAAAGGCAAGGAGCATCAGAGCAATGGGGGGGCCCGAATTCTGAAAAGCACAATACTCTAGTTTTCTGGCTTGATCTTGTAATCCAGTATACTCAATACATACACACAGGAGTAGGGTTATTATTCTCCCAGGAGAAGGCCCGAACCTGTATAAAATTCCCGTGTCTCTATCTCTGTGTGATTTTGAGCCTAGAGGAACCCCCGAATCAAACAATCTTTACGTAAGTTCGATCCTAAAACACTGACAGTTCTACAAACGAATGTTTACTTCATTGGACCTACTCGGTATCCCCAACGCAATTACCTTATAAGATAGCTAGGGTTTACTATCATGACACTATCTTTTTACTGTAAAAAAAGGAGAGATTACAAAAAAGCGGTGGTAAGAAAAGGAAGCCGGTTACTAGTACGACGTTAAGTTTTACTAACTAACGTAGGAGCTCAGAAGGAAAAAAAAAACTGTTCCCCGAAACATGTCGTAAAAAGGATGCGCGTATTTACCGTCAGATCGAGACCCACGCAAGCGCGAACGCTTCTGGACCGCCTCTGCAATTGGTGGGCCAACCGTATGGGATGGTGCGTGCGCTCATCACACCTAGCCTGAATCGCACACGGTGGGCTGCCTAGGCGTATATATACGTACCTACCAAATGAGGAGAACACTGCAAGCATTTGCATGTCTTATGTATTGAATCGCGTCATCACTCATCAAGCATCAGCAAAGCTCGCTTGCGACGTGCTTCGACGTCCAGTCGTGCCAATTAGCTCATCAAATTCAGGACACTAGTGTTATATAAATGCGTATGTCCATATCACAACTTGACTCGATCAATCAGGTGATGGGCTAGATCGACTCGACTTGCAAATTAAGTTTTCTGTTTCCAGGTCAACTCGCCCAGAAGGAGATACAAATTAAGATGGACCACGCTGTGCTGTGACAAGCCACTCCGGGATGCACACACGTTAATTTGGAGCTCACATCTAGCTCAATAGCTCAATAGCTTGCTTGCGTATTCTTATATCTCCCATTCTCCTTAATGAAATTAACTTAATTTCTTTTTAAAAGAGACCTAGCTAGCCGGGTAGTCTAGAGCATTTCTTTTCAAAGATTTGGAGGCTCCAATGACACTAGTTTGGTCGCGGCCATCGTAATCGAGTAGCTAGTCCTCGATCGAGCTGCTTTCAATTCGGTTGTGATCCAATATTCTAATATAGATAGTGCGTGAGTGACAGTTTATTCAGCGTTATATGGTAGTTTGCGAGAACGTCACAGCAAGCTACCATCCGCTTATACCGAGTAACGACTAGATCACCAAAGGTTACTTAATTACTACTCCCCTACATCCTAGAATGTGTACGGGCAAACCTTATTAACTTTAATTAAACATGTTATTTAAAACATACGGTTTGGATATACAAAAATAATTTGAGTGGGTTTGTCGTAAAAACAATACTTTTGTAATATTGCATTTTTACCCTTTATCTATTATTTTATTAAAGCATAGTCAAAAGAAGTCAACATATTCCTCTCAAGAGCTAGAAATTTCACGTTAATCGGTGAAAAAGGAGAAATATTTACACCACGATCGTATGGTCCAAATTATAACAGTCTAGATTAAAAAAGAGTCCATGTCAAATACAAGAAACTAAAATTTGAATAGAAAATAAAATAAAATCAAGAATTTTATTTATGTACTAATTCCCAAGTAAAAGAGTCCATGTCAAGTACAATAAAACTGAAATTAGAAATAAAAATCATCAATTTGATTTCCATACAAATTTCAAGGTAAAATCCATAAATAACTATGATTTGGAATAAAACAAAAAATTCAAAATTAGATTTGTATACTAAATCCAACAAAAAAATGAAATTGAACAAAAATAAAATAAAATTAGCAATTTGATTTCAATACAATTCCAATAATTATAATCCGAATAAAAATTAAATAACAATTGCCAATTAGATTTGTATACTAAATTGAACAAAAAACCTAAATTCAAGTAAACATAAAATAAAACTAGCAATTCGATTTCAATATTTAATTCCAAAGTAAAATCCCTAAATAACCATAATTTAGAATTAAAAATAAATAAATAATAGCAATTGATTCGATATGAATTTCAAGGAAAAGAACTGAAATTCGGAATTAAAAATAAAAGAAAATTTGTAATTTGATTTCCATATAAATTCCAAAATAAAATCCCAAAAACCTAAAATTGAAAATAAATTAAATAAATGTAGCAATTTGATTTGTATACTAACTTCAACAAAAATAACTAAAATATTGATTATCAATGCTCTCAAGGGCAAGAAAATCACACGTTAATTGGTGGAAAAGAGACAGATATAAACCATCGATCGTGGTTGGTCCAGTTTATAACCGTCTAGATTAAAAGAAAGAGTCCATGTCAAGTACAATGAATCTAAAATTCGAAAATAAAATTAGCAATTTGATTTCCATACGAGTGTCTATGTAAAATCCATAAATAATTATGATTTGGAGTAAAAAATAAATAAAATTGGAAATTAGATTTGTATATGAAATCCAACCAAAAACTGATATTCGAATAAAAATAAAATAAAATAAAATTAGCTATTTGATTTTGATACGCACTCAATAATTATAATCTAGAATAAAATTAAACAATAATTGGCAATTAGATTTGTATATGAAATCCAACAAAAAACTAAAATTCAAAATAAACATAAAATAAAATTAGTAATTTGATTTCAATATGAATTCCAAAGTAAAATCCCTAAACAACTGTAATTAGGAATAAAAATTAAAGAAAAAATAGAAATCAATTTGGATACTAATTCCAAGAAAAGGAATAGAAATCCATAATTAAAAATAAAAGAAAATTTGCAATTTGATGTCCATATGAATTCCAAAATAAAATCCCAAAACAACTAAAAGTCTAAATAAATTAAATAATATAGAAATTTGATTTCTATACTAACTCAATAAAATAACTGAAATATTGAATAAAAATATAATTTATAACGAGGATGACACGAATGGTGTCTGAGGAGACACAAAATAAGCCACCACGCTTTTCTCTCAAGATCACATATTTCTATTGTTGCTTCCTATGAAATAAAAAGTAACTAAATTTTTGATTAAAAATACAAGTATAATGATGATAGTACAAATGGTGTCGGAGGGGACCACGAAAGAGTACAATGGCATCGATCTATCCTACAAGACGACATTGACCCATGAGGAAGTAAAGAGTCGAGGCGGCGACGACGGAGATAGGGCAATGTCGTGCTACTCACCAGAACCATTGAGGAGAAATTCCAATGTTAAAGAAGCCAAGGGTCGTGATGACAAGTGGTGAGCATCGGCGTTGTTGGAGAAGTTAGTATCCAAAGAAGCTCAATGATGGGGAAAACCTGGCAGAGAGGATGGAGTTTTACATTGAAGACGAGCTATGGACAATATAGGGCCATCGGGTAGT
Organism: Phyllostachys edulis; assembly: GCA_036346405.1. NCBI lineage: Eukaryota > Viridiplantae > Streptophyta > Magnoliopsida > Poales > Poaceae > Phyllostachys > Phyllostachys edulis. The sequence goes on along the minus strand of CM070560.1, from coordinate 4,871,431 downwards.
GAGGAGTGACATCACTGGTGAGGGACATGTCGTTGTTGGCGATGGTAAAAAGATTCTTCATATCATTTAGACAACGACTGAAGCACACATGCTGACATTAGTGAAGATGAAAGGTCGCCAAGGTTAGTGAGGAAGCCACAATATTGAGTTGGCCAGCGTCGATGAAGAGGAGGACGCCGAGCTTGTATAACATTGTGTATCTATACGAATAGAAGCGCGGGTGTACAAAGACAGATGAGCAAAAAAATTTGGAGTAGAGATGACGTAGCCGTAGAGAATATGGTCAGGGTCATTGGAGAGACGCGACACGTGTCCCGAGCTGGGATCGGTGATGGTTGCATGCGTATGCATGTTGATATCACAATGATTAGCATTAAGCAATAATTCGAGAGAAGTAGAAGATAACTATGTGGTAAAGTATTGCATTAGAAGGGGTAGCAGCTGAGAGTGATCGATAGTGAGGACGCCAGAACGTTGAATTGGCCAACGTCAAAGAAGAGGAGCGACCGACACGAGAGAAGAGGACATCGAGCATATATGACATGATGCATCTGTACGAATAGAAGCACGAACATATAGAGGTAGAGGGGTAAAAAGCTTGGAGTAGAGATGACGTAGCCATAGGGAATATACTTGGGGTCACCGAAGAGAGCGTGACACATGTTCCCAGCTAGGATCATCAACGGTTGCATGTGTATGCGTGTTGATGTCGCAATGGTTAGTATTAAGCAATAATTTAGGAGAAGTAGACGATAATTCTGTGGTAAAGTGTTGCATTGGAAGGGGTGGCAACTAAGAGGGATCGATCAAGATTTGCGCTTACTGTTGGAGGTCGAAGCAAAAAAGTTGTGACGATAAAAAGAGATAGAAGCCACATGGTTTGGTGGGGCAACCGGCGTGTGAGGGAAGATAAGTTCAAGGTATGACGCTCATGGTGCATCGGTGTACGCATGAGAAATGTACTCTAATACATTATACTATGTAAATTAATAAGATAATTTTTTACACACATAATCAACGAATTGCTTGAGATTAAATAGAGGTACATGTGTATGCATACAATTTGGAAAAAATAGGAACAAGTTAATATGACACCTAAATTTTGCTCGAAAGTCCATCCAAAGACCCCAAACTATGAAACCGGACATTTGACCCCCTCCCCCCAACTTTGCAAGCCGGTTCAAATAACACCATGACCTGGTTTCACCGGGTGGTATTGCCCGTGTGGCATAATTAGTAGGCGATTTTGCCACGTAGGATGTCATGCTAGCTGTTGGGTCAATGACAAGTGCCTCCGGCTACCACCGCTTTCATGGTCACTTGCCTTGTAGCTCCTTCTCTCTCTGCTTCGATTTGGAGGAGAAGCCCAGTGGGTTCCACTCATCATTCACTTAAACTTGGCCAACAGATCATCCTATGTGGCAAAACCGCCCACTCATAGCGCCACACGGGCAATACCACCATGCGAAACTAGGTCAGGGTTTTATGTGAACTAGATTGCAAAGTTTGGAGGGTCAAATATCTAGTTTCATAGTTTAGGGTGCTAGACAAACTTTCAAGCAATGTTCGGGGTATATATGGACTTTTCCAAAAAAAAACTAACTAATAGAGTAAGAATAGGGGCATTCAGCTACATGATCTAGGCATAATGGAGAGTGGTTTGTTTCTAAGAACCCCTAATAACTTATTATGCTCAATGGTTTTCTTCCATCAAAGCACATACTTCAATTACGTTACTCATGTTGTAATTTCCTTCGAGCTTCTAATGTCATTTCTAATTTTAATGATATCTTAAAAGTCTAAATAGCCTACAAGATACATAAATATATTCTCAAGCATTTAGACAAACTTTGAAATAAATTTAGACATGTAAATACGCGGACTATCCTGTTAATTTTAAATATATAATAAGAGAATTTAGTGATTAAGATGACTGCGACCATCGCCCTCACCAACACCCGCCAGCACCACCACAACCGGCCTAGGCCCGCTACTTCATCCTCTCTCCATCTCTATTCCCTTTCCCTTAACTCGCATCCACGATCTGTAGGGCTGGACGTCTACCCACTCGATGAAGGCGTGTAGGTGCAGTATTATTCCTATGTTGCTGCCGATTGGTGGTGTTCTTTGATCGAATTAGCTGGAATTAGTTCTACTGAAAAGGTAGTTCATGCTCAATTAATCAATATATCACTTGGGGAATAAAAGGCAAAAGTCAGATCCCATTGTCTTTAACTGCTTAGCAAGAGTAACACTATATATGTAGACTGCTACTGCTCTGAGATGTACTTCCTGAGATTCAGATCTCTAACTTCTAATCTTGGTCCACGATGCGTAGTAGGTGTTTGATGAATTGATTACTTGATGTTTCTTCTTAGAAAACTGCTGCTCAAGGGACAAGCTGGCCACCATTAGTTCACAGGATTCGGTTTGGCTGGATGGTGGTCGTAATTGTGCTTGAGAAGGAGGGGCATGCAGTTCAAGAACAAAAATGGCCATTTAAGATTCATATCTAGATGTTCATATGTAAACTTTTTTCCCATTTCGTTTCTCAGTTCATGTATATGTATTGCAATAACATAGTTACTTTTGTGCAAGGAAGTTGACTCGACAGTGTGAAGATTAATGTTAATGTAGAATCATTGATGAGATGCAAACCCGGATCGCTCTTGATCGGTCAGTTCGTTCTTATTTTGAGTTTTGAGTTGTCAAGGAAAAAACAAATGGGTACAAATGCCAGTTTTTAGCTTGGTGGTGGTTAGTCTCTTGTCAATTGTGCACTAGGTATCTCCCCTTCGAATATACTACAATATAGGCTTCTTTTACAGGATAACTGGAGTGAAATATTTAGTACAACCTAAGCCACCACCATGCAAATTATATGTCGGGTGGCCCTTTTCCGTTTAGATGTCATTTGATTAAGTAGTGTATCCTTACTTGCTAGCTGTAGATTAACTAGCTCAAGATGACAGGAAAGCCAGGAAGCAAAAGAAGAGAAATCCAAGGAGGAGGAGGAGGAGAAGGGAGGATGTGTTGCTGCTGCGGCTTCTACCGACTCATCACCGTTCCACGACAATGCATCGTCAACGTCTAGAGCAGAAGATACGATGCCGAGGAGACGAACTTAGACGAAGGGAAACATGAAGAAAGAGAAGAAAGGAACTGGTGAAGGCAAGTCAGCGAAAGAGGAACACCATGGTCTTTCATGTGATGCAGACAAGCATGGATGCTTAAGTGACACTTTGACAAGCAGTGAGCTTCGGGGTGAAGTCAGGCATGCAACAAATTTCACTCTAGATTCATGTGTGGTGTTGCCTGTAGAGTGCTGTTATCTTGTTTTAGTTTCTTGAGCTGTTGTTTTTAGTTGAATTCAGGGGTGCAGCAGAGTCTTGCTCTGTTTTGTACCGGATTCTTAATTATTAGCTTTCTTTAAGAAGCTGGAAATGTTTGCTATTGTCTAAATCAGAGAAGCCATAGCTAAAGCCACTTCATTTAGGGCATGTTTATTTCGGATGGGTTTTTCTGAAAAGCATCTTCCGCTATACTACGGGGCTTTCCTACTGTGGAGTTTGAGCTACCGGATCAGCAGAGGTTTGGTGTTTGGTCAGTCGACTTTTAGATACTGTTGGTCGCACTTCCGAGATAAAAAATATCTGAAATGTTCATGAGGACAGTAATGGTTTTTTTTTATGCTGTTTAACGCAATTAACAATATTTAATGACAATTGACAACTATTAACGACGACTAACGCAATTGACTGCGATTAACGATAATATACCGTAAACAACACAATAAACCACAATTAGCGATTTAACGACAATTATTACAATAAACATTTATTACGATAAATAATTATTACATAAACAACTATTACAATAAGTAATTATTATACACAATTATTACATTGAATAATGAATACAATAATTATTTCATTTACAACAATAATGAATACACACAATTTATTATTACATCGAAAAAGAAAAAATATAGTAAATAATGAAGACAACAATTATTTCATTCAAAGACAATGAATACAACACTAATGAATACACAATTCATTACAACAATTATTTCATTCAAAGAACAATTATTACAAATGGAAAAAAAGAAAAAATACAAAGTCGGTATTTGCGACTACTGGGGTATAGACAAGACCAGCCACCTGGGGGAGGAAGTACACGGGAGGAGGGAGGAGGAGGAGGGTGGTCATGGGGGGGAGGAGGAGGCCGGTGAGGCCGACGGGAGGAGGGCGCCGGGAGGAGGGAGCCGGGAGGATGAGGTGGCCACCGGGGAGGAGGAGACTGGCGAGGCCGACGGGAGGAGGGCGCCGGGGAGGAGGTAGCCGGGGGAGGATGAGGTGGCCGCCGGGGAGGAGGTAGCCGGAGATGAAGGCGCCGGGGAGGAGGGCGTCGGGGGAGGAAGGCCGCGCTGGGGAGGAGGTACGCACTAGGGAGGAGGGAGTTGGGGAGGAGGAGGTGGCCGCTGGGGAGGAGAAGGAGGCAGGCGGGCAGGGGAGGAGAAGGAGGCGAGCGGGCGGGGAAGGAGAAGGTGGGCGAGCATGGGAGATGGGAGCCGAGCGAGCGGGCGTGCAGGGGGAGGGCTATGTGGGCGGGGGGAGGCCGACGGTTTTGTTGAATGGCAAAAGCGGGTAAATACCACGCAAGTTGAGGGTAAATTCAGAAGGAGGGTGGTGGGAAGCTGCCCGCGGCGGCTTCCGGCTTTCGGCTTTTTCACGTTAATATGGCTTCCGGCTTCGGGAAAAGCGATTTTGAAAAGCCGTCCATTTGTTTTAGCTTCCGGTTTTTCTGGGTGAAAGCCGAAGCTGAAACAAACAGGCCCTTATTCTCGCATAGACGTACATTGATGACATGTATGCACATAATTACGAACAAACACGGGTACGTAGCTTAGCTTAGCTAACACACTACACAAACGTGTGAGTACGCGTGCGCCTCAGGCCTCGACGACGAGCTTGTCCCGGGGCCTAGAGCGGCCACCGAACATGGGCAAGAAGATGGCCACCTCCTGCCCCCGATCAAACTTGACCCTGCGCACCTCCTCCTTCGACACACTGAACGCGTTGGCCAGCACGTCCGCCGGCATCCTGCGTAGCACTGACGTCTTGCCCACGATGAGCACGTTCATGGCGTTCTCACTTGTTTGGAACGACACCCACCGGCTCGGCGTGCGACAGCACCGCGAAGCTCTACGACACCACCACCAGCTGCCCACGCCGTAGCTCGCTATCGAACACCTGTCGCCCCTCGTTGCTCACGATCTGCAGCCGCTGTAGAGGTGCCATGGTAAAGTTGCATGTGTTGTATGATGTATGTTTTGGCTAATGTGGGTCAAATTGTGAAGAACTTGTGCCCGTGATCGATTTCTTGGTTTATTATTGTGTAGGGAAGTTTGGAGTCAACTGCGATCAATGGCGAGGATGATCGGGACTTGGTTTGGTGAAATCAAGGTCCAAAACGATCGAGGATGCCGAGTGAAGTGGGTAGTCTCAAGCAAGGCGCAAGATGGACAAGAATGATAAGAACGGGAAGTTTAGTGCTATGGGTTGCATCAAAGGGCTTGGGGACGGCACAAGTGATGAGGCGGTCCAGTGAGAGTCAGATGGGAGAAACTTGCCGGCATAAGAAGAGCCATTGGTGAACCTACATGTGGCGAAGTATGAGATTACTTCACAAGATTGGACTCGGTCAATGATAGAACGATCAAGAAAGGGTATTTTGGTATCTTCAGTAAAATACTGGGTTGGTGACCTTGGAGAAATCGCGGCGCATGATGGCGTAAAGGAGAAGCGGTTTAGGTCATAAGGAGAACAAGATCACGAAGAGACGACTTCGTGAGCGTCGGACCATCATCCGCTTTGAGAAGCGTGTGTGGGTGAGGCCCATTTGTGTGTGGGCTTAACGGGTGCCCGTTAATGGTTCTCTTTAGACCTAGCCTCCACTATATAATGGGTGGTGCAAGATTTGCACACCCAAACAACAAAGCTTAGAAACCCTAATTTGATATTTGTGTAAAGTGGGGAGAATAGAGAATGCTAGGGTTTTAGAGAAGAATTGTGGGATTGGGTGCTCATGAGTGAGCTTTTGTCCTCCGTAGTGGAGTGGCGGTAAATCCTCAATTCCTCAATATCAATCCAATCAATTTGTGCAAAGATGATATCTCTCTCTTGTTCTTGTTGTTGATCTCTCTCTTTCTCTCTCTTGAGTTTTTGGGTTCTTGTGTTCTAGGGGGTTTTACATTGGTCTTTTGTTGTCATCTAGCTTGCTAGGACCTGTGGAAATTGATCTAATATCATCTTGACCATCTTTCATTCACGAGCATTCTTACACTCAATCAAGGAATTCATGAAACCTTGGCTACGATCGTCTCGATCTTCAATTGGAATAGGTTTTGGACCTTCTTATTGAGCTATGTTTGAAATCTCAAGTAATTTGGATCTCTAGATCAAAAGTTGGGTCATTTTGTGGATCCAAAATCATGTTGCTTTTCTGTCAGCTCTGAGGGAGCGATCAGACCACCCGTTGCTTGGCGATCAGACCGAGCAAGGGAGGTTGAAGTTTGATTTTCTTAGTTTCAACTCTATTCTTTCACTGTGATTTTGAGACCTTGATTTTTATAGCTTCACATAGCTATTAAAGTGAAAGAGGGTAGAATTCCCGAAGGGAAAAAAGTTAGCTCATATTCATGGCATCCGATCGCTAACACAAGATGAGATTGCATGAATCTACGACATCCCGAAGAAAAGCACCAGGAGGGCTGCAATTACTCGCACTAGCTCATGTCCAGAAAACACTCTATAGCTACTTTTCCAGCGGCGTGTATATGTAAGATTATTGTGTATAATAATTTTCTTTTGAAGAGCTAGATGGCATATTCTGTTGGAAATTGGTCCATATGAATGAGGCCCATTTTCTATCATTCGTGTATTTTTCGTGTGAAAAATCACGCGACTTATGACTTACGATGCGCGACCATGCCGTGACGTGGCAAGTCACTAGGCAGACCAAGTCCACCTTATCTTTGTTGAACCATGCATCTCTCTCTCTCTCTCTGTCTCTCTCTGTTTGAATGAGATTTAAATGTTTGAATTTGAGGCTTTATTGGATGTTGATGGCGTGCGCTACTGGTGGGTAAATGATTGATTAAATGTGTCGCTTATCGCGAGTAAATGACTTTTTAATCGTCGTCGATTCACCGTGATCTCTATATCTATGCCTAGAGACGTCTAGAGCATAGTGCAAAGAACCACTGCCTCCATTTCTTCTTTTCTTCCTTCTGCAAACCTGTGTTGTTGTATTGCGACGTTTGAATCTCGTTGACTCTTCTTCTCTGCGTGCACCATGAAGAAGGGGAGCGTATCTTTGAGCCGTTGTCGCTGTCAAGACCTACACGGGGGTGGCAATAAGGTTTCTCGGCGGTGCACCTTCAGGCGACCGCTTCACCGATTTATCTACGTTTCGACCGTGCATCGAGTCTCAAGGTCATACGCTTCCTATTCTTCCTCAGACCTATCAGTAAGTCTTTCGTGTGAATGATTGGCTTATTTACATTCTTTTTTTTTTTTTGCATATATTGCGAAATACAATGAGATGCCTGCTGTTAGTACTGATTTACGCATCATTAGTTATTTGTGATATTTGCCTTCTATTAACATATAGAATTAAAATATTTCCCTCGTTTTTAACATTCTAGAAACCTTATTGTCAACTTTGTTGCAATACAGCAATGGCCGGTGCTTCTGATGCTATGAAACTTGAGAGGTTTTCTAGTTAAAATTTTCGTAGATGGCAGACTAGAGCCAAGTTCTAGCTCATGTCTTTGGGGCTATGGTTGGTAATCCACCCGTATTATCCATTTACAATTGACCAGTTTATGCAGTTCGATAATGCAAACAACACTGCTCTTGGCTGCATTCTGACCATTCTGGCAGATCAGCTCTACGATGTGTATATGGACTATAAGTCCGCCACAGAGTTGTGGGATGCACTAGAGCACACATATGCAGAGGTAGGGGTAGGTCGCTAGCTCTACATGTGTGAGCAATTCTTCGACTTTAGCATGGATGCGACTAAGTCCATAGTTGGACAAGCTCTTGATCTCCAGCTATTGGTTGGTGAGATTGCACACCTGGGTTGTGTGTTGCCTCCTAAGTTTATGGATGCGGGCATTGTTACCAAACTTTCTGTTTCTTGGTGGGATTTTGCCACTAGCTTGAAACACAAGAGGGAAGAGATTTCCGTTGAAGATCTCATTGCTGCCCTCGATGTGGAAGAAAAGGCAAGAGCAAAAGATGCACCCAACACTTCTTGTCAGAACAATGCAAATTTCATAGAGAAAAAGACTGTTGCAAAGAAGTACAAATTCAACAAACTGAACAAGACAACAAGCTTTAAGAAGAAGAAAACTGAGAAAACGGATTTGAGAGACATCACCTGCATTGTGTGCGGAAAAGACGGTCATATGGCGAAGGAGTCTACGTCATACCGCTTCTCGCTCTTCATCTACGTTTTCGATCGCATCGAGTCTCAAGTCTTCGCCGCTTCCTATCCTGCTTCTTCATCTACGCTTTCACGCCTTGCGAAGTTCAAGGTCATATTGCTTCCTATTCTTCATCGGACCCATCAGTAAGTCTTTCGTGTGTCTGATTGACTTGTTTACATTCTGTTTTTTTTTTTGTATATATTGCAAAGTACAATGAGTTGCCTGCTGTTAGTACTGATTTATACATCATTAGTCATTTGCGATATTTATCTTTTATTAAAATCTGGAATTAAAATATCGCCCTCATTTTCAACATATTCCTCATCCCATTCTCTTAGCTTTTAAGCAACCAGCAAGATCGAATCTGGCCTTTTGCAGCAAGTTGGGAACAAGGTCGGTCTAGAGAAGAAGAAATTCCTGGCCGCCCTGCCCTGAGGAAATGATGAGAAGTTTCCTTGATTACACCAGATCGATTCTGGATGCTGGCAGCATAATTAATCTGAAAACCATATAGCACGCATGTATAGAAACTTCATTTGGAAGAACTTGAGGATTCTTTTCTTGGCCACACGAGCTCATTTCCCACAAGAGATCGGTGCTTGCTCTAAGCTACTTTCTTAGCTGTTGTGAAGCAGGTGTGTCTTGAAGTCGCTTGGCCTTTGGTACTCTGTCCACTTGACTGGAGACAGCTAGCTTAGATATACACAGGATAGGGCATAGGAGTATATATTATGCAGACTTGCTAGTTAGGCATCAGAGCGATCCAAAGAACAAAAAAAAATCAATAATCAAGAGTCATCCTCAGTCAGTTTGTAGACAGTAAGTCAACAAAGGTCCAGTCTCACTTCCACCAGCTCGAACCAAATAGCCTGAGATCAATTTTGGGTAAATACCATGCGCAGGTTCCAAATTCAGTGTAAACTTGTGCAACTTAATGTGTAAAAGTTGAAAAATTCTCTGACTATTGGTGGTTGTAGGGGAGAGGGTGTTTCATGAGTCTGCAAAGTTTTATGATCAAAGTCGACTTTGTTTTTTTTATATAAAGAAATCGATTGTATTATCGAGGACTAACAAAAGGGCAATCAACCATGATGATAAATTTTTTGGCAAGGTCATGCAACATCCCGTGCTTTATATCCACCAATATTTTGAGTCATTGTTTTTTTTATATAAAAAAATGTATGTGATGTTCCCACATGTATATCAATCAAATTGCTAGTTTACACTAGATAGCGCCCCCCCAACCCAACATGTTTGCAGCATGAATGTTGGGAATCCCATGTTATTTATGTCCGACTCTACTTCAAAAAAAATTACGAATAAAATACATGGTGAGAGCTTGTTTTTTTTTCATTAATTAATCTTTTTTAAAATTTTATTTTAAAATTAACCCCAGTCACACTTTATTTCCAAATATAACCTCTTTGGTCACGCTACCACTCATGGCGTGACAAAACAACGCTGTCACGCCACAAAATAAGTCCCGCAAAATAGCACTTTTGGTCACACCACTGGGTGGTGACGTGATCAAAGAGGTCAGATTTGGAAATAAAGTACGCCGAGGGTTAACTTTAAAATAAAATTTTTAAAAAAGGTTATTTAATAATAAAAATTCTATCCGCTCCCGTAGCACACCTGCCTATGAGTTAAGATCTAGGAAAAGAAGCAGCAGCAAAATAAGGCGCAGGCAAGCAACGGCAACAAATTAAAGTGTACTAGTCAACCACCTAGCGTGAGTCTTACCCGCCCAAATGCCGAAAGCTCTCACGCGTTACCTTTCCATCTCACGCCAACCACGCTATAAAGCATCAACTTCCTCTACCCATCGCCTCCTACAGTCCTACACGCAGACACGCAAGATCAAGCCAGAGCTAACCATGTCCTGCTTCGGCACGGCCACCACGTCGTCGAGGAGGGGCAGGCCGAAGCCGTGGGGGTGGTGGCGCAAGTGCGCCGGCCTCGCGGGCGCCGTCCACTCCAAGCTCCGCTGCTCCGGCCGCGCCGTCCGGTGGTCAGTCCCGGGGCTCGACGGCCGGCGTCGACGCACGCCGTCGTCGTCCCAGCTGCAGAGCGGGTGGTGCCACCACCGGAGCTTCGCGCCGGTCTACGTCGACGAGCTCTACAACCAGGCCAAGAACCTCAGCGTCGTGCAGGAGCACGCCCAGGAGGAGGAGCCGAGCACCAGCGGCGGCAAACTAGCAGCACGTTTGGTCGACGCCACCGCCGCCGCCGACACCGCCAGTGGCAGTAAGGCACGCGTGGGTGCCAATACTGGTGCTGGTGTCAGCGCGCGTGCCAGTGGCAGTAAGGCAAGTGTGGATGCTACTCCTACTAAGAGTGTTGGTCTGAGGAGTGTGCTCATGAGCCCAGGCAGAGGAGGAGGTGGTGTCCTTGGGGTGGTGAAGGGGATGGGAGAGGTGGATCTCAGAGCAGAGCTCTTCATACGGAAGTTCAGGGAGGAGATGAGGCTGCAGAGACAGAAATCAGCAGAAGAATTCCAGGCCATGCTTGCAAGAGGGCTATGACACTCATAATCTCATGTCATGTATATGGTTAACCATGAGGATATGTTAGCTAATTAGTAATTAGATTGGTTTGGGGTTTGGAAAAAAATATTATCAGGGGTCTAGATCATGTGGTGTGCTAAGATTGCCGGTGTGCTTATCTCTGTGGTGCCTTGGGAGCTTGCTTTTCGTGTATTTGTGCATAGTAGTACATAGGATTGTTGCATTCATTGGTTGCATGTAAGTACATGTATTATTGGGTGTTCATCTCAGGAAAAAGAATATGAAAAAAAAAATCGTTTATACAAACCCTAATATGCTATCGCCTTGTCCAGCTTGTATTGCTTTATCTGATTGGATGGTACTGTTGCTTCTAGCCAAACACAGTCAGATTTTCCCTAGTTCTAATCAAGATCCAGTGCCCACCAGGGAAATATTTAACTGAGTTTTTTTTATATAAAAAAAAATCGATTCATCACAGAGTTGATCGTGCCGATTATTTCTTCCGCAAAACCATGTAACTGTCCGAATCACAGAACTAGCAAGAAGCACCGAGTAATAAACAAGAAAGGGGTCGATATATCTAGTTATATCGTGATTACCAGGAATATACACAGTTAGAGAACAAATGAGCGCATCTTCATTCTGCTTTGTACGTTAGCCATCTGTTCCTCCGACGTGTCGTTCACAACATCAGCAAGTCACAAACAGACGTGTCATTCCTTCTTTCGATCACTCTTAAGAGATATCAGTGCTACAAAAGCAATCATCCAGAAGGATGGTAGCACCGGGAAAGAGAACTCATGGCTCTATACGCGTTGCGACGGATCTCAAATAAACATATATATGTTTAAACTTGAAAAAACCAATATGCATAAATTAGCTATCCTTGTATCTAAAAATTGCATACAAAATTTATATCCAATCAACAAGCTACAAAGAGTCTTATCATATACCAAATGTGCATATAATCTAACTGTTCGCAGAAGATCCTTACCATAACATATGCATGTATGCACATACCTATCCATAAAAGACCCTAACAACTCATATGGTGAAAAGGTAGATAACAGACTCATCATCACCACCAAATCATTTTATAATATACAATAGTAAAGATACCATACCCCGGTTAGACATGAGCAGCTTACACTAAACATTACACAAGTGTCATTGCAAGGCAGTGTGTTCTACTGATACATAAGCAGCCAGGAGATATATGACAACGCCTAATGGAGAAAATCTTTCATAGGATCGTCGTGGTGAATTCTCTTCATACGGTAGGCCTCCATGTCTTCTGCAGTAACCTGGTCGTTCCATTTCACATTGTACTTCCTCTTTCTTTCATCTGTCTCCTCTTTCTTCCTTGCACCCTCCTACAAAAAAACATGAAATCAACAAAGACAAAACGAGCAGAGGTCGAATAAAATATGCTAACCTTCTTTAAGGATTCATCATGAGGCACATCAGTTCCCCAAGTGGCTAGTCGCTTTTCTTCATGACGTACAGGCTCATCTGCATCGAGCAATTTGAAGTTAACTGAAGTTCATGATCATAGCAATTGGACATGGCTGACGTAAAATAGAATGCCATCCCACATAAACCAGTTTACTTGGAAACATATTTAATTGCATGCAGTTAAGTTACATCTCATTGTCCGTTTAAAATCCAACGTAAAAGCATGAAATAAGCTAAGCATGAAGCAATCAAAACCTGAGACCTCACACTATACAATGGACAATTTTCAGACAATTAGGAGAATATTTTTCGGCTAACACATTAAAAGCTGATAGCCTAGACAACTTGGGGAATAATTTTTTTTCAACAAGTGATGGTTTTATCCTATGACACTAAGCTGGCAAAATGTGATGGTTTTATCTTATGTACAGCGTGAATTGTCCATTCTACCCCCTCAAGTATCGATATGCGGACACCTAACCCCCTGAACTAAAAAATCGGCCATTTGACACCCCTAAATTGTAAAACCGGACAACCTACCCCCTCCGGCTATTTCATATGGTGGTATTGCTGATATGGTGTCCGGGTGACCCGGTTTTGCCAGGTTGGCTAGGTGACTTGGCTTCTTTGGCACTTGGGTCCACCTATAAGTGATCCAATAGCAATTAGATCCTTTCATCTCTCCTTTATCCATTCACTCAGCTGACACAGCTCCCGGCCCACTCTTTTTGCTTCTTCCTCCTCCCATCCGGCCGCGCCGCGTCGGGTCTCACGGCGCCCGTGTCAAAGCCTGGAGGAGGCCATCTTCTTCCACCGTGAGGCGCAACTCAGCCTCGTCGCCTCCCTCCAGCGCCTTCGTTGCCATCGCCCATTGCCACGCGCTCGGCATGCCACGCATGGTCCTACCCACATCGCCGCCGCCCATGCCGGGCTCTCCACCCTTGGTGCTCGCGCCTCCAGTAGAGCCCCTTCTCCAATCAAACACTGCCGCCCATTCCTCCTCCCTTCTTCTCCAATCAAACACAACAACAAAGAAAGCGTAGAGCCCGACTTCGACCGCCGCACCACCATTGTTGCCCCATTGCTCTAGCGAGCTCCGACGCCGGCAAACCGCGCCACACCGCACCATGAAGTGCGAGGACCATGTTCCCCCTGTCAATTTTACCACATGCTCAGATCGAGCCATTGTTGTCTTCCCTGCTTCGCCAGAGCCGCCACTATCACACCATCATCTCTGCAAAGACCCCCCTTCAATTCTTTTGAGCAGGAGCAACCCCACACCTCCCCCAAGCTACCGACACCTCTCGCCCGGGCTCTCCCCATCCCCAACGCCACCACAACGCCCCATCAAGAAGCTCCAGCCGCCATTACCGCCCTCGCCCCTTCCTACGCTGCGGTGAGTTCCCCTAGACACACTCAAGCTCATGCTCTCCCTATTTCCGCCTCTCTCATCAAAGCATCGCCGCCATAGTGGTTGTGCCGCCATCGCCGCCTATCTTCGCTGCCTAGCCGCCACCGGTCACCTTGAACCGCGCCACCACTTCTCCTGAGTTTCCCTCGCTTGGCCGGTCCCACTCCTGCCCTCTATGGCCTCCAGCGATCGCCTACCGGCCGGCGACCAGCGCCACCCCGAGCACGGAGGGGCACAATGGTGGAGGAGGTGGCGGGAGGCGCTGGTCAAGCCGACTGGAGCAAAGAACAACCTCACCGGTGAAGGGGGTAGAGATGGAGCAGGCGTATGCCGTGCTGGACGAGATGGACGCGAGGAAGAAGATGGGGGGTAGAAGGCGGGCGTCGAGGAGAGAGACTGAGGAAGAAAGAGGGGTAGAAGCTGAGTCATCGTCACGTCGCAGCCTGAAGTCACGGCCGACCAAGCGAATCCGACCACCCGATGCGGATTAGAATACCACTGTATGAAACAGCCGGAGGGGGTAGGTTGTCTAGTTTTGCATCTTAGGTGTGTCAAAGGGCCGATTTTTTAGTTCAGGGGGTTAGATGTCTGCATGTCGATACTTGAGGAGGTAAAATAGACTTCTTCCTTTTATTTATTAAAAAAAGAAGAAGAAGAAAAGGAGAGGAAGAGGGGAATTGGGCCAAGCCGGTCCATATTGTCCCCATATAAGGGGACGCCGGGGACTCCTGCCCTAGCCTCCGCCACCACCATTCCCTGCTAGCCGCTGTCACCACCATTCACTGCTAGCCGCCGCCTCCACACCCCTACACCGCCCTCGCATGCATTGTCGCTGCTGTTTTACGATTCGCCACGCCTCTAGTGCGTCAAGATCTGCGTTCTCTCGCACGCATGCATGCATCCAAGCCGGTCACGCCTTTGCATGCTTGTTTGTCTTGTTGTTGGTGCTCGTGCACCCCGGGTCATGTCTTGCCGCTTGTTGAGCGTCACGCCGCTTAGTCGCTTGTTAATCGAGTGTCGCGCTTCCGCCTAACCTCATTGCCGTTATGTAGGCCCCGCTTTCAGACATGATAGTATTTTTGTTCGGTTTGCTTCTTGTCAGATTTCAAATTACCAAGCTATTTGCAAAACTTTCTTTCTTTTCTCTCTGGTTTGTGTTTCAAATGTAATGTCCTTCACATTTGAAATTCAAATTCAGGTTTGGAGTTTCTCCTCTCTTTTGAACTCTCGGGCCATTGTGAGTTGGGCCTTCTTTTCCTTCTGGCTCAAATTCATCTCCTCTCAAATTTCACCCTACCCACTTTCTTTTGGCCCAACCCCTTGCCCGGCCCATTTTCTTTCCCCTCCTTTTGGCCTACCCCGGCCCAAGCTGCCCTGGCCCTCCCTTCTTCCTGACCCGAGCCACCCGGTCATCTCTTTCTTCTCCCTCGAGTCAAACCGCAGCGCCTCCCTCTCGCTCACGTGACACTATGGCCACCGTGGTCGTCACACCTGAGCTCCCATCACACCCACTCCGTGTGCTCTGCGAGAAGAACTCAAGACCTTCGGCCCTCTCGCCTTGTCACCTCAGCCCGCCCACGTGGTGACGCTTTGCCCATCAAGGCGGACACTGCGCGTCACTGCGTCGCTGCTTCGCCACCTCTCGGCAGCACTCGCCACACCCAGACTCCATGCTCAAGAAGGAAGCCGCCTGTCGCCGCCTCGCTTGCGCCTCCTCCTTGAGCCCACTCGCCTCTAACCGCCACGACTCCAAGGTTTACCTCTTCGCTTGGTCATGTCATCCGGCTGCCGCCGCCCTCCTCTCACCATGCGCCTCGCCGCCGGCTTGACTGCGTCTCACTGCCAACTGCGCAAGTCACCTCCTTGCTCCCCCTAGTGCTTGCCTTTCTTCTTCCATCAAAGTCAACGCCTCAGAGCCGCCACACGCTTCTACCCGACGCGCCACCTCCCACTTCACCGCCGCCCGATCGACTTCTCCCCGGTGACTACGTCACCATGCGCCCTTGGTGACCCTCTTGCCGTCCCCCACCACCATTCGACCTCCCCATCGCCAGTGCCGCCACCAGGCGATGCCGTCGCCGATGCCTCCTTCTCCTCGCCCATCTTGCCGCCCCCACCACCATTCGACCTCCCCATCGCCAATTGGGCCACTCCTTCTCCTCACCCGGTCATCCCCAATTGGCCTCCTGTGTCACCCGGTCATCCCATCGTGCAGACAGCGCCCTCCTCCTCCTGCGTCACCGCTTGGCGGCTGCAGTGAACTCGTGGAGCCGCCGCCGTCGCGTCCGCTCCTCTCTGGCACCGCCCCCGCCACTTGTGGCCTCCCTGCCCTCCGGCGACTCCATCGCACCCACTCGCCGCCGGCCCCTTGCCTCCACTCGTTGACGCCGCCATCTCCTCCCCAGGCCACCGCAGCTACCTCCGCTCCCCATTCTTTCTCTGAGAACCGAAGCAATTGGATGGGGATGAGATTTGGGGGCCCCACCTGTCATTTGGCCTGAATCCCCTCCCTCTCACTTCCAAGTGGGCCCGCCTCGACACTGTTCACCATGAGCCCATGGACTATGGCGCATGAGCTGAGTCCATGCACTGTTGGATGCACCCAACTCTCTCCCCTCTCTTTTCCTTTTGATTTAATTCCTTTCAATCTTCGGAAGCTCCGTTCTCCCTCGTCGTAACTCCGATTCAGGTGAAATTAGTTTCTAAAATTTTGTAAATTCAAGATCTTGCTAATGGCATAGGTCTTGTTCATTTTGGAGTTCATTTGTTGTTCTTTATTATTTATTTGCTCTCTTTACTTGTTTGTGCCCTTTTTCTGGTGCGATCGTCCGATTAGGGTTCGAAGACGCGGAGGATATCCACTTCAATCAAGCATAAGATTGTCAAGCTCCTCTTACCTATACCCAAGGCGAGTCAATACTTTGATCATATTGATCCCACATTTTATGCAAATTATATTCATTTAAATTAGCAAAATTGCATGCTTTAATTCTTTAATCAAATATATGTTAAAGCTTAAGGTAGTTAAACACCCATTTGTTGATTAATTAATTAATATGTCATCAATTGATATTGAATTCATTATTCCTTGTCACCTTAGTAAATATATGGTAATACTAGTTATAGGTTGTACTTAAGCGACATGCTAGTCTTGCTTAAGTACCGGGACATTAAATGTCCGTACTGGGACATTAACTGTCCCAAACATCATCCTTTAAACATGAAAATGGTTTTGGGCACTCATTGTGGGGAAATGACTGAGATGGTTGAGTTGATGTATTTTACTCCTCAAAAACCCTAACTGTTGTTCCTATCTAGGCGGATGATGTGTTGAATGGGTGCTAATGTAGCCCAAAGAATGTTGGTTGTGAATGGTATAATGTGGATGTGTACTAATGTAGCCCAAAGAGTTGGTGTATGTAATAAGCCGCCCAGATAACCCCTAAGGACTTAATCTTGTCATGACCTCCTATGTAAAACAAGTACAACCACAAGTCTGCAAAGTGCAACTTGGCCTAGTAAATTTATTAAACCCTAAAAGTCATCTCACTAAAGAGAACTGTGCAAATGTGGACGCGGTCCAACTTGAATGGGACACCAAAGAAGGGTGAAGTGCCTGCTACGACTAATCGTAGGGGTGACAACCCGCACAAACGTATGGGACCCACCGCAAGCACGGCCCATACGGTGAAATGATGGAAGGGGCGAGGTAATTTGAAAGGTTACTGTGATGGTCGCTCAACTACACGACTAAGGAATTGTGTAGAGTAACGAGTATGACTATCTCTTGTGGGTACAGTGTACAACCTCTGCAGAGTCTAAACTGTTTAAACAGCTACGCCTACGGTCAAAGGCAGACATGGGAATCTTAACTTGAGTTAGTTCTATTTTAAACTTTGTGGGTGGTATGGAAAATGTGGAAGGGCTCACCTAGCCCTATGTTGGATTTTACCTGAGTCTTCGAGCTCAGCGATGGTAGTAATTGGAGGTAGCTCCAATCAAAAAGATGCATACGGTAGAGTTTCCGCCGGAGGGAACCTCTACTGAAATAAATATTGCACAATTACTCTCTTTATTAAAATGCAATTTGTTAAAATGCTAAGTGATAGGATTTTGTAATTATGATAATTCAAAACATTGCTTTAGCAAATAAAAGAACCTGAGCCATCCTTGTTAAGCCTTGCATGTATATTATTGCATTGTGTGTTGGCTCGCGAGCACGGAAGTTGTGCTCATTCTCGCTCTTTCCCCCAAAATCCTCAGAAGCAGGAAATCCGGAAGACTACGCGTACTACGAGGATCCAGAAGCTGGAGGATCAGAAGATGATGAAGAGTAGATTAGTTCGTTTAGTCCAGATCTCACCCCCAGTCTAGTTGTCTCCGTTGGTACTTGCGTGCATCCAATATTATCCAAGTCCCTGGTTAATATCGGGCGTACACGGGTTTCCCCAGTCACTTGCCTGTGGAGAGATGTGCTCTCACCCCTTTTGTTTCCATTATCGCTTTCACTACTTTTGTAATGTACTCAGTTTGGCCTGTTCGGCCCTTATTGTAAAACTTGACTGACGCGGTCTATGTAAAGCTCTGATGTGTCGTTTAATAAATGGTATGGTTTTATCTACGCATGTATGAATTGATTCAGTGACGTATCTGTGAGTGCTATCTACTGATCCAGGGAATAGCACAATGTTTTCACAGAGGATTTGGATTCTCATAATCCGGGTCCGACAGAACTGGTATCAGAGCATATGACTGTAGGAGCCTTAGCTAGACTGGTCGAGCCTAAGGACTTGAGTCTTATTTTCAAAAACTAAGGAAGGTTTTGAGTAAAATATAGCGTATTTATTTCTCTTACTCATCTCTCTTAGTTCTTTACTTATCTCCTTTTGTGAGTCTACTCCGTTGCTGGCTCTCTCTTTTGTTTTAAAATCCTAGATGATCGTATCGTCGTCCGATGGTCCGTGGGATTTCTTTCCTCACGGCGAGAACGACGATGAGTTTGCAATACAAACTCAAGCAGTACCTTGGGTCGCCACCAGCCCATCTTCAGAGGCCGGAAGCCCTATGTTCTAGGTTGAGTGTCTCGTTCCATGGAGGTTGAGTTCATCGCTCACACCTTCTGGACCAAGCATCCCAGGAGCCGCTATTCTGATGCCGTTCAAAACATAGCGCGCTTCGCCTCGACTCACTTGTGCCAAATGCACGAGGATCACTTGTTGAGGTCGTCATTCTGTTCCTTCCCATCTCTCTAGGAGGGAGAATGCTACCCGAAGCTCTTCAACATCAAGAGAAGAACACCGTCGTTGCAGTAGCCGCCGTGATGCAAGCTCCAACACCAAGATCAGCCATTATCTCCCGCAACCCAGTGCCGGATCGGCCACTACGACCCAGAGGAACCGCACCAGGATGACTGTGCACAAGAGCATGCGACGCCCCAGTCCGCCACCTGTCATCGACTTTGGAGAGTCCAGCCGTGGACGCAGTCTCAGCCGTTCCCGCTCCTATTCTTGCTTGCCGAGTTTTGGCCAGAGCCATTCTCGCGCCCGCTCCCTGGTCCCCGGGCAACTACACTATTTGTGGTAGCCTGTACCCCGTTGGAGTAGACAGGATTAGTCTAGATTAGCCAGCAGTGCTTGCTAGGCAGTCCTTTGTTGCAAGCACTTTCTGTTTTCTTCTTTTGTAGACGTTGTGTGTGTATCTTGTGTCGTAACTTAGCATGGCCTATATGCTATGCTTCAGGAGTCATGTAACACCTAACCCCTTAATATAATGCAGCCACTCTAGGCTTTGTATTGTACTTGATTCTTTCTCCTCATTGGTTTAAAGTTCTGTTGTGTGTGCTCCAGAGGGCCAGTAAACCCTCATATAACTTATTTAGTTCTAAGTTGAGTTGTTACCTCCGATGGAACCAAAGAGAGCAGCAGTCCAAGTCTTCCTCCCTTGCTCTCTCTCGTCTAGCGTGCTTTTCCCTCTCGCTTATCATGCTTTATTCCCCTCATCTTAAAACCTGTGAAGAGTTGTTGAAGATTGTTCAAGGGGGTAAATCGCATGGAAGCTACTCTTGTTGGATTTAACTACTATGTTGGATGCCAAGCTAGATAGTCTTGAGAAATCATCGATAGGATTGATTTTGGGAATTGAAAATTTTAAGATTGCCGATGTTATAAGAAGTCCTGTGAATACGGATTATGCATGATTTAAAAGATAGAAGACTAGTGGATTATATAGATTATGGAGAAATAAGATGATCATGGAGGAAATTTTTGATTGATCATGAAGGGTATAGGAATCTGAAATACCAATTTGATTATTAGGAGAATTTGGATCTTCATCGAATCTTAAGTTGATTATGATGATAATTGGAAACTTGGAATCAAGATATGTGAGCATTAAAGGTAGAGAGTAGAATGCAAAGAAAACTAGATTTTCATATTGATTCATGATATTAATCTTGGAAGAGTTAATTGAATCTTGATTGAATTATAGAAATATAATTGTGGGATGTTAGATTTTAGAAATTTATTACGGTTGGATTTTGATAAAAGAATTGCATGATTGTCGAAGATTGAATTATAGGATTACCAATTCATGATGTTGGTTTTGGTGGATTAGATTGAATCAAGAAATGTGAAATTAATTGGATATGTTGGTCACATTGGATTCAATTGGATATGCTTGCATAAAGAATGTTGGGATTTATCAGAAATGTTGGTTGGATTATAGAGATATACCTTGATCGGATTATAAAAGGATATAATTGCAGGATATCGAATTATACAAACATATGATTGTTGGATATTGGAATATATGGTTAAAGGATATCTTACTGATATTGGAGTGGACTAAATAATTGTTGGAAGAATGGTGATAAATTAATTTGGTGGATTAAATTTGAATTTATGGATTACAAGCAATCTTTTTGGAAGGTTCTTTAATAAAGATATTGGATTTATATAAATACATTCTGGAGGATTGTAATTGATCAATATACTTGAGGAATTAAGTGAATGATGTCGTGGATTTAGTCAAGAATTTTGGAAGAAGCAATTGCATGATTATTATCTTGGAGAATTTTGTTCCAAAAAGGGATAGAACGAGATTTAGCATGATCTGGAGTTTATGGGATTGGAAGATGCGATTATTACTACTAGATTTGTGGATTAATGAATTGAAGAAATCATGAAATCAAGTAGTGAATCTAGTGGATTAATTAAGCTTATGCCTAAGAAAGATTTGGGAATTATGATATGATATCGATACAATATGAGATTTATTAATGAACTGGACTTTCTTTTAATTGGGTGACCTCATGCTATGCTGGAATGGTGGATTCTAATAATAGTCAGACTTGGATCCAGCAATTTGGAAGGCAAAATTTATAGCTTTTTAGTTGGCACTCCAGTACATGGTTATGAACCAGCAGTTGGAATCAGTTTACCAAGTTGCAACGCACAATCGGATAGCCCCTCTTCGTTGTTTCAACCGTGGAAAAAAAAAGAGAGGACATTTTGCCAACAAGTGCCCTCAACAAGTCACCCCGAAGAAATACACCATGAGAGCCACACCAGCTCGCTGCAAGACTTCAACTTCAAGCAAACATCATCAAAACCCGTAGGCATCCATAGCCGCTTCCACGCCAAGCGTAAAGAAGTCGCCTATCAACTGGAGCTGCCTAAAAGATTGTCAGACATCTACAGCATGTGTCACGTCTCCCAGCTCAAGAAGTGTCTCAGAGTACCTGAAGAGCAGACGCCCGTTGAAGCCATCGCCCTTCAGCAAGATCTGACTTATCCAGAACATCCGATCAAGATCCTCGACGTCATCGAGAAGCGAACAAGACGTCAAGTCTTCCGCCTTTGCAAAGTCCAGTGGAGTCACCACTCAGCAAAATAAGCCACCTGGGAGCTCGAAGATCAACTGAAGCAAGACTACCCGTCCCTGTTCTCGGAGCAGCTTGAATCTTGGGGTCGAGATTTCGTTTAAGGTGGGTAGGTTTTGTAGCGCCCCGTTTTCGAACGACACATAGTATTTTCTGTTCTGGTTTTCGTTCTTCGCCGTATTTCAAAATACCAAGCTATTTGAGAAAACTTCCTTAATTTCCTCTCCGGTTTGTGTTTCAAATGTAATGTCCTTAACATTTGAAATTAAAATTCAGGTTTGGAGTTTCTCCTCTCTTTTGAACTCTCGGGCCATTATGAGTTGGGCCTTCTTTTCCTTTCGGGCTTAGCCCATTTTCCCTCTTGGGCCAAGCCCATCTCATCTCAGCCCACCTTGCCCACTTTCTTTTGGCCCAACCCCTTGCCTGGCCCATTTTCTTTCCCCTCCTTCTGGCTTGCCCCGGCCCAAGCCACCCTGGCCCTCCCTTCTTCCTGACCCGAGCCACCCGGTCATCTCTTTCTTCTCCCTCGGGTCAAACCGCAGCGCCTCCCTCTCGCTCCCGTGACGCCATGGCCACCGTGGTCGCCTGCCACCCTGAGCTCCTGCCGCACCCACTCCGCGTGCTCTGCAGCAACCGAAGACCTTCGGGGCCCCACTCGTCTTGTCACCTCAGCCCGCCCACGCGGTGACGCCTTGCCCACTACGCTCGGACACCGCCGCGTCACCCCTGCGTCGCGCCCTTCGCCACCTCCTGGCAGCACCCGCGTCACCCAGCTCCACACCCGCGTCAGCGAGCCGCCCAAGTTGCCGCTCCCCGCCGCGCTCCTCCCTTGAGCCCACCTGCTCCCTCTGACCGCCCGTGACTCCAGTGCCTGCCCCCTTCTCTTGGTCATGTCATCTGGGCGCCGCTGCCGTCAGCTCCTCCTCACCATGCATCCTCGCCGCCCGGCTTGACCGTGCCCGCTCGGCCAGCACGCCTGCGCCTGATGCCACCCGCGTGCTCCTCCTGCTTTGCGCCTACTCCGCTGCAGCCTACCAGCTCCCCTTGACGCCAGCGCCGTTGCAGTGCCCCCTGCCTCGTTTCGTCCCATCAACAAGCAGCGCCCATCTGCCCCTGCCTCCCTTGGTCTTCGCCATGACACCATGGCTTCACCACCATGCTGCATGCCGCCAGCCCGAGCATCTCTGCACCTCCTCGTGCCCGCGTGCTCCTCTGTGCTGCCACCCACTCCGCTGCCGCTGAAGACTTTGGCCGGCCCGCCATCGTACTGTCACCTTTGGCTGTGTGCAACCGTGACGTCCCGATTGTCACCGCCCCTGCCATGTGCACGCCTCCCTCTGGCCCCCTACCACCACCAGCTCCCGCCCACCTGCTTCGGTCGCCAAAGTCATTGTCGCGCCCTCATTTGCGCCGAGAGGCACAGACTCTCGTGCTCCCGCCCATCTTGCCGCCGCCGACGCGCCATGACGCCCCTATTCTCTGCTGCCGCCATACAAATGACGCAAGCCCTTCCGCCTTGTCCCGTCGCCGCTCAGCGCCCATGCTGCTTTGGCCACACCCCATGCCGGCCGCCACCCTCAACGGCTCCTTGCTCCACGCACGCGGCTATAAGAAGGGACCCAAGAGCCCCTCACCTCCCTTGCTCCCCCCTAGTGCTTGCCTTTCTTCTTCCATCAAGCAACGCCAGAGCCAAGCCGCCGCTTCCGCCCTGGTCGTGCAGCCTCCCCGCTGCACCGCCGCCCCAGTCGACATCTCCCCCGGGCGACCGCGTCACCACGTGCCCCTGGTGGCCCTCTTGCCATCCCCCACCAGCATTCGACCTCCCGGTCGTCGAGACGTGCCGCCGCCGTGCTTCCTTCTCCTCCGCCCATGGCCGCCGCCGCCAGGCCAATTGGGCCACTCCCAGGTCACCCAGGTCATCCCACTGGCCTCCCCTCACTACCGCGCAGCCGGTGCGCACGCCGCCCTCCTCCCTGCGTCGCCGCTTCGCCAACGTTGTGCGAACCCGTGAAGCCGCCGCCATCTTTGGCTTGCCGCCGCCGCGCCCGCTCCTCTCTGGCACCGCCCCCGCCGCTTGTGGCCTCCCTGCCCTCCGGCGACTCCATCGCACCCGCTCACCACCGCCCCCTTGCCTCCACTCGCCGGCACAGCCATCTCCTCCCCAGGACGCCGTAGCTGCCTCTGCTCCCCATTCTTTCTCTGAGAACCGAAGCAATTGGATGGGGATGAGTTTTGGGGGCCCCACCTGTCATTTGGCCTGAATCCCCTCCCTCTCCGTTCCAAGTGGGCCCGCCTTGACACTGTTCACCGTGAGCCCATGGACTATGGCGCATGAGCTGAGTCCATGCACTGTTGGATGCACCCAACTCTCTCCCCTCTCTCTTTTCCTTTTGATTTAATTCCTTTCAATCTTCGGAAACTCCGTTCTCCCTCGTCGTAACTCCGATTCAAGTGAAATTAGTTTCTAAAATTTTGTAAATTCAAGATCTTGCTAATGGCATAGGTCTTGTTTATTTTGGAGTTCATTTGTTATTCTTTATTATTTATTTGCTCTCTTTGCTTATTTGTGCCCTTTTTCCGGTGCGATCGTCTGATTAGGATTCGAAGACGCGGAGGATCTCCACTTCGATCAAGCATAAGATTGTCAAGCTCCTCTTACCTATACCCAAGGCGAGTCAATACTTTGAACATATTGATCCCACATTTTATGCAAATTATATTCATTTAAATTAGTAAAATTGCATGCTTTAATTCTTTAATCAATTATATGTTAAAGTTTAAGGTAGTTAAACACCCATTTGTTGATTAATTAATTAATATGTCATCCATTGATATTGAATCCATTATTCCTTGTCACCTTAGTAAATATATGGTAATACTAGTTATAGGTTGTACTTAAGCGACATACTAGTCTTGCTTAAGTACCGGGACATTAAATGTCCCAAACATCATCCTTTAAACATGAAAATGGTTTTGGGCAGTCATTACGGAAATGACCGAGATGGTTGAGTTGATGTATTTTACCCTCAAAACCCTAATTGTTGTTCTGTGCAGGCGGATGATGTGTTGAATGGGTGCTAATGTAGCCCAAAGAATGTTGGTTGTGAATGGTATAATGTGGATGGGTACTAATGTAGCCCAAAAAGTTGGTGTATGTAATAAGCCGCCCAGATAACCCCTAAAGACTTAATCTTGTCATGACCTCCTGTGTAAAACAAGTACAACCACAAGTCTGCAAAGTGCAACTTGGCCTAGTAAATTTATTGTAGGACCGGAAAGGCGACTAGAGGGGGGGGTAAATAGGAGCACGAACACTTTTTCACCTTAATTGAATTCAATACTAATTCACTCCAATAGCTATGGAAGCTATGAAGATCAAGGTACAAGCACAGTGGAAGTCTTATATTGAATCCAATTAAAACCCCGACGCAAAACACCCAAAATAACCAAAAACCCAAATCTCAAAGTGTTGGGCGGTCTGACCTCTCAAAATGGCGGTCTGACTGCTTTGCCTAGCAGTCAGACCGCTGATTTTGGCGGTCAGACCGCCCCTGACGATGAACAGGAAAATCAGTACAATCAGCTAGAAAACCCGAAACGAAAATCGGTCTAACTTTTGATCCGTAAGGCCAAACTCCACGAAATTTGAAACACACCTTCCTAAGGATATTAGGAACCTATTCCAAGTGGAGATTGAGTAGATCCACGTCAAAGTTTTGACCTTTTTCAGTTTTACCGAAGGAGGGTTCAAAACCGGGCAAAAACCAAAAACATGATCCAAATCTTGCTCGTGGGGGATTGATGATTTAGATGATCTTAGATGTATTCCCACACATCATAGCAAGGTAAAAGAGGGCACGAAACAAACCAAAAACCACAGAATCAAGGAAGCATCCAAAATCATCAAAAGAGAAGGGAAAGCACATGAAGACACATCTTTGAACAAACACCCATAGATTGATTCACGATTTGATGCTGGTTACAGCCACTCCATCCATGGAGGACAAAACTCAATTCATGAGCACACAACTCAACACATCTCCCTAGAACCCTAAGCCTCTTCTCTTTCTCCTAAGCCCTAAGACAAACTAGGGTTTATCATGAAGTGCTTCAAGTGGCTGCCTAACAGCCCCCTCTCTATTTATAGGAGGCCTAGAGCTTCTAGAAGACTTAACCCTAATGGGCTCCCGTTAAGGCCCAATACAAACGGGTTACACACACACGCATCTCAAAGCGCCATCTTCACTTTTCTTGACCTAATCCACTTCTTGACGCACCGTCTTGCGCCGCGGGTTGGCATTAGGTCACCAAGGCGGTATTTGGTGAAATTACCAAAATACCCCTTCTCGATCTTTTCCGAAGACCGAGTCCAAACTGCGCGAAACACATCCATGCTTCGCCACGTGTAGGTTGATCCAGCGGCTCTCATCGTGTCGGCAAGTCTCTCCCATCCGGTTCCCACCGGACCACCTTGGCACTTGCACCGACCCCCGCACCGCTTGATCCAACCATCAGACCGAATCGCCTGCTCGGTCACTTTCATCCATTCTCGCGCCATGCTTGAGTCACTTGACTCACCCGCATCCATGATCGTTTCGGACCTCGGCTAAGCTTAGTCCCGATCCTCCTCGCCGATGACCGTCGTTGACCTCCAAGCCACCGCAAGAATAGACAAGCAACACGAATCCGGAACAAGTTCTTCACAACTTGACCCACGTTAGCCAAAACATGCAATATGCAACACATATGCAATATCAAACAAGGATATGACCTATTCCAAAATCAATTCACAACTAATATCATCATTACGATAAAACCGGTCGATCCGCCATTCCGGCGGTCGACCGCCTCGGATCGAACCGAAAATCAATTGAAGATAAGGCCGGTCGATCACGGATTTGCTTCGACCGCCACACACGATCGGCCGCCACCACACGAAACCGGTCGACCGCCGAGACTCGACAGATTCAAGAACTTTGATTTAAAACGATTGAAACTTCAAACCAAAAGCAACATTGCCAATTGTTTCATCATCCTAAGATCATGGGCATATCCCCATGATATCCACAATCTCCCCCTTGATGAACACATTGGCAATCTCTCAGAAAATATGGTTTTGGGTTTTGAAAGGTAAAGTACTGACGTTTTTAAAGGCACAACTTGGTCCATTTGCAAGAGAAAGCAATAGAAATGACCAAGCTGGCTCCAGAATAGCATAAGGAAGTGAGATAAGGCAAAAGAAAGCACAAAAGCTAGCACAAAAGCTTCAATTTCCAAAGAATAGCCAAAAATCTCACTTAGGTCCATATGAAAGAACAATTGTTCTATTTGACCTTTGATCATTGTGAGTCTTCAAGAAATTGCAATTCAAATTCAGAAAAGAGCAATAAGACCAAAAGAATGCAATTGAGATGCTCCCACTCACTATGATCACCAATTTTTCAAGAAAATCCATTTTCTCCCTATGACACTCAAAAAGCTCTAAAACAACATTTTCACCAATCTTTCTCCCCCTTTGACAATGGATTCATCAAGATGCATGGAAGAAGATAGAGCATGAATGTAATGGAATGGCTGCAATTTTGTAATTTTTCATTTTTTCAGTTTTTTTTTGTTTTGTTTTTAACTTTGAGCAAAAAGAGCCATAAAGATTATCCATGAAGACTGTACAAATATTACACCAAGCCATATTATGTGAAAGAGCTATGTTCAATAATGGCAAAGCATATACAGCAAAGCTAAAGCCAAAATAGCAA
Organism: Phyllostachys edulis; assembly: GCA_036346405.1. Classification (NCBI taxonomy): domain Eukaryota; kingdom Viridiplantae; phylum Streptophyta; class Magnoliopsida; order Poales; family Poaceae; genus Phyllostachys; species Phyllostachys edulis. The sequence goes on along the minus strand of CM070560.1, from coordinate 4,843,923 downwards.
TAATCTGAGATTAAATGAATTGAAGGCATGACAAGGTGCTCAAGATCATAATTTAACTAAAGGTATCCAAAAATGAGTCAGGCCATGTCTATAAGCAAAATGGAGACCAGAAACTAGAAATTGAGTCAATTTTGAGCATTTTGAGTTCAGTTTTGAATCAAATGGTTCAAGCACTTAGAATTTAGCACTTTGAGCACTTTCTTTGAAAATGATTGGTTTTATCTTAGTAAAGCAAGTCTGGACTAGGAGCCATCCACAATCGCCTCCTAAGCTTCAACCAATTGCCAATTTGTTTTCTTAGCATTGTGCTAGATCTCAAGCCTCACTACGACCATCCCAAGCAACAAAAGCTTAAGAGAGTGGTCTGGGTCATCCAAAACTCCCCCTGAGTTCATGCCTAGTGCAATGGCAAGCTGTCTCATGAGAAAGAATTTGTGAGATCGGTTTTTTCGCACGTAAAAGCTCATTTTTCATTTGCTTGACTTAAGAATTATCATAGCTCAGTTTAAAACTCAGAATAAGTTCAAGACTCAATTAAGCCTATATGACATGGCATGAATCATAAGAGGATCACTAAAGCAAAACTAGTCACAAGATCCAACAAGTCATGTTTTGATTCAATTTTCTCACAGATAATAAAGCTAGCATGGCAAAAGCTAGGCTATACATAAAAAGCCATAAAAGAAGTCTAGCAAACTAGCACAAGACATGGCAGGTATAAAGCATGAAATCAAGTCATACAAGGATAATAATCAAAGCTCCACAAGGTTATATTACAATGCAAGTTGTTTGAATTGTAAAATGCATTATGATACAAATGAATGCAAAAGAACAAACTCCCCTCAAAACAGGCCAAGAGGACTAACAACCCCAACTCTCCCAAGAAAGAAGCAAAACGAGAAGAATCAAGAGCTTTAGTGAAAATATCCGCAACTTCTTTGCTTCGGACTCTACAAAGTGAAGCACAACATCACCCTTCTCAACATGGTCTCTAAGGAAATGATATCTAACATCAATGTGCTTAGTCCTAGAATGTTGCAATCGGGTTTTTGGCAATGTTAATGGCGAAGTGTTGTCACGTAAAAGAGGAACACTACCCAAAGACAACCCATAGTCCCGCAGAGTAGATAAGATCCAGAGAACACGAGAGCAACTCTCGGTCATAGCTACATACTCGGCCTAAGCGGATCGGCAAATGTAAGACTGCTTCCTAGATGACCAAGAGATAAGAGATGTGCCTAAGAAATGACAAGTGCCGAAGTACTCTTCCTATCTACTCTACACCCATAAAATCAGCATCGAAAAAAGCGCGAATGGAGAGAGCGAAGAAGAAGAATACCAAAGTCCAAAGTCAAGAGTGTCCTAAAGGTACTGAATATGCGACGACCGCTTGACGATGAGAAGCTCGAGGAAGCTCGAATCGAGCGCATGCAGACACAAAGAAAGCTGTATGTCCGCCTCGACGCCAGAGATAGAGGAGGAGCCAATCATCTCATGCGGTACTCATACGGTCCACTGCTCTCCATCCTCGCCGTGGTCCAAAGATGGTGGTCGTGGCAATGGGAGTAGACATTGGCCTACTACTTCCCATGTCGAGCGTCGAAGAAGGTCCTTTGTATACTTATTTTGATGAATGAAGGTGCCTTCTTTCGCTTGCTTGACTTGAAGACCAAGGAAGAAAGTCAATTAGCCCATCATGCTCATCTCGAACTCCCCGCTCATAGAATCTGAAAATCTGACACCAAAGCATGAGAGGAACCACCGAATATAATGTCATCCACATAAATCAACCAACAAAAAGTCAACGCCATGTCTCGAGAGTGAACAAGGTTTTATCAACCAATCCCATTTTGAAATCATTCTTAAGCGTAAAACTCTTAAGCCTATCATACCAAGCTCTAGGGGCTTGTTTCAATCCATACAAGGCTTTGGAGAGTTTAAAAACATGGTTTGGGAACTTGGGATTTTCAAAACCAGTGGTTGCTTGACAAAGACCTCTTCTTCTATGAAACCATTCAGAAAGCACTTTTGACATCCATTTGAAATAGCTTGAAGCCCTTGGATGCCGCAAATGCTAGCAAAATGCTAATGGCTTCTAATCTAGCTACAGAGCAAAGGTCTCCTCAAAGTCTAAGCCCTCTACAGGAATACCCTTGTGCTACAAGTCTAGCCTTATTGCGAACTACCAACCCATCTTCACTTTGCTTATTTTTGAAAACCCATTTTGTTCCAATTACATTATGATTAGGTGGAGGTTCAACTAAGGTCAGACTTTGTTTCTTTCAAAATTTTCAAGTTCTTCATGCATGGCATTGACCCAAGAGGCATCACAAAGAGCATGAGTGACATCTCGGGGTTCAAAAGAAGCAACAAAAGCGAATGTGCATGAGAATCAGAGAGATGAACACGAGCGAGTGACTCGCTCATGTAGATCCCTAATAATCTGCTTTCGGTGGATGTTTGTTCTTTGAATGCGAAGAGGAGCACCCAAGTGTAAGTGGCCTCTACCTCACGGGCTATGGAGGTAGGATCGAGCCACTCGATCGTCGAAAAAGGTAGGAAGAGGCTGCTCATCTGAAGCTGGTGTAGTAGAAGCAGGCTCTCCAACCATGTCACAAGGGACTTGAGGATGGATTGGGTCCTCATCCTCAGAGTCATCATCAACGAAGATGCTCTCAGAAACCTGTGTACCTGCATCATCGGGTCTAGTACCAGGACTAGCCTCATCAAAAGTGACTTCGCAAGTCTCAACAACTTTGTTAGTGTCAAAATTAAATACACGATAGCCACGAGAATGAGCAGGATATCCAAGAAATATGCCATCAGAACATCTAGATTCAAATTTATCAATGTTGCCATGTTTAAGAATGAAGCACTTGCAACCAAAAATCTTGAAATGAGAAACTTTGGGCTTATGACCAAATCTGAGCTCATAAGAAGTCTTACCAATAACAGATCTCAAGAAAACCCTATTGGAAATATAGCAAGCAGTAGAGATCGCCTCAGCCCAAAACCTCCTAGGTGTGGAATGCTCATCTAGCATGGTCCTGGCCATCTCTACAAGGGTCCTATTCTTTCTCTCTACAACACCATTCTGCTGGGGAACTCTAGGTGAAGAAAACTGGTGCTCAATACCCCTATCAGTGCAAAAGGTGGCAAAGGAAGAATTCTTGAATTCTGTCCCATTGTCACTCCTAATGGCTCTCAAAGCTCCAGGAAGCTCAACAGCAAGTCTAAGGACCAACTCTCTAAAGAAACCAAATGCCTCGTCCTTAGAAACCAGAAAATAAACCCAAGAATACCTGGACTAATCATCCACAATCACAAGCACATACCATTTCCCACCGGCTGACTGAACTCTAGAAGGACCCACAGTGTCTAAGTGGAGAAGTCGACCAGTCCATCACCATCACTAAGGTAAGAGGTGGATGAGAAGCAAAACCATCTTACCATGTCTCTGAGGTGAGCACACAAGGTCTCTAATGACCTTCACCTAGGCAAACCTCTAATCAAATCCTCCTCTCGACTCTAGTCAAGTGGTCGGCCTATGTGACCAAGCCTACGATGCCACAACACTAAATCATGGGAGTCGGTTACAAGACACCTAGGGCTAGAAGCGAAAGAGACACGAAATCAAGACAAAAGATCCTCTCAAACCTAGAGATCTCAAAGACAAGCTCACCAGAGGAATCTATCACCCCACTCACCACTCTTAAATCTCACCTCTAGACCCTCATCAAGCGGTGAGAAACAAAGCGATTATACCTCGGCTTACTTACCAAAGCGACGCCCTTGAGCATGAACTTGTTGTTGACGCCAAGACTTGTGCCCTTGGGCATCACGGTCCCGTAGAAGCATCCCCAAATGTGATCAATTCATTGCGGATGCACGTGTGAGGGAGGAGAACCATCTAGAATCCCGGTCATGTGTCGAGAGCACCGAGTCAACAAGCCATATGTCCTCCTTCCTCACACGACGGACCTACAAGGCACGAGCAGAAACATCTGTGCCTCAAGATCAAGTTAGTGATAAAAGACTTGGGAATCCAAAGATCGAGTCACACGATGCTTAGGCAAAACAAGAGAAGCAAAGATAAAATGGTTAGGAGCAAAATCATAAGGGCGCACACGAGAACCACCTAGACCTCTCCGAATCGACCTACCAAAAGGTCGGTACTCTCCCTGCCTAGATGCTACCCATGGTCTCTCCTCACGAAATCCTAAACCGTAACAGCGCCTAGAACCACCAAAGGAGTCAAAGAAGTCATCTACTTAACCTAGGCCTATGTCTAGCAGAAAGACAGTCGCCTAGCTCTAGAGACAACAAAGTGAATGAATGAAATCCTCTAATGGTTCTCAAGGTACTCATCCTCTCCTTCCTCTCAATCTTGGCTCTACTGAGCGTAACTCAACAATGTGGCCATTCTTCTTGCAAAAGGTGCAATGGTACTTGACCTTTTGAGGGTCCGACTGATGAAGTAGAAGCACCTATCTTGCTAGAAGTGGTTTGGGCAAAACCAAAGGTGATTTAAAGACTATCTTGGATGGATTAGGGGTTCTACCTCAAGCAGGCCACTCTCAACAACTCTAACAATCTTAGGTGGATGGTTCTTGGTATGCTCTAGGAATCAAATCCTAGGCCTCTATTATTCACACTCACCTTAGATTTGTCTAGAATCATGTTGAGGTTCTTCTTCCCACCAATAAATCTCTCAAGTGTCTCTTTAAGGTAGTCATTTTGTTTGGCTAGTTCATAACAAGAAGCACACTTATTTGACTTGCTAGCCCTATCGATTTTTCCTTATAATGAACTACCTCGACTTTCAAAGCCTCACAAGACACACAATAGTTATCCCTAATCTTATCCAACTGCTCTTTGAACTTAACTCTAAAAGCTTCTTGTATCTTATCTACATTATGCCCAAGTTCAATACAAAGAGTACAAGAATCGAATCAACAATTTTCTTTTGAAGCAGTCATGGACATGGATTGTTCAATTTTAGCCTTTTCTTCTAGTGTCTTGTTTAAAGCATCATTCTCAAGTGTGAGTTTAACACGTTTTCACATGAAGCAGCTTTTAGAGTACGTAATCATTTCCACATCTCCTTCATTTTAATCTTATTTTTCTCACAATGAGAGCAGTGTGACTAGCATCAAATTTACTCAGCTTCTTTTGTAGCACTATCCAATTTTAGTTCAAGCAAAGCACAATTTGAACAAGGCAAAGGGATAGCATCAACAAGAGTCACATCTAAAGCAATGGCATTCATGCAAGCGTGACTAGACTTGAGAGTTTCTAGTTCATCCAGAGCATCTTTCAATTGATTTGTAACAGAGGAATGAGCAAGTCTTAGAGTTACCAATTCATCATACATTCCGAACAAGCATCACAAACATCTTCGTGACTAATCGATTTGAGTGTAGCAACTTCTAGTTTCAAGTTATCAATCATGATGTCCTCGATTCTTAAGCATTCTAGCTTGCTTATCTAATTTTCGTTCGAAAATGACCAAAGCACGCTTCATCCGAAAGCGGTGAGGACATACCTCATTGGGATCGCCAAAAGGTCGTCGCTGCGTTGGAGGAGTCGACGCCATGGTCTGCTAGCCATGAAGCACATGCCGTGAAGTCTGGGCCTTCTTCTTGCCATGAGAGTCATCGTCGTTGTCCTCCGCCTCCGAGTCCACATCGCTCATGTTAACACTCTCAAGAGCGGCAAGGACTTGGCCGATTTAACTTGCGATAGTTTGGCTTCTTGCCTTTCTTGTCTTTGGCTTGATGACGCCTCAGAGTCCTTCTCCTCCTTGCCCTTCACTTGGGGCACTTGGAGCAAATGTGGTTAGGCTCACCACACTCGAAACAAGTGACAGGCCACCTCTCCTCCTGTTCCTCACTTTGTTGTAAACTCTCGAGAATTTGGTGGATAGGAGGGCTAAATCATCTTCGTAGCTTCTCTAATCGCTCATCGCTCAAAGAATGTAAAGTCGACAAAGAAAAACCAGATGAGCCAAAATCAAAGGAATCACCGAGCTACCCTTCGATGGGTCGACCACCAAAGCCATCGACTCTGTCTTGGGGAGACGCGAGATAAAGTCAATCTCATCGTCTTCAACCTCGAGTAGAGCTTATCCATGGTAAGCTCACTCATGACATGTTGTCATTGATGGATGTGATCTTCATCCCCTGACCTTCACATCAAGAGCACCCGAAGTCGGCGTGCATTCTCGACTCGGTGAAAACAAGATCAACAAATGCAAGATCATGGAGAATCTTGGAGAACCTCCCCACGCCTCATCTAAAGACTCACTAGGTCTTTGCTCGATCTTTGAGTATTCTTTCTTGAGTCGGTTCTGCTCACTTCCTTGATCGCAATCGAGCCCTCGTGGTAGTCACAGAGAGTTCTCCAGATCTCGTGAGCAGACCTCAAATGAGCCACACGCCAAACTCGGATCGACTAAGACCTTGGATCAAGAAATTACGAGCTTTGTTTGTTAGCCTCAATGTCCGGAGGATCACATCGTCATCGGCCAAGACGACATATGGATTTTTGACCTTAAGCCAAATAGCGCCCTTGAGCCTCGATGTAGGCTTGCATGCGAGCCTTCCAAAGAAGCAAAATCAACTCCATCGAAAATATGAGGTTTGAGTGAATACTTGTCGATCGCCATGGCTTCAAAGACCGGTTAAGATCTATGAGAAGAACTAACAGGCTCGATACCAATTGTAGGACCGAAAGGCGACTAGAGGGGGTGAATAGGAGCACGAACACTTTTTCACCTTAATTGAATTCAATACTAATTCACTCCAATAGCTATGGAAGCTATGAAGATCAAGGTACAAGCACAGTGGAAGTCTTGTATTGAATCCAATTAAAACCCCGACGCAAAACACCCAAAATAACCAAAAACCCAAATCTCAAAGTGTTGGGCGGTCTGACCTCTCAAAATGGCGGTCTGACTCCTTTGCCTAGCGGTCAAACCGCTGATTTTGGTGGTCAGACCGCCCCTGACGATGAACAGGAAAATCAGCACAATCAGCCTGAAAACCCGAAACAAAAATCGGTCTAACTTTTGATCCGTAAGGCCAAACTCCACGAAATTTGAAACACACCTTCCTAAGGATATTAGGAACCTATTCCAAGTGGAGATTGAGTAGATCCACGTCAAAGTTTTGACCTTTTTCAGTTTTACCAAGGAGGGTTCAAAAGCAGCAAAAACCAAAAACATGATCCAAATCTTGCTCGTGGGGATTGATGATTTAGATGATCTTAGATGTATTCCCACACATCATAGCAAGGTAAAAGAGGGCACGAAACAAACCAAAAACCACAGAATCAAGGAAGCATCCAAAATCATCAAAAGAGAAGGAAAGCACATGAAGACACATCTTTGAACAAACACCCATAGATTGATTCACGATTTGATGTTTGGTTACAGCCCACTCCATCCATGGAGGACAAAACTCAATCCATGAGCACACAACTCAACACATCTCCCTAGAACCCTAAGCCTCTTCTCTTTCTCCTAAGCCCTAAGACAAACTAGGGTTTATCATGAAGTGCTTCAAGTGGTCGCCTAATGCCCCCTCTCTATTTATAGGAGGCCTAGAGCTTCTAGAAGACTTAACCCTAATGGGCTCCGTTAAGGCCCAATACAAACGGGTTACACACACGCATCTCAAAGCGCCGTTTTCACTTTTCTTGACCTAATCCACTTCTTGGCACCGCTTGCGCCAAGGGTTGGCATTAGGTCACCAAGGCGTATTTGGTGAAATTACCAAAATACCCCTTCTCGATCTTTTCCAAGACCGAGTCCAAACCGCACGAAACACATCCATGCTTCGCACGTAGGTTGATCCAATGCTCTCATCGTGTCGGCAAGTCTCTCCCATCCGGTTCCCACCGACCACCTTGGCACTTGCACCGACCCCGCACCGCTTGATCCAACCAACGACCGAATCGCCTGCTCGGTCACTTTCATCCATTCTGCGCCATGCTTGAGTCACTTGACCTCACCCAAGCATCCATGATCGTTTTGGACCTCGGCTAAGCTTAGTCCCGATCCTCCTCGCCGCTGACCGTCGTTGACCTCCAAGCCACCGCGACAAAGAATAGACAAGCAACACGAATCCGGAACAAGTTCTTCACAACTTGACCCACGTTAGCCAAAACATGCAATATGCAACACATATGCAATATCAAACAAGGATATGACCTATTCCAAAATCAATTCACAACTAATATCATCATTACAAGATAAAACCGGTCGATCGCCATTACGCCGGTCGACCGCCTCGGTGAACGAAAAAATTAATTGAAGATAAGGCCGGTCGATCGCCCGGATTTGCTTGGCTCGACCGCACACACCCTGCCCGACCGCCACACGTAAACCGGTCGACCGCCGAGACCTGACAGATTCAGTAACTTTGACGAAAACGATTGAAACTTCAAACCAAAAGCAACATTGCCAATTGTTTCATCATCCTAAGATCATGGGCATATCCCCATGATATCCACATTTATTTAACCCGAAAGTCATCTCAGTAAAGAGAACTGTTCAAGTGTGGACGCGGTCCAACTTGAATGGGACACCAAAGAAGGGTGAAGTGCCTGCTACGACTAGTCGTAGGGGTGACAACCCGCACAAACGTATGGGACCCACCGCAAGCATGGCCCATACAGTGAAATGACGGAAGGGGCGAGGTAATTTGAAAGGTTACTGTGACGGTCGCTCAACTACACGACTAAGGAATTGTGTAGGGTAACGAGTATGACTATCTCTTGTGGGTACAGTGTACAACCTCTGCAAAGTCTAAACTGTTTAAACAGCTGCGCCTATGGTCAAAGGCGGACATGGAAATCTTAACTTGAGTTAGTTCTATTTTAAACTTTGTGGGTGGTATGGAAAATGTGGAAGGGCTCACCTAGCCTCAGATTGATTTTACCCAGTCTTCGAGCTCAGCGATGGTAGTAATTGGAGGTAGCTCCAATCAAAAAGATGCATACGGTAGAGTTTCCGCTGGAGGGAACATCTACTAAAATAAATATTGCACAATTACTCTCTTTATTAAAATGCAATTTGTTAAAATGCTAAGTGATAGGAATTTGTAATTATGATAATTCAAAACATTGCTTTAGCAAATAAAAGAACTTGAGCCATCCTTGTTAAGCCTTGCATGTATATTATTGCATTGTGTGTTAGCTCGCGAGCACAGAAGTTGTGCTCATTCTCGCTCTTTCCCCCAAAATCCTCAGAAGCAGGAAATCCGAAAGACTACGCGTACTACGAGGATCCAGAAGCTGGAGGCTCAGAAGATGAGAAGAGTAGATTAGTTCGTTTAGTCCAGATCTCGTCCCAGTCTAGTTGACTCCGTTGGTACTTGCGTGCATCCAATATTATTCAAGTCCTTGGTTAATATCGGGCGTACACGGGTTTCCTCAGTCACCTGCCTGTGGAGAGATGTGCTCTCACCCCTTTTGCTTCCGTTATCGCTTCCGCTACTTTTGTAATGTACTCAGTTTGGCCTGTTCGGCCCTATTGTAAAACTTGACCTGACACGGTCTATGTAAAGCTCTGATGTGTCGTTTAATAAATGGTATGGTTTCATCTACGCCATGTATGAATTGATTCAGTGACATATATGTGAGTGCTATCTATTGATCTAGAGAATAGAACAGCGTTTTTACAGAGGATTTGGATTCTCAGAATCCGGGTCCGATACGCTAGCCGTGTTAATTCCTGCCCTTGCGTCTCGCTATCCACAGCGTTGCCGTGTCCACGGCTTGTACGGCACAGCCATGCATGCATATGCAGTACATCCACTGGCTAGCCCATGCATGTACGTCGTCACTGCCGAAGGGGCCCTGCTGTGCCGAAGTCGCTGCGTGTTGGCCGGGCCAGTAGTTACGCTGCCGCTGCATGCTGGTGTTTAGCCCTACGCGAGTGTGTTGCCACAGAAGACAGAAGGAAGGAAACAAGCAGGCAACACAGGGAAAGTAGAAGAGGGGGAGAAGATGAAGAGTAGCAGAGGGAAAGTAGAAGAGGAGGAGAAGATGAAGACTAGGAGCACGTGCTGTGTTTTTCTTGCTGCAGCAGATCAGAAAAGAAGGGAGCGACTGGACAGATAGAAAGAGGAAGAGAAGGAGAGGAGGGAGAAGGACGCCGTTGTTTTCGATGCCGTCTCCTACGTTCACATCTAGGGTATTGACCTAAACCTTTTTTTCCTTGCTGGTTAACAAGTGTACAGGCTTTAGGGTAGGGAATAATAAGGTTAGGTGCATTTTAGTTGCGGTTAAAAGTTGCAGAAACCCTAGGTATATTAGATTGAATTTGTGAGCAGTTCTTTGGGGAGCAGTTTTGGTCATCATACACGGTTCATCTGAACATTTAATCTACTAGAGAGTTGTCGGTAAGTTTATTATCTTTCCATATAGTACTTAAAGTCATGATTTGGTTTTGTAGATTAAAAGTTATAATTTTTGTAAGCTCGCTATCCAGAGAATCATCGCGATTGGACATTGCCGTGGCAATTATGAGATTAAAAATATTAGACGTCCAAATTAGCGTTTCTCAATAACACAAAAGATCTAGCCTATTGTTTAATCTTTCCATAAAGTGTAAGAACACTAGATTTAGTTGAGTGGTGTAAACGTTATGGTCTCGGGAGCGTTGATGTCTAGAATTCTATTGCCATTGGTAGTAGCTGTATTGTTTGCCTTATTATGTACAATAGATGCTCGAATTAAATTATGGTCATAACTAGAAAAAAGCTAGATAATTTTCCATATTTTTCAAAAGTGGTATGGTTTGCCACTTTTATGTTGTAGAAAAATATGTGCGAAATTGATAAGCATGTTGTTTAGCTGAAGCAACAGTATTACCTTCGAGGTTAAAATCAAGGGATTAGACAGCTTAATCAAGAAATTTGCATGACTAGGAAAATATGGCAAATTTTGTGTAGATTCCAGAACTCATATGGTTTGCTATGTTTGGATTCCATAATTGGAAGTTATGGTTGTTTGATCACCGGAACAACAGGTGGGTTGTCCGATGAAGGAGGGTTAATTATGTCGGGTTTACGCGTAGGAGCGATGTCAATTTGTTTTGTCTTTGTACTATTGTTGCATGTTTTGAGGTGAGTATTGGCTTTGTCCTGGGGGTGTTGCATTGGGTTCAGTGCTGCCTTCGCATCGTTCTATTTTCCGTGGCTAAAAGGCAAATACATAGTAGAGCGATAGACATCGATTTGTGTCACTTGTCTTTAATGATTAATTTGTCATGATATCATTATGTTTTATTCATGCTTATTACAATGTCTATACGATAATCATGATGTTGATATGATAATATGTCATGAACCTTGGTTCATAATAGGGTAAACACCGCCGGGAGGACGACTGGGCGGCGACGGCTTGAAGGGGGGGGACTTTAGAGGAGGAAGGTAGACATAGATGGGGATGAACTATTGTTTCTTTGTTTTTCTTGCTTAATGCCAACGATTACAATAGGTATCCTTATATAGATGGCTCTTCTAACAATTATGGATAAAATCAATCTAAATGATGACCTTCTTAACTAATAGATAACCTTCCTAACTAATAGATAACATTCCTAACTAATAAATAACCTTTCCGATTAACTAATCCCTATACAAGGAAACTAATCAACTATTTAGGGAAATATATATTCTTATTGGGGAAGGTATTCCCTTCCTAATCTTGGTGCTACCGTACCTATGGTACTGTTAACGTACATGAACAGTAACCCCAGCCCATGACACTACTCCCCTCCTTTCACGACAGTTCGTCCTCGAGCTGTGGTGGCAACCATGGTTGAAGCCCTAGGAGACTCAATGTTGACAAGAGGTTGCGATGGCTACATGAGTCATTGGAGATCGTTGCCTCCATGCGTGGTTGCGGCAAACTCACTGGTTGCTACGGCAAGCATGGAAGCAACCCTAGCAGCGCCACGGTGGCCACGACATACTTCGGCAGGGCCGCGACAGGTTTCAACGATGCCATGGCAGGATGCGGTAGCGGCGCGCAAGTTCTGACAGCGTCACTGTGGTTGTTGGAAACATTGTCGCCTTTTGTTGCACCTTCTTTTCCTTTTGATCCGCGATCATCTTCTCTAAAGTAGCATGCATGTCAAGGAAGATGACCGCCATCTTCTTTTCATTGTCATTGTTACTCATGGTCATCTTGTTGGCGTTAGCCTTTATCATGGCCAACGACTCGGCGACAAGTATGATGGTATGATATGTCGCCATAACCATGGTAGCAAAAGTTGTGGGAAGGGATCGACTGCTCTGATACCAAGTTGTCATGAACCTTGGTTCATAATAGGGTAAACACCGTCGAAAGGACGATTAGGCGGTGACGGCTTGAAGGGGGAGGGACTTTAGAGGAGGAAGATAGGCATAAACGGGGATGAACTATTGTTTCTTTATTTTTCTTGCTTAATGCCAACGATTACAATGTGTATCCTTATATAGATGGTTCTTCTAACAATTATGGATAAAATCAATCTAAATGATGACTTTCTTAACTAATAGATGACATTCTAACTAATAGATGACATTCCTAACTAATAGATAACACTCCTAACTAATAAATAACCTTTTCGATTAACTAATCCCTATACAAGGAACTAATCAACTATTTAGGGAAATATATATTCTTATTGGGGAAGGTAACCCCTTCCTAATCTTGGTGCTACCGTCACTACTACAAAACAGGCTATAGTAGACGCCCCATCACGCATTTGTTCCTTTGGAACCGTCGTGTTAGGTCTGTCGAACTGCTGCGGGCGCCGCCACCAAGACCGCTCGAGGTTTATCACGAGACGGTTCTTATTTAGAACCGCTCATGATAGTTATTTATCACGACGGTTCATTAATAGAACCGCTCAGGAATTATCCTGAGCGGTTCTATTCACAAACCGTCGTGATAATCCGGCCAATCATGCGGTTCTCAATAAGAATGCTGATAGTATACGACGGTTCTCAATAAGAACCGCTCAGGATAATTAGTTATCCTGACGGTTCTAATTAAGAACCGCTTGTGATATCCTCGCTTCTCTCGCCAAGACCGCCGCCTCGCTTTCTACCGCCTCGAGGTCCAGGTCACGCATTTGTTCTTTAATAGAACCGTATGAATGATCACGAGCAGTTCTATTAAAAACCGTCTATGATAGGTGCTATCACTGCATTTCTTAACAAGAACCGCTCTCGATTGTTGGGCGGAAACGAAAATTTGAACATAATAGGCGGACTACACAAACTCGCTTATATAACCTCCATCTCCTCCTCTGCGGTCTCTCGTCCTCCATCTCCTCCTCTGCCATTTCTCCTCCTTTGCCATTTCTCCTCCTCACACCTTGCGCCCGGCCTCACCGAGCTTGTCGCCCATGACCTCCGCCGAGCTTATGCGCCTGCGACCTCCGCCGAGCTTGTCGCCTGTGGCCTCCTCTAACTCGTCCCGGCCTCATCGTCACCGGCCTCATCCGAACCATCACCCCGGCCTCCTCCACCTCGCCCTGACCTGCGTAGTCACTGGCCTCCCACGACCTCGCCGCCTTGGCCTCCTCCACTTGCCGCCCGGCCTCCCGACCTCCTCACTCTCTACTCCCCCTTTGCTTTGTGATGTGGATTAATGAGTTGATGCTATTGTGATGTGGATGATGCTCTTTGTGATGTGTGTAGTTCATGTTGAGTTGTTTGGTTTGGGCAAAAATATGGATGGTAGATCGCGCACCGCTCGGTAAAATCATCATAACTTTTGCATACGAACTCCGATTATGACGTTCTTTGGCTTGTTGGAAAGCTAACGAAAAGCTCAATCCAAAAATCCATAAGTCAAGGTCAAATTCTCTTGCGAGGTCTCGAAAAAGTGAAAACCCCAAAAAAAATCGTTTAGGGCCTCTAAACGGCCTCCGGGTTTTAGCAACTGCTGTTTTTTGCGCAGAAGGTTATCACAGCACGGTTCTAAACAAGAACCATCTGTGAAAACTCATCATAGACGGTTACGAACAAGAACCGCTCATGCGTAATAGCCTTCCTGAGCGGTTTTTAATGAAAACCGCTGCGTGATATTTTCGATCACGAGCGGTTTTGATGAAAACCGTATGTGATAATAGCCTTCACTGCATTTGTTTCAACAAAAACCGCTCAGGATAGTGCGATCACGAGCGGTTTTGAACCGCTCATGATAACTTCTGTTATCATAGACCAACAAATATAGACGGTTCGAAACCATCTGTGATGACGGTTCCGAACCGTCTGTGATGAGGCTTCCTGTAGTAGTGCGTACCTGTGGTACTGTTCAAGCACGTGAACAGTAACCCCAGCCCATGACATAATAGGGAACGTTAATGGACAGTGAAACAAATGCATTTGCATTATGTGCACATTCATGTCATGAAAGAGGAAAAAAACCCACCTCGGTGGGCATGTAAGACCTATTTTGGTAGGCCTCTACGAGAGTGGAGAGATCCCTAGTCTAAGGAGGATGGGCATAGGATAGAGTGAACACCAACGGATATTCACTCATGTTATACCGGTATAAGCTATGCGATGAGCCCGAAACAGAAAGTTTTCCAACAAAGCAACATAGTAATTCGAAAGCTATCCTATTACATAAGGGACAACTAAGAGTAGACTACAAAGCTATGCCACAAGCCCTCAACAACCAAGGCCTAAACAAAGTCATCCCGGTTGAAGTTCACTGGGAACTCATCTAGAAGATGATATCCAGGGGATCCTGTGTCATCAGGGGCCTCTGGATTAGTGAGGCACAAGGGTGACCACTCATCAATCACTTGATTTTCCACTTCAGGGAGTCAAAACTCCGATGGTGCAAACGCATACGGGGAGACCTCATTTGTGCCATATACAACACGTCGGTCAACGAGACCCATGTTGTATAGGTGTAGTAGACCCCCTTGTGCCGCTATGAGATGACGTCGAGTCTCCCATAGCTCACGTACGGTGCAATGGTGAACTTGGTTCATGATGCGAACCAACCTCGCTAGTTGCCTCACGTGGGGATCTTCCCCGAATTGAATCCCAGCAAAAGTGTCCACGTCTGCGCCATGTGCTTGCATAGGAAAATGGTCATATGGTGGCTGAGACAACTCCGCTAAGTCATAAGAAGACGACTCATAGCCATAAGAGCCACTTCCTGCAATGCCATGGCCTCAGAAGTGCCACGAGCCTAGAAACGGTACGGAATGCTTCCCGTAACTTGTCTTGCAATAATGTGGATCACGGCCTCAAAATCTTCCATTCCAGGTCCTCTGTCGCATCTGTAGATGGAGTAGGTTGGCTGGTATGTGAAGTTCACTCTCCACATCATGTCTCTAAGTAGCGCCGGGTATCCGTCCACATCTTGCGCGTGGGTCTCCTTCACAAGGTATTCATGATTCATATAAAGACAAGAAGGGCAAGGTAAGTGAGCAAAATAGTTTGTAAATCCAACTGGAAGTTGGGGTAAGAAAGGATACTAAGATGGGTAAGAAATAAAAGATATCATACTTAAACTTGTAGAAAATATTTTGTTATCAAAATAATTTTACAGAAGACTTACTAATGCTAACGACCATGCTATTTATGACCTACAGTTATTATGGCTCTGATACCAACGCTGTGAGGACCCTGGGTATTGGATCTGTTCCAAGTTAAAGAATTATACCAGAAGCATAATCTTCAACAAGGAACAAAACCAATATCAGGGTCCCGGATATATGTCTTACAATAGTTCCCAAGATCAAAGACTATTGCACATATATCCTTTACAACATTGCACACAGTCATACTAGGCATACAGAAAGCATTTATACAAAACAAAACTTTACAAGTTGGTTCGGTTCAACAGAAACAACCGAACAACAGTATCTAATAGAAGTGTTTGCAGTGGAATCAAAAGTATAAACAGCAAAGGACCACCGAGTGTGCCCTCAAACCCTCAGGCAACTAAGTGGAGGATAGAAATAGCTTCACTCGTTAGCGTCGCCCTGATCGGCGCTAACGGGCATTTTGTACAAGTAACCGTCCTCACCTACAACAAGTGGTTAAAACATCTGAGTACAAAAGGTACTCGCAAGACTTGCACAAAACTACTAAAAGAAGTGTTTAGAAGAACCTATACAAAGGATTTGAATATGTACATGCATAAGGCTAAGCAAGTGAGAGTCATAATGGTTTTAGTTTTTGCATAAAGCCAAGTTTTACTTCTACACTTACTGATTTTGTAAAAGCCATTTTGTAAGCAAATTTGGACTAAAACAACAGTAAGTAAGAGATTAAACAATAATCACAACAAAATCAAAGTGGCTGCCCACTTTGACTAAACAACAAGCATGAATACCCCTTCATGCCGAAATCCAGTAAGCCCAAAACAAAACTTAAAACAGAGTTTATACATTCATAACCATCAAAACCAGTGTTGTCCGTAACCGTGGACACGGCTATTCGAATAGTTTTAACCCTGCAAGGGTGTACATCTTTACCCACACGACTTGGCCAGCCTGTAAGCCCCCGGGAAAAATAGCACACTACCTTAGGTATGCCGGCCAGGTAAACCAAGACTCGATATTTTTCAGCAAGTTGACATTATTGAGTTGAATCACCCATGTGTGACTAATCCCGCTTAGTACAAATGACGGATAGCATCTGCTAATTGGGGCACACATGTTGTGTCAGAAATGCCAATCTAATGAACTACATCCAAACCTGTGCTCGCTCGCACATATTAAATTGCAATCGGAGCCCTACAGAATCACGCAAACTTTGCAAATATCCTCACTCCACGAGTTCCTCAACTCAATAACACCAACCCCTTACTTAACCAAGCAGCGCCCATACACCGTGTGTGGAAGTACGTAAGGTACTTGAATTGATGGGTCAAAGTTTGGTCCTTAATGATCCGGACAAGACTACCACATTTCCCAATCTCGTGCACAAAGGTACCATCACTAGCAACCACTTGTCCAGATCTTAAACCAAAATTTTATCAAACAACTTCAATTATCTTTCCATTTTATCCAAACTAAACAAAGAAACCATATTATAAATCAAAAAGTGTTTCCCAGGTCTGACAAGATAAGCTTGTCAAACAACTAACGTTCTACAGACTTACAAGGCTAAGCAAAATCTAAAGATCAAAACACAAGCACCAGATTTCTATCTTAAGCATAAGTGTAAGAATTTGATTCAGGATAAGCCTCAAAGATTGGGATATAACTAACTAACTCACAGATTAAAGATACTTCAAAAAATAGCATGCACACAGTTATCACTGTATTTCAAAACACTAACATATCAAAACTGGGATCAACATGGTGCAAGAGGATGCTTGCCTTGGTAATAAACCACTTGTTCATATTCTGGAGCCTCAGGAATATTTTCACTCACGTTGGTACAACCAAAATCTAGAAATAACAACAACAAATAAATACCAAGAAAAAGAAATTTAAAGCACCAAAATGCTGAAAAGATGCATGCTAAACAAAAAATTAGTTTCACTAGATTGGGAGTTGCCACGGGGAGGTCATGAGGAAAAGTCCGAAGGAGGTCCCGAGGAGAGGTCATGAGGAGGTTGTGAGGATCACAGAGGTGATCGAGACAAAAAGGTGTGGTCTTTGCAAAAAGACCAAGGGGTGGTCAGTCATAACTACGACAGCGAGTCTCGTCCCGCGATTTGTCGGCTGCTCATGGCGCTTCTGCGCCATGGCGGAGCCGGCCAAGGGCACGTATAGGTCCACAATAACATTGGACACCTATTGGGGGTGGTCTCGATGGCTAAGCCGACCGATACCGACGGCGAGCCGGGGTTGAGCGGAGCCACTACGTACGGCAAACCTACAAACAGCTATAGAGCTCCGCGGCGTCCAATCCAGCGGGTGCCTGAGCATCTAAGAGCTACTTAGGAGGTTACCTAAATGAAAAAGGGTGCTCGGGAAGGTCAGAGGTGGCCGGAGCTGCGTCGACGTCAAACAAAATGACGGTAGTGGCACGGCTTCATGTGGAGAAGACGACTGGATCAAAACGAAGACAAGTGAATGCTCGGGACAGGTTAAAGATCACGTAAGGATGCTCTAGTAGCAAGGAAATTGATAATGGCTTACCAGATTAGGAATGAGGACGAAAGACCGGAAATAGGGAAAAATCCAAATTCCTGATAAACCTATGAATCAAGAGATAAATTGATTGAGGGTTTTGCTCACAATATCTTAAGACAAGATATGGTGCACAAGAGATACGAGGGAGCTCACCGGAGCGAAGAAATCCACACGGCGAAGCTCCGGACGCGCTCTGGACAGCAAGATGACAACCTTGGGCTCCTGATCTACAAACAAGGCCAAGATCCAACTAACGGATGATGAGGAAGAACTGCAAGGAAGAGATATCAAAGTTGGCCACATCAAACGAAAATGGGGTTTTTATAGCCATTTCGCCAGAGTGAACGAGGTAGCTTGTGCGTGGCCAAAAATGGCAGCAAACTAGTGCCAAGTGGCGGTTGCATGCTGCAAACACGCGACGCAATGCCACCTTGACGCGATGTGCTCAGAGTTGGTGAATTTGTGCGGAGAAGAAGAAGATGATCCACTGACATGCGGGCACCACTGTCGGCCTCAGCGAAGACACAAAACAACGAGCTCAAACAAATGTTGATCGTCCGATCGCAAATGAACGGCTTAGATTGAATGGGACGTTCGGACGGTTGCGATGAACTAAAAGGAAGTCTGGACAATTGTGATGAACTAAAAGGAGGTCTGGACGGATGCGATGAAAGCAAAGGAGGTCCTAAGGGGTGGTCTTTGCAAAAAGACCAAAGGTCGTCTCTGTAAAAAGACCAAATGTCGTGAGAAGTTCACGCGGGCGCTCCTAAGGAGGTCCTGATGGTTAAGATGAAAGCAAAGGAGGTCTTGAACGGTCCAGATGAGATCAAGGGAGGTCCTGGCGGTCGAGATGAGATCAAGGAGGTCCTGGACGGTCCCAATGAGATCAAGGGAGGTCCTGGACGGTCCCGATGAGATCAAGGGAGGTCTTGAACGGTTGAGATGAGATCAAGGAGGTCCTGGATGGTCCCGATGAGCTCAAGGAGGTCCTGGACGGTCCCGATGAGATCAAGGGAGGTCCTGGACGGTCCCGATTAGATCAAGGGAGGTCCTGGACGGTCCCGATTGCAAGGTGCGTTCGGACGGTCCAAATGGCACACTTGATCTGATCCATCTGCTACAGATCGAACGATGGAGAAACTGCGTGGGTTGCTCAGAGGGTCCAAACAGCCCAACAAATCCTATACGTCCATTTCGAATCGGACGGCTCGCAAATGACTAAGGGTTTGGCTAAGCGCTAACATGATAGGTCTAGCCCAAATGGCACAAGGTTAGACTTAACCAAACTGGTTCAAGTCGCTACAGTGCCAATCGGCTCGGTTTGAGTACAGAGTTGACTAGGACCCAAAACCAAACTTCAAAAGTTTGACCGGGGGTTTAAAAATACCAAATAAATTTATAAAAATACAAAATTTTCCAGAGAAGCTACTGGATGATATATGTCCCAGATAATTTTTGAAAACCATAGTTCTTGTTTTAAAATAATAAATTAAATATTTTCCCAGTCTCAATACAAGCATGATTTGCATTCACTTTTGAAGCTTCAACAAGACTAAGATCTGAGTTGGAAAAGGAAGTTTTTAATTTGTAACAAAATGCCCAAGTTTCATAATGACCAGAAATGCTATGAAAAGCATTTTATTATCGTTCATTAAAAGCGAAATCATTACAAACCTCCCCTTAAGAGAATCTCGTCTTGAGATTCGAGTAAAGCTGAAACTAGAATAGACAGATGCTGAACATATCTTTTCTTGAAATATAACATATGTTGTTTTGATTTCCTTCAAAGATAAAAAGGAATATAAACAACATCTGTTGTCTTTATTTCTTTCAAAGGTAGCAAAATAAAGATCATTAAGAACAACATGTTGTTGTTATTACATCTCTCTTTACATTGCTTTGTTTAACCTTGCCTTTCTTAGTTTGAAAGTACATCAATCATGGAAGAGGTGGGGGTGCTCAAGTCTCATTAGATCTTCAAGCTCCCAAGTGGCCTCCTCTTCCATGTGATTACTCCACTGGATTTTTAAAAACTTGATGGTGCGGTTTCTCGTCCTGCGTTCTATTTCATCGAGGATACGCATCGGTTGTTCTTGGTAGGAAAGGTCTGGTTGGAGATCAAGGCTCTCATAAGTAGTTGCTTTGGTAGGAACACGAAGGCATTTCTTCAGTTGAGAGACATGAAAAGTATCATGTATTGCTGAAAGAGAGTCTGGCAACTCCAATTGATATTCCACAACTCCTCGTTTTGCAAGGATTCGGAAAGGTCCGATATAAAGAGGTGCTAGCTTTTCCTTCACCTGAAAGCAATGGGTGCCCTTCATCGGCGATACTTTAAGATAGACATAATCATCTACCTCAAAGCTTAACTCACGACGACGATGGTCAGCGATGTGGCATCTAACAAACACAAAGTGCTTTACATTTAGCTTGTTTGTTATCTGTCACTTACCACATAGAACTTATCATTGGGGTCTGCATTTGGCAAAGGGTCTTCACGCATGGAGCGGGTTTTTGGATCATAATATGCAGAGTTCACATCAAGATTCAAAAGATATTTTGCAGTGTCTTCTCTAATACACAAATTCCTGTGAAGAACATTAACATAGAGCATAAGCATTAAAAACTGATTGTTGATACAGCTCAGAAACACACGCCATAGTAATTCGAAGAAATGAAATTTGTTTGTAAATCAAGACATACCTAACAGTTCCAGTGCTTCCACCACCTGTTGTGCGCACACGCTTCCTTACCTTAGCAAAATCCATTTGACTGCTCTCATCAACTTTAGCCTCATCTATCTTCAGACCATCTTCTTCATCCTCTTCACTACCCACATTCTCACCATCCTACTCACCATCCTTCTCCTCAAGTTTCTTGAGTTGTTGTTCTTTCAGATACTTTTTCCTAGCCTCTTCTCTAACCTCATAATCTGACGATAATGCGAGTGTAGGTCGATGGGTCATAACCATTCTAGCAATCACGCTTCCCATCATAATCGAGTTCAAATGATTCCACTTTCTCATCTGGCGCTATGTTCGTGTTAGTCCATTTAGCTCCCACATTTCGAGGCCACTCCATTCATGACTTCTTGTCTTGAGTCATGGCTCCACAACTAGAACATTAAGAAAAGTTATCTGTTAGACATGTTGGACTGGGCAAGTCAAAAAAATGGAGGGACAAAAACCAAAACATGGTAAAAAGCAAAGCATTTTCTTCAGTCTAAAATCTCAAACTTAGGAAAGATCGAGATTGAAGCCTCGATTTCCCCTGGATTGGGCTAATCAGATCAAAATCAAACTATAAGCAGATTTTGAATAACAAGACAAAGCGTTGATGTTGTTGTTACAGATTCATTTGTGGGCATCCATTACAATCGTTGTAATAAAGTAGGATATGGCAAGGCTTAAATATAGGAGGTTAAGAATAGAAAGAGTTAACTTGTATTGATTTACAATCCAAACTATCTCAAGTTAGAACTCGGCTCTCACAATATATAAAGAGTTCGGGGCTTGTAATTCAAGACAGAGAAATACAATTATCTTCTTCTACAAACATCTCTTCTTTCCAACTAATTCTGGCTTCTCATCCCTACAATATTCGTTCTTCCTCAAAGAGTGCTTCGGTACCTAACAAATTGTTATCAGAGACACCGATCCCGCCCACCATGCCACCCAAGCACGATCCTCCATCCGACGCCCGACTTGATGGATTGGAACAAACCTAATCTGAACTTCTCTAGGCCTTCACCAACATCCAGAATACCAACGAACAACGATTTCGTAAATAGCAGTTGACCTCCGATCAGCACATCGATAATCTGGCCAAGGAGATGTGTTAGATGTTCGACGCCCTGCGCGGATCACCGGCCATTGTTTCCACGAACTCCTCCAATCGGACGATTCCCACCACGCAAACTAGAGTAGGCCTACTGCCAATGTCGTCATCTTCCGTGGACGCATCCTTAGCACCTTCCGATACTCGGCTTCCACCGATCCATCGACAAGACGTTCTGTAACATCCCAAACAATGGTTTGTGTTTCAAATGTATAAAAATGAGGGGAAATTAAAACTTTTTGATGCCTCATGATGTCATTTGAAATCTCTGGGAATTTTTCCCCAAGGGTTTCCTAATTTCAAAGACCAATGTTTCAGTTGATGGAAGCATAATCCTTGAAAACACCTTAAGAAAATCTTGTGATCATCCTCTGGAAATATTTTTCCTAGCTTCTAGATCACCCTGGTAACCCCTCTGAAAATTTTCATAATTTTTAGAAATTATTTACTATTTCTAAGAGGCCAGTCAAACCAGTTTGACTCTTGGTCAAAATCTTAGGACTTAACCTTATGATTTTTCTAGAAAGAAATGTGTTGAATAAAAAGTTCTATAAAAATTACACATGGTTTCTCTTAGATCCAGTAACCTTCCATAAAATTTTAGAATTTTTGGAGATATGAAACTCTCTCTAAAAATTCGCTAACCATCTCAGATGTATCTTTCCAAAAATCTGTTTTCACTATTCCTCGGGCTTAGACCCAACCCCGGCTCAAGCCACTTGTTTTGGTCGAACCGCCTAACTGCACCGGCGCACCCAACTCAACCCAACCATCCTTGTGCTTTTCGAACCGTCCGATTTGGAAATCAACGATCAAGATCGAATGGGACATTCGGACCGTCCGAACATCCCCGTCACTAGGACCGTCCGATCTTGATCTAACGGACAGAAATAGTTCCACTCGTTTAAACCAAACCAGTCCGTTTCTTTTGAGTCACTGAGCAATGGGGCCCACTTGTCGGGCCCATCGTCTCCAACGCGCGGGCGCGAGCAGAGCTCGAGCGCCACGTCGCGGCAAATCTCTGGCGTCCCCGTCATCGTCGTCAATCCACCGCCCACTCCAGCCACTCCTAGAGCTTCACCAGTTAACGCCGCCCCATTTTCATCCGTTGGAGCCCTATATACCTCTCTCTCCTACTTGGTAGAGCTCACTTTCCCTTTCGGTGAAAAAGGGAAAGGAGGCAAGCTCTCGTGACATCCTCGGGTGAGCTTTGCTCCAATGCATCCCTCTCATTCTCCATCCCTTACCGCCCTTGTGCTCTAGTTTGAGCTCTTGTCTTCGTGTGTAGGTTCCGGAACACAAAGATTGTCCTTTTCATCTCTAGTGCGTGAACCGTGATGCTCCCCATGTCAACCTTCGCTCTGGTGAGCCATTCTTCTTCTTTGGTGCATTATGTTGCGCCCCAGGGCTTAACTAAAGTTTCCCCTCAGTTAATTTCTTTAATCACGCGCAAAAGCCCATGGAATTTGAGCTTTCCCATTTTTCTGACCACCAGCACCCCCTTCTTCCCCGACGACGGCACGGTGAGGCATTACCCGATTCTGTGCATTTTCACCATTCCTTTAGCACTCTCTAGCCTCTTCGACATCCCTTTCTTTCTTCCTTTGCTCAGGGCATCCCCTCCACGGTGAAGCTCCAAGCCGCCATCATCGTCCTCGATCGTCGGTGAGCCTCCGACCAGATGGTCCTCTCCGTAGCTCTCAGGTAGATTCTGGACCCCCGAGTACCTATTGTGCGCACTAGATAGCTCTTTTAGCCACCGGATTGTGACATGCACCGTAGCCGTAGAAGCACCGCCACCTCTCGCCGTTGTAGGTCACCTTAGACCTCACTGTCGGTGCCATTAGCTTCGCATAGCTTCTAGGAATCCGTTTTGAGCTTTCACTCAGGCCACCATGGCGTGTAGCACCATCGAGCCAGCGAGCAAGCTCGCGGTCACTCGAGCTCGCGCGTGGCATGTTTCGACTGCCACTATAGCCAAGTCATTAGGACAGTAATGGAAGTCATTAATAGCTAATGATTGCTTAGATTTCAGTAACAGCTGCCTTAGCATGCTTTTGTGTCTATGGCATGTGGGACCCGTGTATAGAAAACGATTGGTTTAAGCGTAGATTAGAGCTAGAGTCTATGACATGTAGGACCCACCTGTCAGTTCGCTTGAAGTCAGGGTCTGAACGTCTCGTTTTCATTGGGATCGTCCGATCTAGATTCAACGATCTAGATCAGTTGGGCCATTCGAACCGTCCGAACGCCTCTTTCATTTGGATCGTCCGCTTCTGATTCAACGGTCTAGATCTTTTGGGCCGTTCGGACCATCCAAACATCTCTTCCTTTGGACCGTCTGATTTCAAATCAACCGCCTAGATCAATTGGGCCGTTCGGACCGTCCGAACGTCCCTCTCGTTTGGACCGTCCGATTAGATCTCAACGGTCCAAAACGTTTTCAGCATCTCCTCGGCCGAGACTCAGGTCAAACCTTGACCTGGAGCCCACCGGTCATGCGCTGCGGCTATCTCAGTGCGGGTATAAAAAGTTTTATATGCTTATATGAAATTCGAAATGCTTTATTTGTGTACTACAAATTGTTTTAAACTTCAAAACTGCATAAGTAATTCATTTTAACTTCTTTTTGGATGATTCAAATTTTGTTGGTTTCTATTTTAAATATACTTGAATCTAAAATTGGTTTGAATCTTGTTGTTGTTCGAGAAAAATGTTGTTAGTAGAATTACTTTAGGTATAGTGTTATTGTTGCACTAAAAATAGTTTTAATTTCAAAAATGCATAAGTCTTTCTCTATAACTCCAAATTGAGTAAACTCAAGCTTGTTGGTTTCCCCTATTACTGTGATTTATTGTAGAATAGGTTTTGAGCATGAAACTATCTCTGAAAATCTTATTTTTCATATGGTTTGTGCACTACTTTTATGACTTTGAAAAATCATAAGAAATTCATTCTAAGTCCAAATGAGGTGAATCAAATTTCATTGTTCATATCATAAGGAGCTCTACCTACCATAAAATTTTCATGTTCAGCACCTCTCTGAAACTTTTTGCCAAAAATTTAATTTCGAATGAACAGTACCCAAGAGGGTTTTTTCTGCGTTTCTTTTGAAAGCTGACTTTGTTTTGGCTATAACTTTTGCAGGCAAACTCTAAATCATTTGATTTTTGTTGATAAATTCATTTAAAATCATGCTCTACCTTCTGCGAAAGTTTGATGATTTTTGGATGACTTTGAATTTTTTAGTATTCTCGGTGTTATTCGTTCTTATTGTTTCTTCTTGATTTTTTCGATAGGTTCCATCGAATTCGTTGGATATGAGAGTGATCCTCTGCAGTAAGAAAGTTATCTTCAGCAAGGCAAGCAGCTTTCCATTGATGCACGTTGATCCTATTATTTGTGCATGCTAATATTTCAAATGTTTCAACATTATGTATACATGCTATGTTGTCAAGTTATTTCTTAGTTCGTGATAGTTCACATGATTAGTTAAATGAACTATAGGTAAACATCCATCCTCTACTACTGAGCCTAGGTTTATATTCGTTGTGATTTAGAGCTCGATGGATGGGCTCTAGTCACTTTATTTGTAGTATATGAGTTGTGTCGCTTAGCAATGCTTAGAACGATAGATTGGGAATCATCGCTTCGGTGATGGTTATTATACCATCACTTTAAATTACTAGGGTCAGGGTACTCATGTATGTATTGTATTTGTGAAACTAAAACTGAAAATAAAATATTTTAGACTTGGGCACATTGGTTGGATGGTGTGCTTTTGGGTGTGTGCTTGGTGCCTAAGTCAACAAGGACCGAGTTACTTGTGTCACTGATCCAAGCATTTTTGCGTGCTAACCACATGAGAGGTATATGGTACCTCTCTTGACTTAGTACTTTGGCGTGTGTTAGCTCCGAGTCGTAGGAGGTTATGTGTGTTGTGTGAAAAAGGAATGTGTGGTTGTTGTTGGGTGTGACAGGGTGGGTTCCTGTCTAGATTCTCCACCTCGAGGAGCATCGGTAAGTTATCTCTCTGCCGATGACTCCACACAACGTATGGTTTCCATCATACGGATGACTCGTAGTTAATACATAATATTGGAAATGTCTCGTAGGACTTAGCCATGCCGGCATACCTAAGGAAGTGTGCTTAATAGCTTGGCAAAAAGGTGGTCTGGCATGTGGGTACATTGGTACACCCCTGCAGGGTATAAACTATTCGAATAGCCTTGTCCTAGGTTATGGACATTTTTGGTTAGGTCGTGCAAGAACTAGACTTTAACATTTTTGATAAAACTTGAATTTGGGTGGTACGAATAGGTAATTCATGCTATATTGTGGTGGCTGTTGGGAAGTCACCTCTAGGATGTTAATTATGCTTATAAATATTATCTCGTTGTTATTTAAACATTTAAAAATAGATTTGCTAAAATTGCCTTCAATCTATTACATTATTACAAATGAAAAATTGCTTTGTGCGTCGAAATGAACCATATGGCTTCTCCTTTGTTTCAGCTTGCATGTAGCTATGTATAGGTTTGTTATACGTAAGTCTTGCGAGTACATTTTTGTACTCAAATGCATTGCTTAATTGATGTAGAGGAGGTTGACCCCCAAGGGGTTAGCTATTGTGAGACCGACTTCATGAAGGATGATTAGCTTGGCGGCCCGGTCGGTTGCCTTGTGGGTAATGGCAAACCAGTTGGCTTTTGTTTATTGTCATCTTATGGCTTTTGTTTCTGTTGCTACTTTTTTTATTTACTATGTCATTTTGGCCGGTCGGCCCTACTGTTGTTTTGTGAACTTGTATGTCTTTGCGTTGTAAAGTTGAAGACTCGATAATGTAATGACTTGTGTATGGAGTTGATGCATAATTTTTGTATGGGGTATGTCTACTGCAATTTTGGGAAGTACATGTATGCCGAGGCACGGGATATTCGGTTTGTGATGCTAGGGTCAAGTGGATGGCTAAGCATTACGAGCTAAATACCCTGAGTTCTCACAAAAGTTGGTATCAGAGCCATATTGACCGTAGAAACCCCTAGCTTGGTGGTCTTTAGGATGTTTTGAAAAACTTATCTTGAAAATATCGAATATTTGAAGAAAACTTAAGTAAGTTATCAGATTTTACTCCTTACCTATCTTAGATTGCTCATCTTCCCTTGATCTTGTTGAGTTTTGAAAAGTTGATTTCCTCTCATCTTCTTTCAAAAGATAGTTGATTATCGTTTAAATTTGGTTTTGGGGATTCAATGAGAGTTGTAATTATGAAGTGTTGGTTGTCCTTTGGTGAAAATTAGAACCATTTGGAGTTGGAAAACTCAGCTCGGAGCGCGATTACAAAATCTGGACAGCAAGATCAAGTTTTGGACAGCAAGCATTTAGTTCGTCGTTAGGGCTGAAAATGAGAGGAAAATTCAACTAAAACTTATGGGAATTCAAAGGGTAAGATGTGATATTAGTTGGCTAGTGCCTAATGCACCCTTAGGTGGTTTTCACCACAATCTTTAGATGCGATAAGACTTTTGAGTTGTGTTCTGAAATTTTTCTTCTCAATCGATTGCTCATTTATTCAATACGAGCTAGTCGTACAGGAAGTTGATCTTATGACTTATGGGTTTTGCATTGGATCTTATGCCTTTTTACAAATATTTGGAGTTCATTTCTTGTTAAGTTTTACATATTGCTTTCGGGTTAGGGTAATACTTTATTCCCTTAGTCGATTGTTTCTCTTCTGCCTTCTCTCGCCTGTAGTCTTTGGTGGCTGTTGCTGACCCAATTCGTCAAAGCAGGATGTCTGAACGAACCAGAAGTAGGCAAGATCAGCAAGCTGGCCATGATGAAAAACTCCCTGGTTTTCGATGCTCTTTCACGTGTTTCAGCTGTAACAAGAAGGGCCACTACGCGAATGCTTGCCCCGAGAGGCGGCCAACACCACCTAATTGCTATCACTGTGGTGAAGATGGGCACTTCTCTTTAAGTTGCGAACTAAGGAAGGTCAGGGCTTGTCGACGCTGTGGTGAGGAAGGACACTATAACGACTAGTGCACTACAAAGTGTCCCAACTGCGACGGAGACCACCTACCCGAAAAATGTCTGACTATCAAAGTCACTTGTTTCCTCTGTGAGGGAAATGATCACTGTCCCAAGAAGTGTCGTCTACACAGGATGATCACCAAGACGGTTGAACTACAACAACGAATTTTTCGCACAGCTGTAAGCATCGCATCCACCGATGCTGCCAAGCAGGAAAAGTTTTTCGACGGGTTGAGTGAAGAACTGCAAGACAATTTGGTCGATCTGGATTTCCTTGACTCCCAAACCTTGGTCGAAACTATCATCTCAGAGCACAAGGGAAGGGCGCTGAAGGAGTCTTGCAAGCGCAAGATGAAAGATGAGGACACCTGTTTCTTCTGCCATAACAAGGGACATTATGCGAATAATTGCTCTAAGAAGATTGGAGCAACCACTCGCCCTCCGCAGGCCGTGTTTCAACCACATATACCTGCGGGACAACAAGGTGGCCTCCGCAATCTAGCTGCCAAGGTCACATGCTTCTATTGCCGCAAGAAGGGGCACTACGCCAACAATTGCCCTGTGAAGCAGCAAGTTCAGAAGGTTGCTCGTGGTCAAGTCAACCACACCTCCGCTAAGGAAGCGCAGGAGGCACCCGACGTCGTGTTGGGTACGTTTCTTGTCAACTCTCAACCTACTACTGTCTTGTTTGATTTCGGAGCTTCTCATTCTTTTATATCAAAGTCTTTTGCTGCACTTAGTGATCTTCAAATTGTTCCTATGCATGTACCTTTGATTATTCACTCTTCGGGGTCGGAAATAAGAGCTGAAAAAGAATGTTGGGATGTTTCTATTGAGATCGGAGGAGTAGGATTTTTGGCAAATCTTATCCTCCTCAATTCAACAAGTTTGGATGTAATACTTGGTATGGATTGGTTGTCCTAACACTTGGGACAAATCGATTGTGCCAATAAATTCATCTCCCTCACAAGTCCATCCGGCGAGCAAGTTGGAATTTCACCGAAGCTTCAAGGACCGCGTCTTTGTGCACTTGAAGCGAAGCCGGCTCTGGAAATTCATGAAGTCCCTGGTGTGTGACTTTGTGGATGTATTTCTGAAGAATTGCTTGGAATGCCTCTAGTCCGGGACATTGAGTTTGTCATTGAGTTCCTGCCCGGAATCACCACAATTTTTAAGAGGTCGTATCAGATGCCTCCAAATGAATTGGAGGAGTTGAAGAAGCAACTTGGTGAGCTTCAAGAGAAGGGTTTCATCCACCCAAGCTCATCTCCATGGGTCTATCCTGCAATCTTTGTGAAGAACAAGGACAAGACTCTGCGGATGTGTGTTGATTACCGTCCGTTAAATGAAGTGACGGTGAAGAACAAGTACCCATTGCCCCGGATTGACGATCTTTTCGATCAATTGACTGGAGCTCGGGTATTCTCCAAGATTGATCTAAGATTGGGCTATCACCAAGTCCGAGTCAGGTCTGAAGATATTCCGAAGATGGCTTTCTCTACTCGTTACGGACTATACGAGTACACCGTCATGTCTTTCGGCTTGACGAATGCTCCTGCCCTATTCATGAATCTTATGAATATGGTATTCATGGAGTATTTGGACAAGTTTTTGGTGGTCTTCATTGATGATATCCTCATCTACTCAAGGAATGGTGAAGAGCATGCTGAACATCTGAAGCTAGTGTTGGGAAAGCTACGTGAGCACCAACTTTATGCGAAGTTCAGTAAGTGCGAGTTCTAGTTGGAAGAAGTGGCATTCTTGGGCCATGTTCTTTCAGCGGGAGGCATAGCTATGGATCCTAGCAAGGTCAGCGATGTGCTCTCATGGGGTCAACCCAAGTCGGTGACCGACGTGAGGAGTTTCCTCAGTTTAGCAGGCTGCTATTGTTGCTTTATCGAGAATTTCTCTAAGATCGCGAAGCCGATGGCAGAGTTGCTCAAGAAGGACAAGAAGTTTGTGTGGTCCTGATTGCGATAAGAGTTTCCAAGAACTCAAGAAAAGATTGACCACAACTCCAGTTCTTGTTCTTCCCAATGTCCACCAAAGCTTCAATATCGTGAGTTTGCATAGAGTATCCAAAACGATTGTTTCTGATCGTGGTTTACTCTTCACCTCTCGATTTTGGAATAGCTTGCAAGAAGCTATGGAACTCGTCTTTCTTTCAACACTGCTTATCATCCTAAAACTGATGGCCGACTTGAAGGGGTCAATCAAGTATTGGAAGACATGCTCCGTGCTTGTGTTCTCTCCTACGGGAAGAATTGGGAGAAGTGCTTGCCAATTGCGGAATTCTCTTACAACAATAGCTTTCAGGCTAGTCTTGGCATGGCGCCATTTGAGGTCTTATACGGGAGAAAATATAGAACCCCATTGAATTGCTCGGAGATGGCTGAAGGACCATTCTTTGGCCCGAACTTGATCAATGAGGCCAAAAGTCAAGTTCGGTTGATTCGAGATCGGTTACGCACGGCTCAATCAAGGCAAAAGAGCTATGCGGATCGTCATCGTCACGAAGTTGATTTTTGAGCCAAATGACTTTGTTTATCTCAAAGTCTCTCCTCTAAAGGGCCACCAATAATTCGGCATCAAAGGCAAACTAGCTCCTCGATATGTTGGGCCTTACCGCATCATCGAGAAGGAAGGAGCTGTGGCCTACAAGTTAGAATTTCCCGCTGCACTTGAAGGAGTACACGATCTATTCCATGTGTCCCAATTGAAGAAGTGCATTCGTCTTCCGACTGAGGAAGCTCCATTAGAAAGTCTCAATGTATAAGAAGACTTGACCTATCGTGAGCGTCCTTTTCGAATCTTTCAAGAAGCTAAATGAAGAACAAGGAATCATGCCATCAAATTCCTTAAAGTTTAGTGGATAAATCATACCGAGGACAAGCAACTTGGGAACGGGAGGATCGCCTTCGTGTCGATTACCCGTCTTTCTTTTCCGAGAGAACGGAATCTCGGGACGAGATTCTTATAAGGGGGTAGGTTTTGTAACATCCCAAACAATGGTTTGTGTTTCAAATGTATAAAAATGAGGGAAATTAAAACTTGTTGATGCCTCATGATGTCATTTGAAATCTCTGGAAATTTTTCCCAAGGGTTTCCTAATTTCAAAGACCAATGTTTCAGTTGATGCAAGCATAGTCCTTGAAAACTCCTTAAGCAAATCTTGTGATCATCCTCTAGAAATATTTTTCCTAGCTTCTAGATCACCCTCGTAACACCTCTGAAAAATTTCATAATTTTTAGAAATTATTTACTATTTCTAAGAGGCTAGTCAAACCAGTTTGACTCTTGGTCAAAATCCTATGACTTAACCTTATGATTTTCCTAGAAAGAAATGCATTGCATAAAAAGTTCTGGAAAAATTACACAAGGTTTCTCTTAGATCCAGTAACCTTTCATAAAAATTTCAGAATTTTTGGAGCTATGAAACTCTCTCTAAAAATTTTCTAACCATCTCAGCCTTATCTTTCCAAAAATCAGTTTTCACAGTTCCTCGGGCTTAGACCCAACCCCGGCTCGAGCCACTTGTTTTAGTCGAACCGCCTAACTACACTGGCGCACCCAACTCAACCCAACCATCCATGCGCTTTGTGAACTGTCCGATTTGGAAATCAACGATCAAGATCGAATGGGATGTTCGGACCATCCGAACATCCCCGTCACTAGGACCGTCCGATCTTGATCTAATGGACAAAAACAGTTCCACTCATTTAAACCAAACCAGCCTGTTTCTTTTGAGTCATTGAGCAACAGGGCCCACTTGTCGGACCCGTCGTCTCCAACTCACGGGCGTGAGTAGAGCTCGAGCGCCACGTCGTGGCAAAGCTCTGTGCGTCCCCGTCAATGTCGTCAATCCACCGCCCACTCCAGCCACTCCTGGAGCTTCACCAGTTAACGCCACCCCATTTTCGTCCGTTGGAGCCCTATATACCTCTCTCTCCCGCTTGGTAGAGCTTACTTTCCCTTTCGGTGAAAAAGGGAAAGGAGGCAAGCTCTCGTGACCTCCTCGGGTGAGCTTTGGTCCAATGCATCCCTCTCATTCTCCATCCCTTACCGCCCTTGTGCTCTAGTTTGAGCTCTTGTCTTTGTGTGTAGGTTCCAGAACATGAAGATTGCCTTTTTCATCTCCAGTGCGCGAACCGTGACGCTCCCCATGTCAACTTTCGCTCCGGTGAGCCATTCTTCTTCTTTGGTGCGTCATGTTGCGCCCTAGGGCTTAACTAAAGTTTCCCCTCAGTTAATTTCTTTAATCGTGCACAGAAGCCCATGGAATTTGAGCTTTCCCATTTTTTTGACCACAGCACCCCCTTCTTCCCTGACGACGGCACGGTGAGGCATTACCCGATTTCGTGCATTTTCACCATTCCTTTAGCACTCTCTAGCTTCCCTGACATCCCTTTCTTTCTTCATTTGCTCAAGGCGTCCCCTCCACGGTGAAGCTCCAAGCCGCCGTCATCGTCCTCGACGCCGGTGAGCCTCCGACCAGCTGGTCCTTTCCGTAGCTCTCACGTAGATTCACTGGACCCTCGAGTACCTATTGTGCGCACTAGATAGCTCTTTTAGCCACCGGATTGTGATATGCACCGTAGCCATATAAGCACCGTCGCCTCTCGCCATCGCGCCACCGCTGTAGGTCACCTTAGACCTCACCGCTGGTGCCATTAACTTCGCATAGCTTCTAGGAACCCGTTTTGAGCTTTCACTCAGGCTGCCATGGCGCGTAGCGTCGGCGAGCAAGCTCGCGGTCACTCGAGCTCACGCGTGGTGCGTTCCGATCGCCACTGTAGCCAAGTCATTAGGACAGTAATGGCAGTCATTAATAGGTAATGATTGCTTAGATTTCAGTAACAACTGCCTTAGCATGCTTTTGTGTCTATGTCATGTGGGACCCGCGTATAGAAAACGATTGGTTTAAGCGTAGATTAGAGCTAGAGTCTATGACATGTAGGACCCACCTGTCAGTTTGCTTGAAGTCAGGGTCCGAACGTCTCATTTTCATTTGGACCGTCCGATCTAGATTCAACAATCTAGATCAGTTGGGCCGTTCGGACCGTCTGAACGCCTCTTTCATTTGGATCGTCCGATTTTGATTCAACGGTCTAGATCTTTTGGGCCGTTCGGATCGTCTGAACATCTTTTCATTTGGACCGTCCGATTTCAAATCAACCGCCTGGATCAATTGGGTCGTTTGGACCGTCCGAACATCCCTCTCTTTATTGTTATGAGGTTCACTGTGGTTCAGGCGACCGACACTCTGCCATGGAGTGTTTCCTCGAGTGGTTTGATAGTTAGGACATGACATTGTAATAGCCTCGTTATGATATCTTTGTCACATTCCTACGGAAGAGTGCATTGGCGGACATTGAGAGATATTCATATCATGTGGGTAAAGCTGTACAAACTCTGAAGAGTCTTAAATCTATTCGAATAGCCATGTCCCCGGTCATGGACATTACTTGTGGGAAACCATGCATAGTTAGTTGTTGGGAATAGGTAGGGTATGGTTGGAAATGAATTGTCATCATGTTTGAGAAGTTCTTGTATTGATGTTAGTTTACCCGAGTAGGATAGCTACTTTGGGTTTGATTATCTTGATGGTTGAATCTTGGAAATATTGATCATGAATTGGAGAATCTACTATTATATATAGCTACTTTGGGTATGATTATCTTGATGGTTGAATCTTGGAAATATTGATCATGAATTGGAGAATCTACTATTATATCATATTTCAAATATTTGTCAAATGGCAATTTCAATCTATATTAGTCATCTTGTCAAATAACACGGCTTCTGCTTGAAAATAAACCAATTTTAGCCATCCTTTGACACCAAGTGCATTTACTAAAATTTGCTATACGTAAGTCTTGCGAGTACATTTTTGTACTTAGTTGGCTTGTATATGTTGCAAGCAAGAACATCAAGTTGAGGCGATAGCGTTAGTCCATCGGCTTTAATCCCAGTCGGTTGCCCTTGGGGTTGTGGCACACCATTGGGAAGGTTGTTTTTATTACTTAACCTTCTATTCTTGTTTACTTAATATTTTCCGCTGCTAATTCTTATTTGTTATATTCTAATCGTGTATGCAAGTGATATAATGTTGTATGGATATGTGCATATTAGCAGCTGATCCTGGGATGCTAACTTGAGACACATATCTGGGTACTCGAAATTAATCTTATTTTCCTATTAAGGGTTACGTCTTTGGCGTAATTACTTAATTTGAAACGAGATTAATTTTGGGGTCCTCACAGAATCGCTATAGAACACCCACAAGTTCTGAACTATGGGTGGAGACTCCAGACGACCAGCTGAAACAAAGTGGCAAAGATACTCCTGACGATTGCTGGTGATCTTCTCTCTTTCGGACTAGAGAATTTTATGAGACGAGAAAGTCAATTTAAAATTATAAAACAAAATTCTGCAAAGATAAGGAATAAGATTTTGAGAACAAGATGAGACAAGAATTAAAAAGGATGAGAAAAGAATAGAATAGATGAGAAAAGAATAGCTACTCAAGTCAAATTAAGTGGATTTGATTTAGAAAATAAGTTTTGAAGCTTTTGGCTAAGACAACCGTGCTAACTAAGGTTGCATTTTACAGTCGATATGGCTTTGACCGGTTTACATCCAAAACCTCTATAGGGACTAGCTCACACGAAACACATGAAATACCATCTATTTATCGATTTAACTAAAAAGATCTCAAAATAACAAATAGTAATAATAATTGGACCTTATGGTCCTTTGTTTATAACTTGCCATGCGAGGCTAAAGAAACAAATAAACTCTTGTAGCAGAATAGGAAAACATAGAAAGGTCAATCAACATTCCCTTGAGCTAGCTCCTAGTCCAAAGCCTTCATAATACTCCTTCTCGAACTTTATAATCTTCAAGCGATGAAATACCATCTATTTATCGATTTAACTAACAAAGGGTTATCTTTGGCAAAATAACAAATAGTAATAATAAAACTAGATCTTATCGACGAGAGAACTTGTGGAGACCCAGTTTAAATCAAAAACCCTCTGTGTATATCTTGCACTAGTCCTAGATCTATACCTAGTGCAATTGAATATCAACACCTATCTTGCAAACATTAAACTAACTCCAAGTGATTATGGCCCATCCCATTTGAGGCTAAACAACTCAATGCGAGGTGATGGCCCATCCATACGCTCATAGGCAATCGAGTGGGGGAGCGCACCCTAGTTCGCATGGCCTTTAAAGTACTCCTCCTCGACAACTTCGAAGGCTTCTGAGATTTGTTTAAAGTGTAGCACATGAGTACATAAATTACTCTGCAAGTCTTGGAAAAAATGCATATGCATAACTTTAACAATTGGGCTTATAGGGTTCTTTTGCCCAAAGCAATATTTCAAGTTTAAACATTTTTCATAAAGAACATTTGACAAAAAGTAGTTTCAATAATTAAACTAAGTATATCTCTAGTGGAGGTTATAGCTACCAACCACTAGTATCAAGGCTCTAGCCGCCGAGGTTCAAAGGATAGGGCTCTAGCTGCCATAAAACTAGCCAAGAGTCCCCACTGCTCCCGGTTCCCAAAATTTACTCTTTTGAAGACAAAACCAAAATCTACCATGTGAAAACGCACCTTGCCCGCCCTTGATCGTGGGCACAGCTATTCGAATAGTTTTACACTCTACAGAGGTTATGCAGCTTGACCCACATGAGATAGTCAGCTTAATATGTTAGCCATGACATGCTTGGGCGTGCGACTAAGTGATCATCACAAGGCCTTTACAATACTTTATCCTTACATTAGTTCGTCCGATGAGCTTAACCCCAAGTCATGGAAGTTCATTTACCATTGACCCGAGCTCACCATTGTGGGGGATAACCTGCCCAAATGTGGATGTTCATTTACCATCGCCCGGTGCAAGCCCCGACAGACATGGAGGTTCATTTACCATGTTGCACGACCAAAAATATGGAAGTTCATTTACCATAACTTGCACATCTCAAGGTATGGAGGTACATTTACTATAATCAAGAGACACCTATAACTACAGCCTGCGAGCTTAATGCTTGGACTCAATAAATTAGTTGGCCAGGTCCTTCCCATAATCAGACATGTGGTTGTACGGTATTGCTCAATTTGGATAGTCACAAGTGTCCTTCCTTAATATGACTTGGGCAGAACTTTCCACAATACAAGATCTCGTGCTCTAGCTACACCCACCTAACTTACCACCCGCCCAAGTCTAAAACAAGTTTTCACCATTTTATTTTATTTTCCAAACACTGACATTACCTAATGTCATATACTTCTCAAAATGATTTGCATAAAAGGTAACAATGTTTCCTCCCATTGGGTGATCAAGATCGATAAGCATGTCTAAGCAATTCTACCATATTTAACTATTCTACAATGATGTAATCAATATTGCGGAGTTACTATGCTAGGGTTACAAAGGTATAGGATAGCAATTATCAACGGGAGACATTAACAACTTTAGGTTTAACTAACAGCCTACCATTTGAACTCATCATTTTATGTGAAGTAGAGATGCATAATACTTTTAAAACTGAAAACAATATTTACAAATCATAGGTACAAAATGGTCAAAGGATACTCGCCTTTGTCGAAGGTTGAAGTCACGACGTCTGATTGATCCAAAGTGGCTTCGGCGACAACAGATTCTACACGCATGAAACGAGGCAAATAACTTCAAGAAAATCAAATAAAATCCAAAAATTATAAAATTAGTACCAAAAAAGAGATTATGAATTTAGAAGAATTTAGGAGCAAGAATTGGCGGAATCGGAGTTCGTATGAGGGAGAACGAACGTCCGGAAGATTGCGATCACATGAAATGATAGAAATATATAAAAGGGAATATGCTGGAATATTCCTTTTCAGGATTTGGGGATAAAAAGAAATGCTGATTTTTGTGGACCTCATATGGAAGTGAAAGAGAGATGGAAAGAGAGAGGAATGGGTGATTGACAAGGTTAATTATTTTAGCTTTCTAGAGCACCCTTGGACCTCCTCTAACCTTTCTCCATCACCACAGACATGACTGTTTAAAGAAACTCTCATTCACACTCTAACACACTTTATAAAGAAACTCTACCTCTCGTGTGAAATCCCTGGACACGTCCATGACCACGGACACGTCTACTTAAACAGTTTTAACTCTGTAGAGATTATACAACTTTACCCACAAGAGATAAATCAACTCAAAATGTCTGACCACACTTCCTTAGGTGTGCGACTAATTGATCATCACCAGGCCTTTACAAAGCTCCTTCTCAACTCAGTTCTGCCCGCTAAGGTTTCAACACTAAATGTCTTACTGACCAGACAGGGCACCCCTCTTATGCCATTGTGAGTACACATCTATCCCGCAACTCACGCTTCTAAGACAGAACCGAAATTAAAATATTACTAATTAGTTAGCCAGGTCCATCCCATATTGGACATGTGGTTGTATGGTTAAGGCCTAGTTCAATGGTGTACAAGATTAAGTCCTTGATAAGTTACTCAGGCGAGTCTACCACATCCCACAACGTGTTAACCGTACTCCCTTTACTTCACGATCGCTCGCCTGAGCGAAAATCATTTTTGTTCAACAAAGACCAATGACATACCCTGTCATGGTACACAAATTTTAACAATAGTGGCTAGCCGCCATAATTCCATATCTCATTAAGTCAAATTTAACATTATTGTACATGTGATCATGAGCCCATCGTAACTAAGCGTGACTAAGCATCTATACTATACCATACCCATGTTGGTAATACAAATATATCCAACTAAGATTAATAATCCTATGATGACAAGTTATTCAAGGTATTTAAATATTCACTGGAGGAGTAATGATAATAGGTGATAGCTAATCCCAAAATAGTTGATATAAAGATAGCATGCAATTGATATAAAATAATATACTTTTGAAATCATAGGTTCAATATGATCAAAGGACTACAACTTGCCTTGGCTTTGGCTTTGCTCAGTTACCACACTTGGATCTTCAAAGTTTGCTTCTGCTCCTGCTTTGTGAAACAGATCATCTAATGAGAGAAAACAACAGTCGAAGAACAAATAAATACAAAAGAAATTAAAATAAAATCCAAAAATAGTAAAACCAACTCTAAAAGAAAGGGCTCAATTTTAGATGAATTTAGGAATTTGAATGGACTAAAACGGAGTTAGGACGGAAGAGAACGGACTCTTGGAAGATTTGCCGGAAAAGAAAATGAGAGAGAAAAGAATATCCAAAGTATATTCCTTCGGCTGAAATTAAAATAAAAAGAAATTGAAACTTAGAAGGGGGTCCACCTACAAGTGAGAGAGAGATAAAAGATAAAATGTCATGTGGGCCAAGTTGCTGGAGAGAGAAAGAGAGAGAATGAGAAGGAGGTCCCACATGTAAGGGAGGAAGAGGGAGTCAACACAGAGAACACACGCAGACAGAGAAAATAGAGAACAAAGAAGAAGAGAGGGGCGCAATCAGTTCTGGCGCATGACAGCGAGGTGGCTCTGGCAAATGGGCAAAACATAATACTAATGATGAGGCAGAGATGATGACATGGTCCAAGCGGCGAGGAGCGATGGCAGTCGCCGGCGGCAAGGCAAAACGCAGCAGTGGCGGAGGCTTCACGATGGCGCGACACTTCTGGCAATGTTCCGGGAAAAGGAAGGGGAGCATGGCATAGAACGCGACGACACGAACCCAATAGTGGTGAAGATGAAGATGGGAGCTCAACGGTGGCGACACATTTGGCCGGAGAAGGAGGGCGGCCATAAAGGAGAGAGAAAGCTTGGTTCTCGGTGCACAATGGATGAAACTTGAAACTTAGTTATGGAAAAGATAGATCGGGACGAGAGACACAACATGACGTGAACGGATTTTGGAGGGACTCACCAGAGAAGCAAGGAATGCGAAGAAATGGTTTTAGTGTCATGGCTCGACAAGGTCAGTGGTGACTCGGTGATCTTCGGGCGATGGTGATGGAAGTTAGACGTAGAACGCGCCAAGGTGAACTCAATGGTGCAAACGGTTCAGCCGGAGGACGTCGGATGACGGCAGAACGCAACAGGGAAGACCTTTAGTGGAACACAGCTTCTTTGCAGATTGCAGCGAAATGAGATTGATTCGGGCGAAACCGATTCAAAGGTTTGGAAGAGGAGATTAGGCCGATCGATATGACGCGGTTGCTCGGCTTTTATATGCACCGGAGAGGAAGAGATAGAATCGGGAACAATTCTTGGCTGCGTCGGAGGATGGACTACTCTCTTTTGGGGAGATGAGCGATGTAGAGTCCACAGTAGAGAAGGGAAAAGAAAAGAAAAGGGATTTCGGAATAAAAGAAAAGGTTGAAAATCAAATGAGGCAAAATGAATAGCAAACAACCTCGGAAAAATCAAATAAAATGCAGAAAAATTCCTTGGAACACAAGGAAACCAAATAAAACAACCTTTAATTTAATTGAAGTTTAGATTATTCACATTAAATCTTTTTTATTTATAAAATTCAAATTAAGCTTTAACTAAAACAAAAAAATTCAAATGGTTACTTTTATTTTTAAAGCTTCATAAACAAACCAAAATTTTGGGATGTTACAGTCCGCTAGCTGCCACAGCACAACAAACGCGCCAAGGCCGATCTATGCACCCTGCGCAAGGATCTGCTTTGGTAGTGTGAGGGAGGTGAATTAGTTTCTTTGCTAGAACTAGAAGATTGTGTGAAGAGTGGCAATCTGAAATTAAATTAGCTCCTCGGCAGACAAATTTGATCATTGGTCTTTCGTGGGATGGCTTGAGAAGAAAGAGGAGCAGCAGGAAAGGATGGGCACCGAAGAAGAAGGCTAAACCAAATCAAAAAAGAAGAGAGTTGAGGAGGGAAACACTAACATCAATGACATGTGATTTTAGTAACGAGAATATTCGCTAATTCGACAACCACTAACGTTAGGAATTCTGTCTTTTTACATGTGATTTTAGGGCGAGAATATTCCGGACAACCACTAACGTTAGGAATTGCAGCTCGCCGATAGGGGAAGAAGACAGAAGGAAAGAAGGGGGGCATTCCTTTCTTTTTCACATGTAATTTTGGGACAAGAAAAAGAAAAGGATGCTGCTACGGCTCGAACTTCCGACGTCGTGATTTTCCTCGAACGGTTCGGCCATCGTTGGATTAATGTAATGAAAGGTGATTAAAACCATTGACTCCCATCCGGCCATCTTGTTTAATTGATGTCCTCGCTAATGGCCCCACACGTGTCAATTATTCAGAGCAACTAGCACTCGGATGTATGATGAAAAGCTTTCCATCATACACTTCAGCGCAACATCCGTATATAATGTGTGTAACAATTTTTATCCTTGTGTGCAACAAAATGCACAAATAACAAATATAATCACAAGAAAAAATTGGGAAAAATATTATATTCTCATCGAAATTGCATGAAACCATCAATATAAAACCTAGCTGTGCTTTTAAAAACTAGTTTAAATATCCCAAACAAACAAATTTTGATGCTACAATATTGCAACATTTGAAAATAATTGTGGAAACATTCAAAATAATTGTTACAACATTTTTTTGAAACATTGCAACATTTTTGGAACAATGATACAACAATCAAATGGTGAAGGGGCTGCAACAAAAAGTTTACTCTTGTGCAACAAATGAAAAACACCATTGCAACAAAATATACCTCTTGTCGCAACATTTGATGCAACAATATCGCAACAATAAAAAAATGCTCCATGCAATATTTCAAGCCAACTGTTGCAACAAATTTAGCAAATGCCTGCAACAAAATATACCTAGATGAAGCTGGTGTGGTGCCGAGCTAGGAAGAAGGAAGGGGAGATGAATGTTACTAAATAGTGGATTTGGGGATTTCGATCTTGTAGCTTGGGTATTGTTGATTTCTTGTGATTCGGGGAAGAAGCTC
This sequence comes from Phyllostachys edulis, assembly GCA_036346405.1. NCBI lineage: Eukaryota > Viridiplantae > Streptophyta > Magnoliopsida > Poales > Poaceae > Phyllostachys > Phyllostachys edulis. Next base: position 4,802,993 of record CM070560.1, on the reverse strand, counting down.
CAATCAACTTCACGCGGCCGGCGGCGACCAAGCTCTAGTGGCGCCAGAGTTGAGGGTCTCAAGAACGAAGTAAGTGAATTACCTTCTTAACCAAGTCAATATCTGGTCAAATGAAATGCCAGTCAAAAACATTCTACTACCGATGCCTTTCGATGACCACCCCCTAGTCGTAAGACTTTCTACGACCAGGTCGGCTACGACCACCCTGTACTCGATGAAGTCCACAGACCTGTGGGCCCAATCGATTAGGGACTATTATATGATGTGTTCAATACACAGAGTAGTTAGTATACGCAGTTATTCTCTAGAATAATTGTATGTATTATGCCTCTGTCCTTGATGTGCAGTTTCCTCTGACAATAACTACCATCAACGTGTGCATTTTATCAGGCGTTGAGGCCCTTCCTAGCATGGAGTAACTGCCACTCCTTCATACGCTATATAAGGGCTGAAGTCAATGGACAGAAGGAAGAGGATGATTGGGATTAGTCACAAGGGATCATTGAGTCTTAGTCTGAGTGATTTCTTCTCGATGGTAACAAGCATATTGAATACAAGAACACATGAGTAGGGTTATTATTCTCCCAAGAGAAGGCCTAAACCTATATATATCCCCATATCTTTTTCTGTGCGATTCTTTTATTTAGGAAGCCCCCCAAACAATCATTCGTAAGATCGACACTAGATCATCGACATTGGGTTGGAGCCTAGAGAGTTGAGATGGTCTGGTTGAGAGCTAGTGATAAGTACGGGATGTGACCCGAGAACGAACATGAGCATTTGCTAGATGGAGTTACTCAGTAATATAGGAGGTTGGAGCCTCCACTAATACTTTACAACAAAACTTAGTTTTATCAAAACTTGTGTTAGTTAAAATGCTAGGTCTTATGAATTGCTTACTAATTATTCTAATTCAAACTTAGCTTTGTACAAATAAAAGAACCATGAACCTCCCTTTGATTAGCCTTGCATATGTAATAATTGTATTCTATGTGTTGGCTCGCGAGTACGGTTGTGTACTCATGCTCGCTCAATATATTATTATTCAGTAAGCATAAAAGAAGAAGGTTACATGAACACTTATGAGCATTCATCAAGACTGGAGATCAAAAAGGCCAATAACTAGGTCGTGGGCCCCAGTCGATTTATTGTGGGTATATCATAAGGGTTCCACGTGGTGTACTTTTATTATGCTTCCGTTGCTATTCTTGAAATGTATTTGGCCTGTCCGGCCATTTTGTAAGTCAAAAGCCATAACATATATTTATACTTTGTTTATAATTATGCAATAGCTTTACGTATTCGTGATATGTGATTGATATTCAATAATGTAACTATATATAGGCCCTAGCTACTGATCCGAGAGACTAGTGTATGAAAGATTCCCAAATTCAAATTTTGGGTGTACACCTGCAAATGAACTAGGCTAGGTCTGTGCACCCTACATGAGGATCCGCTTGCCAAACTAGAAGATTATGGAAGTGCAACTTGCGAAATTAAATTGGCTCGTCCGATTTAATGGGTCTCTCCGTGGGATGAGCTAATTAAGCTTAAACCAAAAATGGGGACCAAGATTCTTCTCCAAATAACCACTATGACACCATGTCACACTAACGTTAGTGACAAGATAATAACATTGGTAGATTGAGTGGCGAGCAAAATTTTGGTGGTATTCGAACAACCAGGCGTTAGGTTCATCAACTATTCAAAGAAGAAGAGGGAGGAAAGAAGGGGCATTCCTATCTTTTCAGATGTGATTTTAGGGCGATAGTATTTTGGACAACCTATGTTAGGAATTGCACGTATAATTAATTATTTGAGATGCACCTTTCTTTTGTCCATGTTCCTGGGGCAAGAAAAGAAAAATAACCATAATACATGAATAACAAATCTATCTATGTTGAAAAAAAATGTGTTGGTAAAAAAAAGTGCAACATAAAACGCCGTGAATAGTATGCATCATTTTTTTCTTATAGATGCTTCATAAGAACGGTTGCAATATCACTACTAGAAGAACAAGTTGCGACATCCCCCAACAACGGTTGCAAGCCTCGCATCATGCTAGGACAATGGTTGCAACATCCAAGACAATAAATGAATCATGCAACATCCTTGGACAATTGTTGCAACATCACAAATCAAAACAAAGCATTCTTAAGTATAACCTCAAAAGAATGAAAAAATTATCTCACCTCTCGATTTTTAAGGCCCGTGGACCGTATGCAATATTTTTGCTAAATAATATCCAACCTCTAATCCTTTATGTGCAATTGTTTTTGAGTTTCTACTTATTGCAATGGCTTTTTTTCTCTATGGTACAACATTCTAAATAATGGTTGTAATATCCTCCAAAGACAAATCTTAATCAATTAGGATCATCTACAACCATTACAACATCACAAATGAAATGCAATGAGTCAAATCTTTACATACTATCCCTTGCTGGCTAATAGATTGTGTGTTCTAGTACTCTGTGTCTTGAATGTTTACCTATTGTCATGTGTATTCCGTGCCAGTGAAATTGACACTAATAGATGTATGCAATAAACGCTGCATAGAGTATGCAATAGATCATCGTCTATTAGCAGGATCGCCACGCAGTAATAGATGCAATAGATGCACTGCTAATAGATGTCATCAAATCATGTGTAACAAACCTACGCTTTTTATAATAAACATTATGTAGGATCGCCACTGTTTCTCCTAGCCCACATTATAAAAAGGTACGACGCAAGAAAACAACAGCACAGAAAAATGGACCAAGCAAAAAAGTCTGTACGAAAGTAGAAGTTTGAATATTATTTTTGTAGAGGAAAAAAAGAAAGATCTATGAATAGAATGTAATATATAAGCCTTAATTTCCTGTAACGCCAACACTATTAATTAAGCAACAGTAAGCTTTGAACAACTATTTGCTGAGTCAATGGCGAAGTTAGGATGAAAATAGAGGATGGACTTAAAGTACTATGTGGTTTGCTATGCAATTTACAACGTAGTGAGAAGTGGATCTGTAACATCGTGACTCATGATATCAAGGGGTGCAGCAGCTGCCTTTGTTTCATCAAATTGTGGTGCCACCGGGGAGAAGGGGGTTCCGACGCCGGCGGAGGGTGGGCTCAAGCCTACCTGGTGGATTCGCCCTGTGCTAAGTCTATAGTGCAACGTGCAGTGTAGTACACACAATAGAATGGAAACACTGACTTGCACAACAATACTTTTGCAAATTGGACATCATCTGCCAAACAGATTTCACTGCCACGAGGGGCAGCATTAGGACTCGGCAGACACAGATCCTGCAACCTGACCAAATCTGTCTGAGAGGAAAATGGATTCCTAGTCTTGGTCACCTCCCACAAGTTTACATGACTTGGCAGCAAGCTGTTTGCCAAATCTGCGATGTACCCAAAGCGATCGCCCAGCAGCGACGACCCGCCTATATTGCTTCTCAAGACCTTGCACCAGAACTGGGGATTTGGATGGGCTTTCAGCATCCCTCCGACTATCTTCGCACCGAAGAATGACCCATTTAGCTTCCTTGCAATCGCTTTGCCCGCCGCTACCAGCCTCAGGTCCTCCTCGACGTCTGTGCCGGCAAATGCATGCTTCTTGAAGAAGAACCAGTACTCCGGGTGGGGCAAAACCTTCAGCTCGATTGGCTCAACCGTTCCGATGCTCGCGACACGCCTATTGTTGGTCGTGACTACGATCTTGCTCCCCTGTTTACCACACCTCAGGCTTGGCAATAGCTCTTCCAGCATCTGCTTGCTGCGCATGTCAACACCCTCAAATACCATCAAGAACCTCTTCTTGCGAAAATTCCCCTTGAGTACATGCAGTGGCTCAGTAAGATTTGCAGCGTCTCCAATGGCATGCTTGGATCGCAGAACAACCGTTGCCTCACTCTTCGCCATAGCATAAGTACATTCGAAAATAAACAAGACGATTATTGGGAAGCGGTTGCGCACCCTGGCATCATCGTAGACGTGCTGCACCAGGGTTGTCTTCCCAGCCCCGATGTCGCCAACAATCGGAAGCACGGCCAATTTTCCAATGGACCGACCGTTGTCGTGCAGCAAGAAGTTGATGATCCTCTCTTTTTCAACATGTCGACCGAACATCTGACCGTCAACAAAGATATTAGTAGCCAGAGGCCAATGGATCTGCTGGCAGATTTGCAGGAGCATGATGAACTCTGTGAGGTCACCAGATAAGCTTTGCAAGCTCTCTAGCACCTTGTCAATCTCACCAGCACCAATATCCTGGCGAGACAACAGGGTCTTGACGGTGGACGCAGCAACTCGCACGCGCTTTGCAGGATTAAACGAGGAAAAGGAGAAAGGTTGCGCGACTACCTTGTCACCATGCTCATGTTCAAGCTCAACCTCTCCGCATCTGATCGTGTCGAGTAGGTAACGGCCTTGGTACGTGCCGTCGATGAGCTCTGAGAGCCACTCGAGAGTGCCATGGTTTGTGATCTGCCTCCCTTTGGCCTCCTCTACCACGCTATGAATCTTGATTAAAAGATGGCATATCGTTCGTAGCTTGGCTTCAGTGCTCGGTTGGTCCTTGAAACGGCCGGCGACAAGGGATATCACTCTACTGACCATATCGCCGACGACCGCCGAGAAGATGGCCTCCGCCATGGTAAATTTTCTCTAGCAGCAGGTCTAGGAGGAATCATTCTGGAGAAAATCCATTTTATATGTCATGTATGTGCTCGAAGTCGAAGCTCACCATTTTTGACAATTCTAAGGAACGTGCTGATTGAAATTAAAAGTCAAGATGCGCACAAATAGTTTGTGAAGAGATGAGATAAGAATATAGGCATGAAAGTGACACGAAAGACTCTGTTGCTCCGACTCCTTGTGACTTTGCAACGTGATATATCAAATAATAAATGCATCACACATAATTCCGTGTATGACAAGGCGATTGATGGCACACATTTCTCTACTTTTCGGTGGATTGTCCAAGGAGGCTTGATGCGTGCATGCTAGGGATGGTCTGATCTTCACGGCATAGGTTGAAGAACAAAGCGAATCTTGCTGTGGACCGCGAGGATAACTAGTTGTGAGCAGCGAAAAAAAGTAACTAGTTTTAACCTACCAAGGTTGGATACGACCAAGTGTTAGGGAGAGACGATCCGAAGCCTTCTGGACTCCGACCCGCTATCCGAACAATCACAGAACCATAATCCGGAACTAATCCACACAAAACGCCCGGAAGCGGAGAGCACAAATTTGGGGATCCCAGAGAAATCTTCTTGCGAATCCAAGAGAACTCACAAGAACAAAGGAGCAAGGCACTCAGCAATTTTGCTGCAATTTCATTTATCGGTTTGTTGAAATCTCAAAAGTACCTCCACGGATGGGGGTAGAGGGGTATATATACTAGGAACAACCCTCCTAGCTCGGTATGAACATAAGTCACCACGTTGGAAGGTGGAAAGCCAACTAGTTGAAGCATTCAAGGAGTCTTCTCGAATTCTCGCACGTCTGCTCAACTTCTGCGCAGTCTTCAGTAAAATAGCAATAACTCTCTCCTCGGAAGTCTAAATGACGAGCCATTTGTTGAAGGTGAAAATAGACTTGATTATCTTTCCATCCATATAGGTTATGTAGAGTGAAACGTGACAGGTTGGTGCACCTTGCTCTTGGGAAGTCATGCATCTGTCACAAGGTAGTGAACTCCTTTGTTTTCACGTAAGCCATACTGGCAGTACATAGTCCTTCTTCATTTAGGGCGCTAATTTTGGGCTACACATCTTTCAAGTTCCAAAGAAGCACATCCTTTTGTGCACCTTGTAGAATCATTCTAAATGCACCACAATTTTTTAAATCTACACCACAATTGCCCGAACATGTCTAAGTTACATATTAAAATCACGATTTTCCAATTGAAAATTTGCATTCTATACAAAAAAATAATTAGCAAAACAAACATCAAATTCCCTTTCTTCTCCCTGCTAGTTGAACGCAAGAATCATAAATTAACATAATGCATTGGAAATCCTCCTCTTTCATAAACCAAAACCATTTTCCCCTCTTTTGAGGCTAACAATCGATCATATAGAAGGGATAATGGATCATCATATCATCACACCACAGAAACAATAGATCAGATAAGGTAGAGAAGAGAAGGCTTGTGAAGCGGGGTAGGCTCTGCAGTAGTGGACAACAGGGGGAGGGGGACTCAGCGGCGGTGACGACGATGGAGAGCTGGGGGAGGATGCAACAAGCATGGGCGACCCACAAGAATAGGACAGCTCAGAGCTTGAGGTTGGTCGCTCCAATTAAGGCCGAAATGCAAAGCAAGACACGAAGCCACCGCCAGATTCAGGTAAAACAAGCCACATTGCAAACTCGAATCGATTTAAAATCACAATGCATTCCTCAAGAACTCAGAAGGTGATTATTAACAAGGGCAAAATTAATGGGGAAAAGGTTGATCCTCACCGTATAGGATGCCGAGGATGAGGCCGCAGACCACCGCGGACACGACGACCCACATGAGGATGGTCCTCGGTCCGCGCTTGGTGGAGGGGACGGAGGTGGGCTCAAGGACTGGGCCCTCATGGTCGACGACATGCAGTGCCTCACGCTCTCCTCCTGCCTCGTCATCCCCATCCTCTACGCCGTGGCATCAGAGCTTGTGGCCCAAATCTATAGCGGCGGATGTGAGGATAGGCAGCTGTAGGGGCAGCGATGGCGTGGATGCGAGGAGCGGCGACAGTAGGGTGGGGTGGCGCAGACGCGAGGCGCGCAATTCTGAGGAGGCGAAGGCGGGCTGGTTTGGCGAGATCGTTAAAGGCGAAGCGGCATGGCCAGATCTGAACAACGTGTTAAGGGCGGTATGGCGCAAATGCATTAGGGGTGGGGTGGCGCAGATGCAGTAGGGGTGGGGTGGCGCAAATGCAGTAGGGGTGGGGTGACGTGGTTGCGAGGGGGGAAGAAGTGTGGGGTGGAGCGATTGCACGAGAAGTGGGGGCATAACGATTCTTGAGAGGAGAAGCGGCGCGCCCGTGTCATGAAATCATTGGACGAGAAGAAAGGATGGGAGGAGAAGGGCGACGGGACGGCATCGGCGAGGTGGGAGGACCAGATCCGGTGCGAGCGTAGAGAGAGAGAGGAGAGGGAGGCAGGCGTAGACAGAGGGGAGAAGGTGGGCGAGCGGTGTGAGAATGGGAGGCGGGCGGCCCGAGTGTGGACTGGGGAGCGTGAGAGAGAGAGGAGAGGGAGGGAGGGCAACACATGTGCTAGGGTTGCGTCTCGCGCGACGCGATCTGGGCCCTCGGTAGCTCGCCGATCCAACGGATGCGAAAGAGGATGGGAAGACAGACAACTACCAACTCTAATTTTTAAATAGTAGAGATAGAGATACATAGCTCCAGCTTAGCCCAACAAAAAAAAAACAGACTATCAAACGATTTCTTAGAAAAAGCTCCCAGCTTCGGCTCCCGGTTCGACTCGGAAACGGGAAGCCCACGAGATTGTGACGTGGGCCGTCAAACCCAGTAGGCTTAGTATGAGCCAAGTGATGGGCCCACCTTCCGCCACGACCCAGATAGACCTCGCCTTTGCTCCCCATGGCTAATGGCTTCCGGCTGCGCCTCATCCGCGCCGTCGCGTCCAACGCCTAAAACCCTAGGCACCAAAGTCCCAATGGCGGCCGCCGCAACGGCGGCGGCGCCCGCTCCCGCGCTCCTCTCTCCCCTCTCGCGCCACGCCTTCTTCCCGCGCCCTCGTCGCGCCCGCCATCCCGTTCCCCAGTCGATGCGGTAATTCAATGCGTCGGCTTTTTTCTGGGAATTGTTTGAGGATTTTATGGGTAAATTTTAACTTTTGGGTGGGAACTGAAGGCTCTTCGCGGCGGCGGCGAGGCGCCGCGACGTGGTCGTGGTGGCGGCGGATGCGGCGGCGGCGGCCGGGGGCGCGGAGTTCAGCGACGAGGAGAACCCGTACGAGGTATTTTGACGCTGAAATGAGCAAAGCTTCAATCTTTCTTATTCGCTTGCTGGACTTGACTTGTGATTTTGTGCTGTTTGGGGGTGTTAGATTCTGGGCATTACCCCGCTTGATAGCTTCGACCACATGAAGCTGGCCTACAAGAAGAAGCGTAAGGACGCGGAGGAGACTGCAGACGAGGACTACTTGGCCAAGGTAATGCGGTGTTTCAGAGATTGTGTGTTTGGGCTTACATATGTTTTTAGCTCTGTTGCTGAGCACTAATGGTGGAGCTGTTGAGATTTCAGTTGGACAAGGCGTACGACACTGTTATGATGCAGCAGCTGCAATATCGGAAGAAAGGAGTCACATACGGGTCGGTTCAGGTCAGTTACTATGCATGCATGGATGCTAATTTTCCTTACTTTGGGGCGCTTACAAATTGAAATCACAAGATTTTCATTGCATTGATTGATGTTCCTAGATGTTTATATATCCTATATTTGTAAAAGGAACAAGTTCTGTGCAATAGTACATTAGTATTAAACCACTAGTGCTCCTTACCGAGTTACACCACATAAAACAGAGGTAACTAAGTAAGCACCCGCTATAAATGGCACCATTAGTCTCGGATATGGTGCGTTTATGAAGATATGGTGACCACTGCATTGAAAATATCTATGGAACTGTGCAAATAGATAGATTATTGCTTCTACATTCACCTAGTATGGTGAGCTTATCCATGGCTTCAAGCATATTTGATTGCGTTTGTTTAACACTTTAACTTATAGGTCAAAGCCATCTAAACCCTTTCCTACTGCTTCTATTCTCCATGCATGATGATTTTTTTCATTACTTGTCTGATTTTCTTTCCGGCTGTCAGGTGTCCAAGGATATCAAGTATGCTGATAATCAACCGATAGTACCTTGGGGACCTAGGTACTTTTTACTCAAGTTTAATATAAGAAAATCCTATTTCATTGGTTCATTAAGAATTTATTTGGGTACATTTGATTGGTGTGATGCATGTTATGGAAAATGGCAACTTCTCTTTGTTACACATGAACGTAGGCGTGAAGATGTAGGTGCATATCCATAAGAAATTTGAATAATCCTGTTTTATCTTGTGTGCATGAAGATGTAGGTGCTATATATAAGAAATTTGAATAATCCTGTTTTATCTTGTGTGCATGAAGATGTAGATGCTATATATAAGAAATTTGAAATACCCTGTTTTATCTTGTTAAAGCAGGGTGAAGAGGGTGAGCATGACAGGCAGGCCTGTCCTACAAGCTCACTTTGCCCTGATCAGTTTTCCTTTCCTCTGTTTATGTGTTGATTTGCATATATATAGAGTAGACCAATGTTCTTGTTCTATATGGGCATCAATGTTTGTTGATAAGGATATGTACATTGAGTGCTTACAATTTAAACTAAATAGGAACATCCATGTGAGGTTAATACCTCGTGATCAATTTATTGTTCTTGCAGATACTCCAGATCAACAGTTAAGGATATGCGCATAAATATGGGAATATCAGCAGCATTTGTATGTAGCTCTTCTCTTAATATATTTAGTACATTCCCAGCTATTGCTGATCTAATTCTAAGCATGTTTTTATGTTTATGCACTTTCGTGTCTACTGGCTTGGTTATCTGCCACTGCCAGAGATCCATATGATTATTCTAATAACAAAAAACCCATGTTTTTTAAGTTATTAACTCTAAAATATATTTGGGGTTTAATCATAAACTTGAAGCATGTTACTGTGCATTTGAATGTTTTTGTGGGCATGTTAGTTTTGAAAGCCTGTGTTGTTAGCAAGTTACAACCTCCATCTTCCAGTCCAAAATAGATGTTGTTTTAGCCTAAAAGAGTTGGTATTCAAATACTCAGTGTTCCCCTAGGCTAGGCGGGAGGGCTGCACCTAGCGCCTAGGCGGGCACCTAGGGGAACTCTGCAAATACTTGTCATTTTGCCTTCTCTAGGTAATGCTTCCACCGAAATGCCCTTATGAAGTGCTAAAAGGTATAAATGACCTATCTGGATCTCTTCAACCAAGTGGCTAAGTCGGTTGTTTCTAAAACCTTCATATGTTTCCAAGACCAATTAATATAAGGGCAAACATATAAAAAAACTAAGGTGTTAATCTTTTCCTCATCTTGTGTGCTCAAAGCTAGAATGACATCTGTCTTGGACACGGGGAGTAATTTTAATAGATTTTTGTTCTAGATAACATAATGCTTCGGGTGTATCTTTATCTCAACAAATATGATTTCTCTTGCCAAAGATCTTTATTTACACTATCCTGCAGGTTGTTTGGACAGCTATCATGGGCAATGTGGATTGGAAGCCTCTGCAGTTCCTATGTTTTGCTTTCTTCTACAGAATACTTCTGAAGCTGAGAGCTACTGAACCACCAATAACTCCAATATATAATGTGAGACTATTCGTAGTCACCCCCATTTACTTTCTCATGAGCCTATCATTTGCACATTTTACTACAGAGTGCTGTACTGCTGTTGCTACCAAAGATCTTATATTTATTCATAATTTTCTTCTTGTTTATTTTAGTTCAAGTGAGGGGGGAAATACTACATATTCTAGAAACTTTGGAGTTAAGTGGGATGCATTTCATTCTCTCTGTGTTCTCTCTTTTTCATGATGACCATGCAAATACATTTAGCTTATTTTAACTCAGCTTATTTGATATCATTTCCTTTTGGTACCTGATTATGCTGTAAAATAAAAGGTAGTACTGATTGGGTATCATCCTGAAGTAATTTTATACTTAACACCCTGTAACTGTTATTTGAAGTGATTAGCCACATAATCACATTTTGGTGTTTTCCGCAGGAATATGGTGAGGTTGAAGGACGGGGGATACGAATGGCAAAACGAGTAGTCCGCGCTTTGGGTTTGTTATTTGGATGTGTATTTGCTTCATCCCTGGTCAGTATGCTTTCATATAATGTAGTGCTGCTGGATATTTCTCAGTCCAGCTGCTGCAATGTAATCTACCTGTGATCGTCAATAGCTATTAGTTATTAGTTGTCTTTTGGTTTGACTGTCTTGTCTGCTAATCTTTTCAGGGCTACACAGCAGCTGTTAACTTGATTGAGCTTTCATGGCAGTATACTCCCCGTATTGTTTATTACTACCAGGTATAATAAACATTAGTGTGTTTCCCCCTTTTTTAAATATCAACTGCAATGTGCTTGTAGATCTATCAACCATATGGGTAGAACCATTGTGCTCTATGAGAATATAAGATCATGGTGATGTAAAACAATCAAATGCATAGTACATTGCAGTAGAGTCTGTTTGATGGAGAGGGAGAGTGCAATTGTGAAGAGTTAGTTGTATTGCAATAGCCCAAGGGGCAATATATATAGTACAAGGACACACACTTTGAGCCACCACCCTAAGCTTCTAAGACCGTCGCGCTTCTTCCGCACTGCGCCTTTACTGCGCTTCTTGTGCACTACGCCGCCGCCGTCACGAACTTCAATTTATGTCGTTATACTTCTATCCATTCCTCTTCGGCTTGATTTGACAGCTCTTTGTTCCTGTCATTTCAATCATCTTCTTTGTCTTGTTACCGCGGTCAATTTTACTCCCGCTTGTCTCTACTTTCTCGGCCCCTACACCTTATGCTTTATGGGCCGTCGCATGACCCCGGATAGGAGATTTTTGATACTTGGCATATTTTTCACTATGGCGACATTATCAAGACTCGGACGTTGGATTTTCCCTATTTTAGTGTCAACCCTTTCAAATACAATACTTTTGCATATGCCTTGCATTTGAGTGGGGGTGTTAAGGGTATTTGTGGTATTTCCCTATTGTTCTAGGGTTTAGTCTTGTGTGTCCCTTGTACTATATATATAGCCTTTTGGGCTGTGCAATACAATTCAACCATTCACATTTGCACTCCCCATCTCCATCTCACAAAACTGATAGGAATAAAGAGAGCGGCCAAATCAAGCCGGACAGGAATAGATAGAAACATGGCGGTGCAGATCAAAGCCCGAGACGACGGCGGCGCAATGCACAAGAAGTGCAGTGGCATCATGACGACTTCTACGATCTACAGCGGCTCAGAGAGGAGCAGCGGCTGCGGTCATGCGAAAGGTAAGGAGTGGGCCAAGAAGCAATTGGCTGGCTGACAAGGACTTTGTGGACTTACACGGCTTAGACGAATTCAAAGATAGAGTGCTACAGACTTAGACTCAAAGAGAAAAAAAGGCTTCAAAAGAGCAGCAGATACTAGCAGCAGTACTCTTTTAACATCGGAAGAAGCTGCAAGAAGCTGGAGCTGAAACCAGTTGTACCTAGAGGAGAAGCTGAACCAGATCAGCCGAAGCTGGAGCCAGTGAAGCCGGAGCGGCTCCGACCAGATCGACCACTCTTCCTCTCTTCTTCTCTCTTCCTTCCAGCAGACTACCCTCCTCTCTTCTCCCTCCGGTTGAGCCTCCTTCCTGGCCTCCTTGTGCTCTTTCGGCGGCTGGCGGAGATGCATAGCATGGGGCGGCGGCGCCGCGACCCAAGAGGTGGCGTCCCGGGGAGCTCAGCAGAGCAGGGGATGCGCATAGAGGCTCGAGGGAGGCGTCTTAGGCCAGGGAGAAGCTTGACTCGGAGCAGAGTGTTGGGGAGGCAGCTTGGGGGGTGGCGGAGGTTGGGGCAGCCCGTCACCGGTGACCCCGCGGCAACCACAGGACAGCGGAGGTGTCATGGCCGGATTTGGTCGGGAGGCGTCCGCAACGACTTGACCGGGCCGAGGCGGCGGCGCTAGCAAGGGTGAGGTGACGGCGACGTCGTCGTGTGCATCGGCGAAGAGGCCAGCGGCGACTTTGCCTCTTTGCTCCTGGCCGCGAGCTAGTCCCCCGCGCCATCGCCACTTGATGAGCTGGCGGCCCTCGATCGAGCGGATCTGGAGATGGCAGCGGCGGCTAGGCTCCAAGCAGCATCGGCGGCCGGCCAATGCCAGCGTAGGCCCATCGGGATGGGTGACGAGGAGGGCTCGGCTACAGATGAAGAAGACTAAGACTCAGAGGTGGCTGCCCCCGGGAGCGGAGATTGCTCCTCTCGGGGGCAGACAATATATATAGTACAAGGACACACACAAGAGTAAACCCTAGACTAGGAGTGGAATACCACGAATACCCTTAACAATGCTGTGATATAGAGTAATGATTTCATGTTGAAAACACGTGTAGATGCTGACTAGATATGGAATACAAATTGAGCACACTTTTGGCCCTTGGTTACATCATATATTAATGTTTCTGGTTAATTCTGTGGTACTATAGCAAGGAGATGAAACTAATTGGCGGGTGCTTTGTTCCAGGAGTTGATTGTTACAGCAGCTACATCTGTTCTGCTGTACATCACAGCTTCATACTACCGGTAAATAATCCATGAGGAATTATGGCCCTGGCTTAGACAGCTAGAGATGTTAGGACGAGCCCAGCTTCATTGAGAAGGCAAACTTGTGGACTGGTGTTACCTCGTGCATCAAGGGAAAGCCAACAGTCCACAAATTTTGAAGTGTACTTGTGCCAGCGTCTGTGCTTTTGAGGTAGAGAATTTTGAGTGCATGCTTGTATTTGAACGATTGTGGACCTCACTGGGCAAGACTGCAAAAGGTGGTGGCTTATGAAAATATGTCATGTGCATATTTTAACAGCAATGTAATGTATGAAATTGCATCAGATTCTAATCCATGTTAAACGATGACTACTTTCATTCAGCCATGCGCTTGTGTTTGCCTTAGATCAACAAACATGGCTTCTTATGTGTTGGGCTACCTCTGAGCTCTGAGGTTCACACTTGTCAGAAAAATTTCCTGTCATCCACGTCCAATTAATTTCAGCTGTGCGCCAAGGAAAACACTGCAGCGTGCACTAAAAATGCTACTCCATGGAAATTTGATCCATTTTTCATTGAACAGATACATAGCTCCTGCATGTACAAAAGTACATTTGTATTGCACGTGTTTGATGCAGTTGTGTTGAAACTTGATTTGACACAACCAACCTACAAGAAATAATCAACCCCTGACTTTCTCTGGTTCTTATCCAATGGACCAAAAGGTTTCCATTATTGTCTGTTAAATTACAATCAGTCCTGAAAAAATACGTCAAATAACAGTCAGTCATTGCCACAACCGACCACTCAAACATCTCGTGAAAATGCTTGATCACCACCAAATTTCACATCAACCACTTCAGAATACAACGAATTGATTATTTGTCAGTTAGATACAAAAGAATGGCACAAGTTTTCTCTCTCAAGAAACTGACATGGTGGTTTGCAGAAAATTAAATGCGCCTACACACAACAAACAATGCATTATCTAGCAAAAGCTGGGTTTCCAAAAACACATATCCAATTTGGATTCTAAAACTTCAACGCAATTAACATGGAGCTACAAAGGCCGTGGATCCGCCAGTCAGGAGAATCAACCACTGTTACCAAGCCCGGCTATCATCCCCGTAAATGTGGCTATCACAAATCCAAGCACCCCACCAGCAAAAACCTGATGAGAGAACTCAGCATCAATAATATGTGTCACAAGTAAGACTAAGAATGCCAAATATGTTTACAGGCACATGACAGCTTTCGCAGAGACATGCACCTGTGGAAGATAAAATGAAGGTATGATTCTGTAGCATGCACTTTTGTTAGGTAAGATGCAGTATGATCTAATAAGGATTAATGGTTGATGCACAGAATTTATCCAGTATCCTTTCCGCGTGTGCACGGGCATCATGTGCGAGTCAATGCAGGAGGCATTCCTCATCCTGAGCATGTTGACATAGGAGCAATAGATCAAACCTGGGAGTGGGTGTGCCCTAGGAGCTCTCGCAGTGGTCTTGTTTCAGCCAGTGGATGCTCTGATGGAAGCTCGTACACAATTTGATTCAAGACCTGGCATTTTAAAATAGTTATAACTGAAAGACAATGTAAACAGCTCTAGAAGCAAAGTAAAGAAAATCTGGACATATTCAAGGGAAAAAACAACATGATGCTTCCCAAGATATGCAATAGATTTTAGAATAGCAAGGCCTCTCAGGTTACAAATTTTGGTCCTGGTACAGAATACCGATGACTTCTGCTGTAACAATTTCAGTGTTCCTTTAGGCGCCCACCTAGACCGCTTAGGCGCTAGACGCAGCCCTCTCACCTAGACCACCTAGCCGATTTACTCCGCCTAGGTAGCGATTAGGCGCTAAACGCTGGTCTGCTGCCCGACTAGCGCCTAGGGGAACACTAAACAATTTAAAAGGTAGATTCACAGTAGGAGCTATTTAAGTGAACTTGAGCAGCAACGCAAGCAAGAAAACTGTATGCCGGTACTACATAGTGTTATCGGCAGCCAGCTAGGACTCAACCTTCTAGCTGAATAAGAGACCCAGTTTTAGCAATTGGCCACCACTTGCCAGTTGGCACTAAGAAAGTTATTCACATGGATGACTATTAATCACTTGACAGATAAACTTTCGCCTCTAGAAATTATTTTGCTTCTCAGTGGTCACAGACACTTGAAGGTTTTAGGTCGTACCTCTGCTTGCTTCCCAGCATGTAGCCTAACACCAAAAGCATCGTACATCACCTGCAAAGAATTGCCAAAACAGGTTTAGCCAAGTTGGTGAAAAGAACAGTAATGCATATAGAATGCAAAATGCTGCATTTCTGAAGATGACCACATAATCATAAGAAACACGGTCAGTTCTTCGAGGATGCCACAGTGCAAGATGTGGGACAGGTGGAGTGGAGTTAAAGCACATGATACATGCAACAGATTTAAGCTGAGACTAGCTGTTGTACAGCTGTAACATTGTAATGCCACCCTTCGGCTTGATTGGTTCTCGATACCTATATATGTACAAGCAGTGATGATTTCCTCATGTTAATATGCTACTGGCCTTCCTTCTACTGGTTTCATTAACTTTGCAAACAAGGTCAGGTACTGGGGTGAGCTCTGAAGAAAAGGCACTAGGCGCAACTAAGTACATCTTTTCTCAGTCATGGATGATTGTCACGAGCACGGATCAACGAACGGAGACGATAGTCTCCCAAAACTGGCGGTCGTGGACCTGGCCTCTTGCGGCGGCCGGGAGGTCCCGTGGCGACAACGGAATATATGTTAGCGCAGGAGGAGGGCGCCGAAAATAGACGGGGAACAGAGAAAACGAGGTAAAGATGATTGATCTCTTCTTACTCAAAACTAGGATGTCCTCTTTAAATAGAGGGTGGATTTACATATCCATAACCGAACTTACCTATTACAGAGTTCGTATTCTACTCTTAACTAAGAAACTTCTAACTTTAGAAACTAATATGGCTAGGACTCTGCTTCCTTATTACAATCCATCTCGGTCAAGCTGTTGCCGGCTGGAGGCTCCCGTGGTCTGCGCCTAGAGTAAGTCTTGCCCCACATGACATCTCTCCCCTCCCCAAGGAACAGGTCGTCCGCAAGCTGAAAAGAAGGATACTGCCTCTTGAAGTTATCCACATCTTCCCAAGAAGCATCAGCAGCTGACATCTCATGCCATTGAACAAGCACTTGCCACTTATCACGGGCTTTGCGAGCATGAACAATCCTAGCAAGTTGTGGAGATACCTTGCTGTTATACAAATGGGGCAGAGACAGAGGGGCATCAGGAGGCTCTCCCAAAAAGGGTTTCAAAAGGCTGACATGAAATACATCATGAATCTTTGCTTTGACTGGAAGGTTAAGTCGATAAGCTACCGACCCAATCTTTTCAC
Source organism: Phyllostachys edulis (assembly GCA_036346405.1). Taxonomy (NCBI): domain Eukaryota; kingdom Viridiplantae; phylum Streptophyta; class Magnoliopsida; order Poales; family Poaceae; genus Phyllostachys; species Phyllostachys edulis. The sequence continues at coordinate 4,786,274 of CM070560.1, read as the reverse complement.
TTATTTGATAGGAAAAAATTGATATATGCCACTGCTTAGTTGATGTTTTACAAATGTGCCACTGAAAAGTTTTTTCTTTCAAATATGCTACTCCCAAGTGTAAATTTTGCACTTGGGAGTAGCATATTTGGAAGAAAAAACTTGAGTGGCACGTTCCAAATACACGCACTAAGCAGTGGCATATAGGAAAATTTCCCTATTTGATATGATCCGTAGAAACGGGTGCTAACTTGCCTTGATTGTGTAACACGAGAGAGGCTGCCTTGCGATGATGTAAACATAACCAAACCCATTGACCAATATCAAATTGCAAGTCACGGTGATGAGTATCATAGGCTTTCTTGTATTGTTGTTGTGCTTGAAGTAAACGCTTACGTATCTCAGCCAAAAGTTCATCACGGTCCTGAAGAAGAGCATCCACTGCTGCCACCCGTGCAGAGCTTGGTTCATAACGACGCAAAGAGGGAGGATCACGTCCATAAACCACCTTAAAAGGTGTTTCTCGAAGAGACGATTGATAGGAAGTATTGTAACAATATTCAGCCCAAGGTAGCCAATGCAACCATTGCTGCGGCCGATCACCTGTAAGACACTGAAGATACATAGCAATGATTTTGTTGACAACCTCTGATTGACCATCTGATTGGGGATGAAAGACCGAACTTTTGTTGAGTTGAACACCAGCGAATCGAAATAATTCTTCCCAGAAACGACTGGTAAAGACAAGATCACAATCACTCACAATCGAGGTAGGAATCCCATGCAAACGAACGATCTCATCAAAGAATACCCGAGCAACTGAGCTGGCTGTATATGGATGCGCGAGAGGAAGAAACTGCGCATACTTAGAGAATCTATCAACAACAATAAGTATGATTGATTTACCATTAACGCATAGAAGACCCTCAATGAAATCCATAGAAATATCCTCCCATATGTGAATTGGAACTTGTAATGGCTGCAAAAGCCTAGCCGGATGGAGATGATTGCTCTTGTTGCGTTGACAAGTTTGGCAAGATTGAACAAACTCCTAAACCACTTGCTGAGCACGCGGTATATGAAAATCAGCATGCAAACGATGAAGAGTCTTTTGAATACCCTCATGACCAGCTGTGTGTGCTGCTGTTAAAATAGTAGGCAACGTTGGAGAAGAACTTAGAACATATACCTTGCCTTTGAAAGTGATGATATCATCAACAAAACTCCAATCAGGTTCCGTTGTCCCGGCTAAAATACGATCCTTAAGCTCCTGAAATTCGGGTGAAGCGTGGACCTCTCTCCGAAGGTCATCAAAGATATCAAAATGAGGAATGGAAAGGGCCAACAGAGACATGTTTTCATAGTCACGTCTAGAAAGTGCATCCGCCACTCTATTATGTCGGCCTAGACGATACTCCACACGAAAATCAAAGCCGAGAAGCTTGCTAACCCAATGGTGTTGTGGTATAGTAGCTAAACGCTGATCAAGCAAAAATTTCAAGCTGTAGTGATCGGTGCGTACCACAAATGATCGTCCCCACAAGTATGGTTGCCAATGTCGTATGGCTTGCACTAACCCAAATGAGTTCCTGCTCATAAGCGACCAAACTCTTATGCCGGAGAGCCATCGGACGACTGAAGAAAGCAATTGGGCCCTCACCTTGATGTAAAACAGCCCTGATGCCTGAACCGACGCATCACACTCCACAATGAAGTCTTGAGTAAAATCTGGAAGGTGCGGGATAGGAGCCAAAGAAATTGTATGTTTCAGTAGATCAAAAGCACTGGCAGTCTGTTCGGTCCATGCAAAATTTTCTTTCTTCAGAAGTTTTGTGAGAGAAGCAGCCATAAGACCATAATCTTTAATAAAATGTATGTAATAACCGGCTAATCCCAAAAATCCACGCAATGCACTACTGAGCGAGGAGTCGGCCAATCAACAATTGCTTGAATCTTTTGTTTATCCATAAAAACACCCTCACCACCGATGACATGTCCCAAATAAGTGACTGAGGAGACCCCAAACAGACATTTGGATTTCTTGAGGAAAAGCCGATGACTTGAAAAATTGTTTGAACATGTCAAAGATGATCGAACCATGAAGAGCTATAGATGAGAATATCATCAAAGAACACAAGGATGAAGCGACGAAGGAATGCTCTCAAAATGTTATTCATTAAAGCTTGAAACGTCGCCAGTGCATTAGTCAAGCCGAATGGCATGGCCAAAAATTCAAAGAGGCCTTGATGAGTGCGAAATGCTATTTTCGGCACAGCGTCAAGTACCCGGAGCGTAAATCCAATTTAGTAAAAAACCGGGCATGTTTGAGTTCATCCAGAAGTTCTTCCACAACAGGAATCGGAAACTTATCCTTGATGGTTTGTGCGTTGAGAGCACGGTAATCCACACAAAGCACCATGAGCCATCCTGTTTCTTCACAAGCAATACCGGTGCTAAAAATGCATAAGTGCTTGGTTGAATTGTACCTTGACGGAGCATCTCCACACATTGCTGCTCAAGCTCATCTTTTTGAATGTTCGGATAATGGTATGGACGTATGGCAATAGGAGTAGCACCAAGTAACAGATGAATGTGATGGTCTTGAGGGTGCTTTGGCGGTAAGCCATGAGGTTCTGCAAACAACTTATCAAATTCGTCCAATAATTCTGTCATTAAATCCGTCGAAGTACTCACGAGTAGGGATGGCAATCGGGCGCGGTGGGTACGGGTAGTGCTCGTCCATACCCATGCTTGCGACCTTGATTTCCCCCTACGGGCATGCCCGCGAAGGATGACGGGCGAAGAACCTCACCCATGCCCATCGGCCGTGGGTACCCGTCGCCCGCGGGCATGCCCATTTACCCGCGAACAATGCACCGCCGCCCGCAGGCATAAGATAGAGGAAGAGGAATCAATATGAATGTTCAGTAGAGGGTGACTTTGTGCAAAATTGTTTTGCATTTTGTTAGTATGTCTTAGACTCTCAGTTAGCTACATCTTACAAACCATTATTTGTTGCCCAGTTTAGTGTATAATGTATCAAGTAGCAAATCTTTCATCACATGGTGCAGCTAGCACAAAACTTGATCAACCACAAGAAAAAGACTGCTGTAATTTCCTCTATCAAGAAAGCAGCAAGAAATATAAATGAGTTGAACGGAGTCACTGACAAATACTACAAGATGCGTACTTTAGTGTAGATATAGTCATGTCCAGCAATGGACAAATACTACTGAATCTCTTCAGACCAGATATGGTCAATGAATCAATGCATATTAGCTCTGTTATTTCATCAAGGGTTGATCTTGTTCGACTGTTAGTTCATCTATCATTTTGTGCGGGTAATCGGGCGAAGCGGGCTCGGGTGGAGCTCACCCATGCCCGCGCCCGTTTGCCCAATGGGCAAGGAATGGTTCCCGTTTCCATGCCCGTGGGCAAAGAAACACGTCCATACCTGTCTCCATTAGGGTATTCGCCTGCGGGCACGTGAGTAATCGAGCACAATTGCCATCCCTACTCACGAGTGCATGAATTGATCCTGATGGCGACTGCATGCCTTGCCAAGTAACCTGACGATCGTCACTTCAAAAAGATATTGTCATGATATCGAAATCCCACACAATTGGACCCAAAGTGCGTAACCATTGAACACCGAGAACAATGTCAAAGCCGGCCAATGGAATAGAATAACAATCAGGTTGAAAAGATTCCTTGTCAATGTTCAATACTGTGTCGTGGCAAACTCCAGAGCTCGTCACATTTTCGCCATTAGCCACGGCTACTCTCAAGCCCTGTTGGGGTTGTAAGCTCAATCCCGCTTGATGCGCTGCTTCTTCAGCGATAAGAGTTATGTGTAGAACCAGAATCCAGAAGAGCGATTAACCTTGCCGAACCCACCCATACAAGAAGTTTCATAGTTTGTGCGGAGCGTGGTTGACTGCCAGTAAGTGCATGAAGAGAAATTGCAGGTGCATCGACCCTGGCAGGCTCTTCCGAACTATCATCCTCGGCGATATCATCCGGAATGACTTCTAGAAGAAACAATCGCTTGCAGCAATGTCCAGTGAAAAAGTTTTCTTCACAATTGAAACACAGACCCGATCTGCGGCGTTCAGTCATTTGGGTTGTGGTTAATTGTCAACGCGGTAATGCACTATTCGCTGACACTGCATTGCCTTCACTTGGGGTGGCTGACGTTGATTGTGCTTTTGGGAGTACAGGCGGCGGCACAGAGCTGACCATGGAATTTGGCAGCTGATATGCAGATTGGAGGATCGCACCACTGGCTTTTGAAGTGAAGCCGTCAGAAGATGACGCTTTCCATAAGCACGAGCCAAGGCCATTGCGAGCTGGAGAATGCCTGGATTTTGAAGTTCCACGTTTGTACGGACTGGCTCCTAAAGACCTGAGGAGAAGAGCTGCACCTGCTGAGAAGAAGAAAGGGAATCAACGCGGCAAAGCAGAGCCAAAAAGTTTTCTTGGTATTCTTCTACTGTGCCAACAGCCTGCAACTTGGCGAGTTCACCCAAGAAATTGTTACGAATTGGTGGTCCAAATTGCAGGTTGCAGTATTCCTTGAAAAGATGCCACGGTGGTTCGCCTTCATCGTGCTCCAAGAGATAGTACCATTGTTGAGCTGCTCCAATGAGATGATAAGATGCTGACCAAACCTTCCTTGACGCCGGCAATTTTTGTAGTAAGATCAGTCTTCAACTCTACCATCTTGAGCGTCATGGATGCCATGAGATCGGTGATATGCTGGGTCAGTGCTACCATCTCAGAAGTCCCCTCCATTGGCTCTGATACCAAGTTGTCACGAGCACGGATCAACGAACAGAGATGATAGTCATGGAAAACTGGCGGTCGAGGACCTGGCCTCTTGCGGCGGCCAGGAAGTCCCGTGGCGACAATGGAATAGATGTTAGCGCAGGAAGAGGGCGTTGAAAATAGACGGGGAACAGAGAAAGCGAGGTAAAGATGATTGATCTCTTCTTACTCAAAACTAGGATGTCCTCCTCTTTAAATAGAGGGTGGATTTACATATCCATAACCGAACTTACCTATTACAGAGTTCGTATTCTACTCTTACTCAACTAAGAAACCAGGCTTATTAAGGCGTCGCATAAGCGTCGTCTAAGTGGTAAGGCGGTCCCAGGGTGTCAAGGCGTCGCCCCACTTTGCGTCCTTTGCTTGGAGCCTTCGGTGGAGAGGGAGGTAGAAGGAGAGGAGAGGAGCCGGGAGCTCACCTGGATCTTGAAGTTCATCGACAAGGTGCCTACTCGTACGATTTGCGCCGGCTGTGGATCCTCCTCCGCCCGGAGCTGCGCTAGATCGGGCACCTAAAGTGCGGCCTCGTCTTCACCACTCGGCGTCACCGCCGTCTTGTCTCCGGATCTACGCCGCCGGGGTACTCCGCCGCCTGTGGGTGTCGTTTTGTCTCCGGATCTGTGCCGCCGGGTACTCTGCCGCCCGTGGGTGTCTTCCTCCGCCCAGAGCTCGCTCGGTTGCTCCGGATCTGCGCTGTTGGGGTAGGGAAGGGGAAGGGGAAGAGGACGGGAGATGATGAGGGTAGGGAAGGGGAAGAGGACGGGAGAGGACAAGGGTAGGGAAGAGAGGGGAAGAGGACAGGAGAGGAGGCAAGGTTGAGGCGGCGGCGGGAAAGAGAGGAGAAGAGGAGAGGAGGTAGGGTTGAGGGTTGAGACTGAGAAGTCCTCACGGTCACAGGCACAGCTTGGGCGGTTGGGCCTGATGGGCTGCTGGACTGGCCAGGTTAGTCTTTTTCTTTTTCTTTTTTGCTTTCTCTTCTTCTTTTCTTCTGCTCTTTTTCCACACTGCTCGGTTGCTCCAGATTTTCCTCCGCCCGTAGCGCCTTAGGATGATGTAAGGCGTCGCCTCGCGTCACCTTACCGCCTTAATAACCATGTAAGAAACTTCTAACTTTAGAAACTAATATGTCTAGGATTGCTTCGATATTACAATCCGTCTCGGTCAAGCTGTTGCCGGTTGGAGGCTCCCGTGGTCTGCGCCTGGAGTAAGTCTTGGCCTACAAGACATGATACATCTTCTCCGCCATATTGCAATGAAACAAAACAAAGTTCGCCACAGTGGCTAGGGGTAGAAACGAGCCAAGCTAGGCTCGTTCGGGCTCGGATGAACAGTGAGCTTTGCCTCGCTCGCTTTGGTGGCAGTGGGAGAGAGGCTTGGCTCGGCTCGGGCGAGCTCAAGCCGCTCGAACGGCTCATGAGCCAAGCTCGAGGTGTTCCTCCCGGTTCTCAGACAAGAAAAATACAATGCATAACTCTCATCAAAATAATTCATCGTGATACAATCACGCATCAAAATTGCACTAACAAAAGCATAAAATTGGACAAGGAAGCATCACATCAGAGATTCACAGTTGATCACAACTTTAGGGAGTAGGAGCCAGGAGGTCCTCCACCGCCGGTCCGCCGCGCCCTCCCACTTCGCGTCTTCAGATCGACGTCGTGCCGGCCACGGAGCGAGTAGTAGGCCACCACGTTCTCCACCGCCTCGGCTGCACCACCGCCAACGCCACAGGCCCACTCCAAGACGACGCAAGCACGCCGTCCGGCCCACCCGCAACGCCACACACACTGCCGCCTCTCTTGCGGACTCGCGTCTCCCACGCCGATGTCCTCGTGAGAGCGGGTGCTCGATGTCGTCGACTGCTTGTGAGGTCTCAGCGAGGCGGCTGATCGAGACGAGGAGATGGAGGAAGGGGGAGCATGAGGCGAGGCAAAGGTCTTTCAGCGCATGACGGCATGCGGAGGAGGCGGCAAGGAGCTGGCGAAGCGGGGTGTGAGGTGGCGGGAGTTTGGAGGAGGCGAGGCAAGCGAGGCGAGAGGTGGAGTTGGGCGAGTAGGACGCGAGGGTGGGTGGCAGGCGGGAGGAAAGGCGGCAAGGCGGCTAGAGAGCTAGAGCAGAGGAGTGAGGCGAGAGGAGGCTAGAGCGAGAGTGAGGCAGGGCGAGATGAGGCGGCGGAGCATGAGGCGGGCGAGCTGGGCGGCATGAGGCAGGCGAGGCGGCGAGGCGAGGCGAGGCATGCAAGTATGAGAGAGGCGGAGGCAGAGGAAGCAGGAGAGGCGAGGAGGCAAGAGGCATGAGGCGAGGCGGGTAGGGCGGCGAGAGGAAGGGAGCGGGCAGAGGCGGAGTGAGGCAGAGGAGGCGGGGGGAGGCGGAGGGATGAGCGGGGCGAGAGGCAGCAGGAGATGGCAGGAGGCGAGGCAGCAGGAGGCGCGAGGTGGCCGCGGAGGAGGTGGGCGAGGCGGGCGAGGCGGCGGGCATGGGGTTTGTGGGGATGAGGAGGCCATGTGGGGAGGAGGAAGGAAAAGGATAAGGCAGAGAGCCAGAGACCGAAGGGGATAATGGATAAGGCAGTCAAGGCCCTTGACTCAAGGGAACAAGCGGCTCGAGCTCAGCTTGAAATTCTTGCGAGCCAAAAGCTGAGCTCGGCTCGGCTCGAAAATTGAACGAGCCTAAGGCGGCTCGAGCCTGGTACGAGCCGACTCGCGAGGCTCGAGCTATTTTTCCAGCTCTAACCGTGGCTACCATGCCCACAACCAAATTCATTATCCCCAAGATAACCAACGAAATTTCAGCAAGGAATTTCATACGGCACTTAGAGTTTCTTGTCATCTGTACTGTACTCTTATTTACAATCGAATCAAGATGTACATTCAAAACATAATCCAGACTTAAAACGAACTAATGTGGTCGAGTAAAAGGTATACAAAGGACATAAATTTACTCGTTCCCAACCAATCAATCACCTTGTAAAAGTCCATGGCTACTTATCAGATCCACAGCTCATTGTCAAAAGCTTGATCAGTTTTAACCGCAAAGGTAGAGAGGAACTAACCACGGAGGCGAAGATGGCGGCGGTGGCGAAGAGGGAGCTGCCGAACCCCTCCTGGAGGCCGACGGCGACGGCGAGCGCGGTGACGGTGGCCGAGTGCGACGACGGCATCCCCCCGGACCCCACCAGCTGCTTCGCGTCCCACCGGTTCTCCTTGTACCTACACGCGCCGCCGCCACCACACACAGATCCCATCACAGAGAGCTCAGATCCAGCCGGTAACGGACGCCGAGGCAGGCAAGAGAGGCGTACCATGTGGTGAAGACCTTGATGAACTGGGCGATGGCGAAGGCGAGGACGGCGGCGACGAGCGGGCAGTTGCCGAGCACGGCCAGGTAGGAGAAGGCCGGCGGCGGCGGGGCGGCGTCTCCCATGGACGGATGGCTCCAGAAGCTTCCTCCCCTCCTCCTCTCGAGAAGAACAGTTCGGCTCGGAGTCGGACGCTTCCTCGTCGCGGCGCGCGAGGCGGCTCGTCGTGGACCTGGACGACCGACCAGCCGGCTCCTCCTCCTCGTGGCGTCTTGTTTTGTTCTCTTCTGTTCCCTTCCTGTGTAGCTGACTTTTGTGGGCGTAGTCGCGCGGGCGGTGGAGTCGAAGGGTTCTTTCAGAAGAGGAATTGCTACGGGCACCGCGATTTAGGGTGGAAGTGTCCGAGCTGGCAAGGTGGGCCCCTTGCTCCTTTTAGGGGTTTGCTGACATTTCACTTAAGCTAAGGATCTGCTTGCTTTGAGACCTGACGAGCGCAGACCTGACCTACAGTAAAGCCAGATGGCTGACTGGAATTTATTTGGTTGAAGCCTAGTGACCAACACCTGGCAGACATATAAATTCAACGCCTGGCAGGCAGCTATCTCTTTAGTTCTCTCTTCTTTCTATCTCCAGGCACGTATTATTAATCAAACACCATATCTCTAGATTTGCCTGACCAGACAAAAATCATCTGGTTCTCAGGCTACTCTCAGGCACCATTTCTTTCTCAGGCACGACTCTCAGGCCTCGAACCAAACATGTCCTAAGTCTCTGCAGTCTGCAGTGCATGTGTGTTTAAGTATGTGTTTTATAGGCAAACTAGTTAATGGAAGTGTTTTCTTATAACACTTCCTTATAATGTCACAGGAGTGGTGAGGTATGTGCACCAGCCAACTCTACCATAAAATGTTTCAACATATGAGAGAGAGAAAAGATATCAATTCTCATATAGATGAACAAACCCACATAGATATATGCATGTCTATACGTAGTCATTGAAATTTTGATGGGCTATCTTTGGAGTGTTGCATGGTTTGCTAAGTATTTTGATTTTGTTTACATACGATTGTAGAATACCGTGTGTACATAGAATATGCTATATTTTCCGCAAACAACGTATTTAGAAATCGCACTAGCACGCAATGTGTGAGCATTAGGTTTAAAATTTTGATCGTTAACCAAATAACTAACCGAGGAGGCATGATTTTGTGGGCTAGGCTTTTCTGGGACTTGACCAATCGGTCCATTTATATATCCACATTAATATTTTGTGGTCAACAAAACTTTGTTTGATTTGGACTGTTAACAAACCCCTTCCGAAAAAGGATGTTTTTTAGGTCACGACAAAGGATGCTCGGAGATAGCATATGTGAACTATAGTTGTATCTGTCACGCAAATACTCATGTATTCATACAGATGAACGAGCCAATTGTCCTTATACGATAAAAGGCACATAAATATTTCAGAAAAAACAATGAAGATTGCTTCCCTGTAATCAATTCCTACGCGCGTCGTCCATGAGTTTCCGGTTTCCGCCGCTGATTCCTGCAAATCGCTAGCGGTGCGGCCGCGGTTTGTAAGGATCGCGGTAGGTGCTTCTAACAAATGTAGCCCTAGCCTCTCTGGACACGCAACGCCCCTACGGCCCTACCACCGTCCGTTCCAAAACCCAACGGGTAGGATCTTCCCTGACAAGCCGCAGCCGCTCACGGCATTTCGTCTCAGTCACTGTAAGGTGGGGCCCTGGAGCAAGAAGGCCCCACAGCTCAGTCACCGGGTGCACTCCCAAACTGCCGCTTACAAAAGGGGCCCCTCCCTTCGCGATTCGAGACTAAAAGCCCCAAAGCTCGCGAGCGACACAGCGAGGAGCGGAGATAGAGAGAGAGACGGAGACAGAGGAGAGAGAAACCACAGGTCTCGCCGCCTCCTCTCGCGTCGCCTCTCCGCCGCCTGCGCTCCGCGCTTCGTTCGAGGAGGAGGAGCTCTAGGGTTCGCGTCGCAGCGGCGGCGCCGGCGCCGGTGCCTGCGGAAGGCCTCGAGATCTCGCGGCGGCGCCGCCGGCTGGGTGTGGCGGTGGTGCTCGGTGAGTTGGCTCGATCTCTCGCCGCGGCGCTTCCAATCGAGCTGCCTCGCCCCCCGATTCGAGGGCTTTGGGGTCGCCTCCTGCTGGTGGAATAAACTAACCGCTCGCCTAAGAGGGTTAGGGTTAGGTTTTGCAAAATTGTGGTGAAATTTTGTGGTCGAGGCGGCGCATTCTGGTCGTCAGGAGGCTGCTCTGTGTGTGTCTGCGCGCAATGATGGGGAAGACGCAGAAGTTCTCGAAGGGGCACCCGCTTGGCTTCGTGCCGGACTACCGGCACGGGGTGGAAACAGTAGGGGAGTCAAAGGGGCCTGGGAATCCGGCCGGGATTGAACCGAATAGGAAATGTATCATCTTGAATACGGATGAGGGGGGTGATGTTCCGGGGTTCAAGGTGCCGAAGGAGGTCTTTTTCCTGCCGAGAATGCCGGCCTCGGACAGGAAGGAGCTGGAGATGAGGCTCCGTGAGGAGCTCGAGCAGGTGAGGGACCTCCAGAATAGGCTGCTCTCGGGAGAGGCTGCAGTGAGCATGAATGGTGGGGCTGCGTTGGCCCCCAGAAGTGATGTTGTCGCCAAGAAAAAGGACGGGAAGCTCAAGCGGAGTAATTCAGTGCAGTCTGGCAGAGGAATGCCGCCATCAATGGCCCCACCTGTGGTCAGCTCTACTAACTATGCAGCATTGTTTAAACAATGTGGCAACGTTCTGAAGTTTCTTATGACAAATCTCAATTCAGGCCCGTTTCTTTCCCCAGTTGATGTTGTAAAGTTGAACATCCCTGATTATTTTGAAATAATCAAGCACCCAATGGATTTGGGTACCATCCAGAAAAAGTTGAATGCAGGCATGTACTCTACACCTCGGGAGTTTGCTGCAGATGTGAGGCTTACTTTTAGCAATGCTATGACTTATAACCCAGTCAATAATGCTGTTCACCTAATGGCCAAAACTTTGAGCAAGGGTTTTGAATCTAGATGGAGGGTTATCGAAAAGAAGCTTCCTTGGCCAGAGGAGAAGCCCTCTGTGAGAGAGCCCTCAAAAAAAGGTGCAATTAAGAAAGACATCATTGAGAAAGAAGATCCTTCAGAGAAAAAGCCCTCAAAGAAAGGTGCAATTAAGAAAGACATCATTGAGAAAGAAGACCCTTCAGAGAAAAAGCCCTCAAAGAAAGTTGCACATAAGAAAGACATCTTTGAGAAAGAGGATGTTGTGGGCAAGCCAGTTTTGCAACGGAAGAAGAGAAAAGCCTCTCCTTTGGTTCAGGATGCTCCAGTAGCACCAGTAGTACATACTGCTATGGTGGTTGAGGATGCTCCAGTGGTGCAGACTGCTACGGAGATGATGACGGACGAGCAAAAGGTTGATATAAGCGTAAGACTACAGTCATATGGTGGATTGCTTCCAGATCATGTAGTTGAGTTCATAAGGAGTCACGTGTCTGATGATAACGAGGCCGATGAAGATGAGTTAGAGCTTGATATGAATGCTCTCACTGATGATACACTATTTGAATTACAGAAGCTTCTTGATGACTATGATAGGGTAAATAAGTCAGGAAACCCTACAAAACATGAGCCTCGTGAGGTTGAGGTGGGTGCTGTTGTATTAGAGATTGATATCTCATTGGTTAATTTTCTGATCATTGTTTTCTGCTCTGTTCAACAGTTCCAAAGTGAATATCGGCTGATCAACTCATCAGTGCATGATGAAGAAGGTCTGTTTCACCTTATTCACTGTTTCTTTCTGATACTGATTGTTGTTGCAAGTTAAAATCTTATATGCATATTAGCAGGCAATGAGCTTGTTGAAGAAGACATTGATATTGGTGGGAATGATCCTCCACTTTTAACATATCCTCCCGTGGTATTTGAAAGTGAAACAGCAGACAGAAGTAGCAAGCATAGTACTTCTAGCAGTTCTAGTAGTGACTCAGCATCATCCTCCAGTGGTATGAATATTCATTCCATTATTGTTTATCTTCACTAATTACATTCCATGTTGCATGATGCAAATTGGCGGCATTGTTGACACAATCAACTATCATCCTTACGTCTGTTTAAATACTTGATCTGTGCTAGCATAGTTGACAAAGTGGATATACTGAACTTTAATGTTTAAGTTGAGATCGGTAGTATTGATAACTGTGGATTGTTCGTTTGTATTTTAATTCATATTTAGAAAGACAGATGTTCAGTATGCTAAACGTTATTCATAGCAAACCGATGTTAGCTACTGGATTTAATTAACATGACACCAAGAAGAGCTGTATGCCTGTACGCGCGGGCTGCCTGTAAGTGGGACAAATAAGCCAGTTGAACTTTCATATCGGTCAGGGTAACTAGTGTTATGGAGCAAGACGCGAGGCACACTAGCACGCTGTAAACAGCATTGCAGGCACCGCAGTGAACGTGAACAGTACCAACTACTGTAGCATCGCCTGAACAGTGCATATCGGGCTGTAGAGCCGTTGTTTTCCATGCATGGATGATGAGTTTCCTAGGATAAAGAATATTTGGTTAGGTATGTTATTTTGGGATTCGTTATCTATCAAGTTATTGTTAGGGATAATGATCTTATCTATTAGGATCCTAATATTATTTTTAATAGTTGGAAAGATTAGATTTGATTGATAGGTTTCTTTCTAGATTATTTCTTAGGCGTCAAGTCGCGCTGTCCCTATAAAAGGGATAGCATGTATCTATTATCAATCAAGCAATGAGAAATCAAGAGTTCAACTAAGTCTCAGAGCTTCGCTACCTCGACAGAGAAGAGCCCTGCCGGCGGTTAGATGAGAGCGAGTGCCCTACCTTTAGTCCTCGGACCCATACCCAACCAACCCAAGCCACAACATAGTGTAGCAATGCTTATTTGGCTGGTGATTCTGTTGGGCTGTTCACTTTTGAGGCACAGTTAGTAGTCATTGCTTACAAATCACACCTTGGTGCAGAAAAATGCCATTTTAAAAATACAATATTTGTTTTTTTAAAGTTATCGTGTTCCTTTATATTTTATATTGCGTTTAGCTCACAGGTTAACATGGTACGTTTATGTTCTTCACTTCTCAGACAGCCAGCATTTCGTTTTCTTGTTTTGTTCACACTGCTGATCACTTACCACATGCATTTCCTTTAACCTGGACAAGGCCTGATTCTTTCCCCCCCACCCTTTGGCTTACCTGTGTGTCAGTGTCATCCATGTGCACATTTGCATGTTTTTTAATGGTTGGATTTTATGAATATTACCAAACAAGTGATCATGCTAGGTATTGAACTGTGATTGCACCCCCCCTGGCTTACCTGTGTGTCAGTGTCATCCATGTGCATGGTTGCATGTTTTTTTAATGGTTGGATTTTATGAATATTACCAAACAAGTGATCATGCTAGGTATTGAACTGTGATTGCAATAGGCTCCCCCCCCCCCCCTAATATACTTTTGAGAATGTTTTTTTTCCCCCAACGACTGTATTTCTTTCTGTCGTGACCTCGCCATCGGAAGTATTCCAGACTGGAGGATCAGACGATTTTGAACGACATTGTCACCGGATCAAGAGACGAAGGCAGAATAGAGAGGGGAAAGTAGAGCTTCTGTTTCTATTCTGTATTTTTCAACATCGTCTAAAATTGCACAGTGACCCGAACTTATACAAACCATTACATGGGCCAGGCTCAACACTCAATTCTTTCCTAAATCAATGAAACATCTGAATGCAAACAACTTCCTGCTACTGCTTCCTCAACCCATCTTCCTCAGCGCATCATGATGCTCCAGGCTCGATATTGCCGCTCTCTCCAGTATTAGCTTGTCCCCAAGCTGAATCCTTTAGAAATCTAGTGCGTAGCACATCATAATCTTCCCAAGTCACCATTTCCGCTGGCAGATGCGTCCACTTGATCAGCACTTGGACATGCGCCGCATTGCCCTTCTTAACTAATCTCCTGTCCAGCATTGCTTCGGGTTGAATGTCTCTTACTGAAAAATCCATTGGTTGAGGAAGCGAAGTGAAGACTGTGGTATGATCGGGGACATGAGGTTTCAGTTGTGAAACATGGAACACCGGATGAACTATTGCCTGTCAGGAGGTTCCAATTTGTAAGCTGCTGCCCCAATTTTTGCAAGAATGGTGTATGGTCCAAAATATTTGTATGACAATTTCGGCCAATCAGCCCCAAGGATGACATCATATCCTCCCAAATCCAAAACCTTCATGTCATGTTGGAAAGTGTTACCTTGTACCCACCAATTCATTCCCAAACATCACCTGATCACTGTACAACATCTCTCCATTTGCCACTTTAACTGCCATTGTTTTGAGTGTCACTGGTTTGCCCTTGATTCTCCTCACCAATGCTGAATTGACAAAACTGTGTGAGCTTTCTGAGTCTATCAGCATTAAAATGATCTGATTTTGCACCAAGGCTCTTATTCTAAGAGTCTTAAGGTGGTCGGACCCTGAGACAGCATTCAATGATAAGTGTATATCTAACTCCTCTTCTTCTGCAACCACTGCATCGAGGACATCGTCTGAAAGTATTTCCTGAGCTTGAATAGCTTGAACTTGTCCTTGAGTTGCCTTTTGACACTTGTGTGCTGGTGAATACTTGTCCCCACACCTGAAACACAACCCATTTGTCTTTCTATAATCGCCTTCCATAAGTCCCTTTTTCCAAGCTTGAGCTCTGATTTGCATCATTTCTTTTACCACTCTCTTCCTTTCTTCCTAAGTTAGCATTGTGTCCAGAGCCTCTATTCATGTACATATATTTTCTGGTCCTCTCTACTATCCCTTCTTGTATGCATGCAAAAGTGGCAGCCCTTGCCACTGTGGTTGGCATCTGTAATTCCACTGCCACCCTCAATTCCTCTTTCAATCCCAAAACAAATCTGGTGACTAACATCAACCCCCCTATGCTGTGATCATACAAGTGAATTTGATACACCAGTGCATCAAACATCCTCTTATAGTCTTCCACGGAACTGGTTTGCTTTAGCAGTAAAAGTTATATGATTCTGTCTCTTTGCGTATTACCCTCAAATTCAGAAACCACGACATCTTGGAACAACTCCCAATTATGCCACCCATGAGCTACCTTGTAAGCTTGGTACCAGTGCGGGGCACTGTCATGCATGTACATTGTAGCTGCTACTACCTTAAATCCTTTCGGGATCATATACATTGCAAAAAAAGTTTGACACTTATCAACCCAAATTCTGACATCAGTGCCATCAAATTTAGGAAAATCCATCTTAGGCATCCAGTTTCTCCTACCTTGATCCTAGGGCCCTCTGCTTGTCTCCTATACCTCTGAAATCACTAGTGTAGGGGAGGAAATTGTACCTGAGGTGGATTCTATACTAAAGGGATCACCGGTGATGCTGCACGCTGAATCACAGACTCACCGGGCTTCATTCCCACTATTCCGGTTTCGTCTCGGGTTGGAATCATCAGACGAGGCGGCGTAGCTGTCTTGAGCGTCTTCGCCACTGATGTTTGTTCTTGTTGCATCCTCCCGATTGATTCCATTGTCATGGTCACCTTTGTTTGCATATCATCCATTCTCGCCCCTTGCTGGTCGAATCGCTGGTCTCGCCGCCATGTGCGAGCTCAACTCCTCCCGCATCATCTTCATTTCCGTTCTCCACAACTCGACTAATCTCGCCCATCCCTTCCATTTCCGCTACCACTTGATGAACCTGGATTCCTTGTCTTGCCGGAGCCGTGGTGTTCCACTCTAAGTCGGCCGAACCTAGGGTTGGGGATTACAACAATCGCACAAGGCAATCACTAACCTTCCCTTGGGATTTCACCGATCAAGACCGCAAGAATGCAAGGAACAACGACGGATCGAACAAGCTCTGATACCAAATTGTCGTGACCTCGCCGTCGAAGTATTCCGGACTGGAGGATCAGACGATTTCGAACGACATTGTCGCCGGACCGAGAGACGAAGGCAGAATAGAGAGGGGAAAGTAGAGCTTTTGTTTCTATTCTGTATTTTTCGACATCATCTGAAAGTGCATAGTGACCCGAACTTATACGCTACCGAGTCCGAACGGCTTGTTTACAAACCATTACATGGGCCAGGCCCAATACTCAATTCCCTCCTAAACCAATGAAACATCTGAATGCAAACAACTTCCCACTAGTGCTTCCTCAGCGCATCATGACGCTCCAGGCTCGACACTTTCCCTCTTCACCCCTTGCGCTTTCAGGACCAATAGCATATTCATGGTTTTCCTAGGGTTTAACAGTTAAATACATGTTGCAATTCATGAACACAGTGTGCTTGCTCCCCAGTCCCCGCATTGTATAGTGAAAGAACTCTAATATGAGATGGATGTGTGGCAAGGTTAGAGAGTTCTTTAGGAAGTGTCTCCTACCTGTTTCACTGAATCAAATTTAATGAGTAACTATTGTCAAACATGTGTCGTACTCACACTGTTGCACATGGGGATGGGCTCAGGGTAGGTTGTACTGCGCCATAAGAGGTCCATCTCTAATAACAAATTTATAAATAAACCTGACTAGATTGATGGGATAGGAGTTAAAGCAGTACGTTTAAAGCTTTATGGGCATGTTTATATTCCTATTTGGCCTGCACTTTTCATAGCCCTTCACCTGAGTTGATTCCCAGCTAAAGGCAGCAGTTAACACAGAGCATGATGATACCATAATATATGGTTCAGTGGTAATTTTAATTATGCTTCCTTTGTGAAATACCTTTTTCTCCTTTTCACTTGGGGCATGTCATGCTTATGATTGCAAGCTATGTAGGGCCCAAATCCATTTCAGTGAGCCCAGTAAGATCCATCAAATGGACAAAAAGGAAGGGGAGTAATCGAATGGAAACTGGAGCTCTTCTTTGTGATTATCTACCTTGTTTTGCACTGTTGTATGTTTTTGCCCATGTCTAACTGTTGCAGTTGTTCCATTGAGAAAATGTGATAGTGCTAACCATGTTAGAAAAGGTCTACTACTATAAACGTTCCTAGTTTACTCATGCCTAATTCCATAAAGAAAATTTTGCAGCAAGTATTTCACTGAACTATAGTATCAACTGTTAATTGGTGCCATGTTTCATT
This sequence comes from Phyllostachys edulis, assembly GCA_036346405.1. Lineage (NCBI taxonomy): Eukaryota > Viridiplantae > Streptophyta > Magnoliopsida > Poales > Poaceae > Phyllostachys > Phyllostachys edulis. The sequence goes on along the minus strand of CM070560.1, from coordinate 4,769,010 downwards.
AGTGTAATATAGAACATATCCTCTATTACCAAGGTCTAATTGCACAAATAATGCATTTGAATTGTCCTTCTGTTTTTCTGCACAACTCTCTGGCTGCATACCACTACAGCAATTCTGGAGAACCGTTTAGCTCACTCTGTAAGTCTGTAGTTAAAGTAAGATGGACCCTCTGTTTTTCTGGTTCCATTGAATAATGCCTTTGGAAGGCATGCTTTTGAAATGCTCTATCTTGACTCTTGAGCTGCACATTAATGATTGGATCCCTTATTGTACCCCTCGAAGGAATTGATATTTGATTGTGTGTATGGCCTCTTGTATCTCCCCTCTGTCTTGATGGAATAAATTACAATTAATGTTTTCGTTCCATTTAAAATTTTAAATAACCAATCAACAAAATCAGTTTGAATTGGGTCAACCTACCGCATCTTTGCTAATGTCTTCATTGTTGGCAATTGGCAATTCTAGTTCAGTTTTACAGAATATCAGCTCAGAACTATCAAAACTCAAAATCAATAATATGAAAGACCATGAGCTTCCTCTTTTCATGATATTGCACAATAGAACAAACACGAAGAAAACCTGCAAATATCTTTCTTGGCATTTTTTCCGTAGATTGTGTATATTTTCATGTCCAACAAGGTGATGGTTTTATTTCTTTTTATTTCTTCTTATTTCAGATTCAGATTCAAGTAGCTCTTCCGAAAGTGATTTGGATGTCAAAGTTCCTCCACCAAACAGCAGGGCCAAGGTGCTTCTGCACACTTATTATTATCTGAAAAGTTTCGGAACAGTAAAAGCCTTGCACTGCCACCAAATTAAACTTGCTACTGACACAGAATATTTTGGGACATGGGTTTTCTCAATGATTGTTCTTGCGCTTTTTTTTACATGCAGGAGAACACACTATCTGTGGTTAGCTTGGATCTGGAAAATGGTAAGATGCTTTCACCTAATACCTTGGTAGTTTGAAGCTCAACCCAAACCTGCCTGTTGCGTATCTGCAAGCATAACTTCCTCATGGAGCTCAACCCAAAACCAACCAGATCACTTGATAGTTGATACAGTAACACAGCCCAGTCCTAAAACGTTAACACCAACGACCTGTTTCTGTAATTTTCGGCTGAGAAAGACTAAGCACCTCTTTTATTTTACTATCTTATGTGACCCAATGGATTAAACTCATTCAGAGTTTTAAACCTTCAATAATGCTACAACATTAGACTTGACCCAAGCCAAGCCAACAAAAGTCAAGACTATCCAACCAAATTTAACCCACCAAATATCAAACTGTTCGAAACAGTGGTGGAGCCAGACTGCATTACATGTGGGGTCTACTGTTGGGTATAGAATAATCCAACCAAATTTAACCCATTTTTTAGACACATTTTAACCTATTAAACATCGAACTGTTAGAAACAGTGAAGGATCCAGACTGCATTTCATGTGGGTCTATTATTGGGTGTAGGACAATTCAATATTAACCGGTTTTTCAGACCCATTTTAACCCACCAAATATCAAACTGTTAGAAAAGGCGGCGGATCCAGACTTCTTTACGTGTGGGGTCAACTATTGGGTGTACATGTTAATTTTGGCCAGTTCCTTTAAAATCTTTGTACTTCTTTTGAACTTCTATGTAATTCTTATAGATAACTTCTATGTAATTCTCATAAATATTGGACCATTTTATAAAAACGATGTGGGATTCAATTGATCCCCACACCTCTCAAAGTGCTTGTAGATAGGCTCTGTTGAACTTTTGCAATTTTAGAATAGCTACTTGCTTCTTATGTACGTTAACTACTTTCAATTCTTCTGTTTGCAGATTCATTGAGCACTTTGAATCTACCAGAACAAAATACTGGTCCTGTACCTATTTCTGCCGATTTATGAGGGTAAGCATGAACTTTTATAATGTTCTCTTTGAATACCCCAAGCGCCTTTGGTAGACAAAATGGTTCCTTTACATTTTTTAAATGAATATTTCAGGGAGCATGCCCTGACAAACAGGTCTCCCTGAAAGCAATACCGAGCCGCCCTTTTATTAGGCCGCTTTGCTGATACAATTCTTAAGGCTCGTGAGAAGGCTCTTGATCAGGTTTGTATTGGAAAGTAATCCGTTGAGGGCATTGTTGCCTGGGCTTTGGCTGATGCTATTCCCAGTAAGCTTCACATGATTATTAATATCAGGTTGCAAAAAGGATCCTGAGAAAGTTCGCCATGAGAGGAGGAGCTTGAAAGGTTACAAAGAGGAGGTGAGATGAAATTGATAATCTTTTGGCTGATAAGCCAACTGCAGTTCTGTGTATTGAGGTGCAATCTTCATTACAGAGAGAGCTCGGTTACAAGCTGAGGCTAAAGCTGCTGAGGATGTTCAAGAAGAGGGCTGAAGCAGCTGCTACTGCTGAGGCTGCTGCGGAAGCTAAACGCCAAAGAGAACTTGAGAGAGAAGCGGCTCGTAAAGCCTTGCAACAGGTAAATTTACAATAAGATTCTGGCCAGCAACACCATTCTCTGTTGATATTTATACTCTGAAGTGTAAATACCACTGATCCTGCAGATGGAGAAAACCGTAGAAATCAATGAAGGTAGCCTCTTTTTGAAAGATCTTGAAATGCTCGGAACGGTCACAAGTGAACAGCTTCCCAGCTCGGTTGGTGAAACGAGTCCAACTCATACGCCTGAGGCTCTCGGGTTTCAACTGGGAAGCAACCCCCTGGAACAGCTTGGATTGTATATGAAAAATGACGATGAAGAGGATGAGGAAGGTGGGTCCGCAGATGAACCAACAGTTGATGTTGAGGAGGGCGAAATAGATTGACCAGCTTATGGACCATTCTGTGATACATTAAGGGGGACCCTGTTGGCATGACTGGTCTGGATAGCTGTTTTTTGGTGTCTTTGATATATGAAGTGCACAACAATCCAGACGGTTCCATTCCTGTACTGACTTTTATGAATTGCGCAAGTTTTTGGAGCCAAATGATTGGTTGGCCAGTGATGTAGCAGACCTTGAATGTGTATGGGAAACCAGTCATCATGCATGCGGAGTCGGATGGAGTGAGCCCATCTTAGAATATGAGTTTATGGTCAGCCATGAAGTAATGGCCGTCCCTGTGATTTTCTGGATCCAAACAATGGGTTATTTGATGGCGATAGTTTTTCGAGGAAAAATTAGAGAGAAGGGAGGGGTTGCCCTTGGCTCTTCAACACTTCTGCGTGAGCCGTTTTCGAGGGATTTTTTTTTTGTGGCATTTCCTGTTGTGAATGTAATCTTGGAAACTGTACAAAAAGGTCGCCTGATAGATGGAAAACTGTGTCTTGAGTTTTTCTGTGCCGGTTCATCTTTGATTTTGCTTAATCTTTTTTGGTCTGAGCATAGGTACCCATTGTCCATCAGGATGTATGTGAGATCCTGTTGCCCTAGTGCTCCCCTCTTATTCGAATCTAGAGGTAACATATTTTTGGAGTCGTTGTGAGATCTTTGGCAACTGCTGATGTGAGTGGTGACTTGGTAGAGAGACGACCGGCCTTGGTTGGGTTCTGAGAAACACTGATGTGAGTGTTTTGATTATGTTCATGTGGTGATGTTGGTAGGAAATATGCCCAATTGTTTAGTGTGAAACACATTCTGTCGGCATTGCCTTAATATACTCTGTTAAACCATAGGCGTATTCAGTTTTTATCCATGCTCTTTTCTGGTTGTTTAGTATTGACAGCAATTCATAAAGAACACATCATCTGGTATAAACAAGAGGGAAAAGGCCATTTCGTCTTGCAAGTCCCAACTGCAGCAAGTGAAAGGGATAGAAACCATAGTTGTTGATTCTATTCCAGAGGTCATTTTCGGTTTGCTTTTTGGTGGGATACGGTCTATTCCGGTGTACTATTTTGGATTTTAATATAGTAATATATATATATATATATACACACACATAATTTCACTTTTGGATTTTAATATAATAATAAATATGTATATATATTTAATTATATATACACATAATTTCACTTAGAATCTCACTTCAAATGCATAACCATAGAATAAAAATGATACATAGTTGAATAACTTCATAACTACAAAGGTCGTACGTAGTTAAATAATACAGTATGAGTTCATAATTTCATATATTTTACCATCGTCCAGCATACTAGTCTAGTATAATTTCAATTATCGAAGGAGTAGTATTGGACTGAGCCTTTAGAACTGATTCAAATGAGTGTTCACTTCAATTTTGCTCAGTAGCAGAATGAATTGGAATGACCGGTATTGATCAGTATTGAGGTTGGTATAAGATTTCGCCATTCGACCAAGATCTTGAAATGGAATTGATAAGTATAGAAACAACCACTCTCTTTTCTGCACACTACAACAATATAGTTGAAAAAATACGTACATATATGGTATGACTAACACCCAACACAAACCAATTTGGTTCAATTAACCCATCATCTATAACAAGCTGTGCTGCTGTGATCTTTCTATCCTTTGGCACGACAAAAAATCGTAGTAGACGCTGTAACTGATTTTCTTGCATGTTCACGAGCCACACGACGATGATGAGTGGTAGTCGTCTACGAGTAGAATTGGTATGTCTTGGCGTCCATGATGATCTGCCGGAGTCCTCCGATGGGCGACAGGATCATCAGCAGTACTCCAAGAATGATGCAGATCTGAAGAGGATGGAAACACAAAGAAAATTAGGATGAAAGATCAAGCAGAGACGTCTGCTTGCAGATAGTCAGGAAGAAGGAGAAAAGGCTTGCAACTTCTTCTTACCCAGTTGGTGCACCATGAGAGGCTGAATCTTTTCGGCTTGTAGATTGCGAGCCACATGACGCAGGGAAGCTGGCACAAACAAGATATTGATTCTGATCAGCTCTCAAGTTACACACATTGCTGCCTGTAATGGAAGTGAAACGGGTCTGAAATGCTTACGAAATAGGTCGTCGGCGCGAAGGCGAATCCACCGAAGAATCCAAGCAGCCCACCGAAGAACGGGAAGGTGATGGCTATGAACATTGTGAACGCTGCACAGTTTGCATCTCATCAGCCTTCTTTGTTCAGTGTAAGACACCCACCAATTTGGTGAGAAGAGTTTCAGCCTCAAGAGTTCTTCAGTTCAGAGAGAGGGGCATTACCAACATAGACTGTCCGGGCAATCAAACGGAGCGTCAGGCCGGGAGGGAAACGCAGCTTCTTCACCAGCACCGTCTCGATCATGTCGAACACCGGCATCGCGTAAATCTGCGCAAGAAAAAAACATCCGGTTTTCAGTACTGTCATTCCTGCTCCCATTTGATACCATGTTGAGTTTCATGTAGCGACGCTGCGCAAACGTCAGGCTATGTAATATGTACCTGGTAGCTGCCAATGACATGGATGACGACCATCATGTTGGCGAGGGCGATGAGCCACTTGGGCTTGGAGAGGGTGATGAGGATGTTGTCGTCGACGTGGTTGCCGAAGGCCCAGTAGCCGATGAGCGCGACGGGGAAGTAGCAGAGCGCGACGACGATGTAGGCGACCACCACGCCCTTCCACATGGGCTTCTTGGACGGCTTCTCCGGCGTCGACGGGATGGTGGCCTGGATCTCCAGCACCACGTTGTGCCCCGCGTACGCGAACGCCACGTCGCCCAGTGCCCCGAAGAAGCCGAACACCTTCCCCGGCGTCGTCGTTGCCCGCAGGTGGTAGTCCACGTTCGCCACCTTCCCCTTGTCCACCGACGCGCCCCAAGCAATCGTCGAGTAGCTGCCGCGTGTGTTCATCATGTCAGTCACCATTCTAGCTATAGTTTTCAAGAAATTTGCCGTATTTGCTACAGTGCATAGCAGTGGACACAGTAACAGAAACTCTGAAAGAAGCCAAGAAGTGAAGTGAAGTGGTACCTGAGCGACATGACGGCGGCGGCGAGGGATACGCCGGAGATGGAGTTTAAGTTGGGGAGCTGGGAGAGGACGAAGTGGACGGAGGCGAATATCATGATGAAGTAGGTAAGCTTGATGTCCTTGCACTTGCCGTCGCAGATGACGTCGTGGAACTTCTTGAGCGACTTGCCGCCGGTGACCATGTACACGATGTTCACGCCGACCTCGACGACGAGCTGCTGCGGCACGACGATCCACAGCCCCAGCTTCTCGCCGAACGCGTGCTGCCCCAGCTCGTGGTACCGGTCGAACCGCTTACCGGGCACCATCTCGTGCATCTCCACCATCTGCCACAGCGTGTACAGCGTGATGATCCACGACAGGATCAGCACCGCAATGCCAGGACCCCTGCAACCATCAAGATCGGTTTCATTTATAGTTCAGCAGTGAGAGATCAGTCAATCGATGACATGTGTAATGGCTTCCATGGCAGGTGGAAGACAGTGCGTACCAGCCGAGCTCGGACATGGCGTAGGGAAGGCTGAGGACGCCGGCGCCGACCATGGCGGTGACATTGTGGAAGGCCGAGTACCACCACTTGGCGTTCCTCGACGAGGTGATCGGGAGCCAGTCGTCGATCGCCTTATCCTGCGCACTCCTGCCATCCTGCGAGTTTTTGCCATTGGTGTTAGCCGGCGCGGCCATTGGACGGAAGACAAGCTAGAGATTTGATCAAACAGTATAGCTCGCACGACAAAGAATACTACAGAAATTAAAGAGTGACAAGTAGGCTAGTAGCTACCAGGATATTACCAGCAGAGCTACTTGCCTGCACACACAAAGATCGGTTGCTTAATGGCAGGAGCACAACGTATGCTTTTCGGACACAGCCCTACAGGGGAGATGCAGTTGCGTAGGGTTACGAAATATTGTGGGCTAGGGGTGCGAGGGCTTACGGACTATGAGTTCGAGTCGAACATGTAATCGGGGTATAAATATATACTTCCGACCTCTTGTAACCCTAATCAGAAAGAAAAAAACTTCTCATACGGACGGAGCTGTCGCAATTCGGCTCCCGAGGACGTAGGCTTTGCCGAACCTCATAAATAAATTCTTGTATCTCTTGTGTGCTTGCTATGATTATTCTCTCGTGCAAAGGACTGTCGCCGGTTCCAACGCTTAAAATTCGTAAACTTTTCTAAAAGAGGTTGAAGCAAAGGCCTTGTTGATACTTGTTGTCCATACATGAACGTGAAATATTCGGAATTTTCGATTTTACTTTACCCTTAAAAATCGCAGGCAAGGGACAGATAATTGGCAAGACTTTTCGACTCAATGCATGAGCTGACACGCCATCTTTGAAATTTGAAGGTAGAGTGAGATTAACTACTAACTGGTGATTCCTCTTCTCCTCGTCATGCAGTTGATTCGTCACATGGCCAAGTTGCCAAAGTCAATGGTAGGAGGAGATGCTTATCAAGGCCACCTCATGGCAAATTAAAGACTTTTATTTTTCCACCAAACATGCTGACCTAACAACAGTAATATTTTTATAGCAAAGATAAAGTGCAGTGCAGAATATTATCTAGGGAAAATTAGCTCCGTGACATCGCGTTAGAACGTAATCGGAGGAACGACACTCCGTTTGTGACGTACTGGAAAATAACATCGCGAGCACCGAAAAATTAGACGAATGACATCGCCGCCAGCCACTTCTATTTCGAAATTTTAAATATAGAAACCGAGCTAAAAATTATCAATTTTTTTGTGAAACCTCTCCGATATAGTTTAATTGCTTGTGTATTTTTAAAAAACTTTATACGTTATGATTTTATCTATAAAATTCATTTAAGTATAATGCTTGTTGGAATTTTCTAATATAGAAATTTAGGTCCAAACATTATGAAATTATTTTTTCAGGCTCTTTACATAGTGGACTTGATTATGTAATTTTTCTAGAATTTTATAAAATTAAGTAATGCAATTTAATAATATCCACTGTGTGAGGAGTCTAATATTTCATAATGTAAGGACATTATGACTTGATTATGTAATTTTTCCAGAATTTTATAAAATTAAGTAATTGCAATTTAATAATGTAATGTCCATAGTTTCTATATTTAAAAAATTCTGAAAATGGAGGTAACTGGCGGCGATAACATTCGTCTAATTTTTCGTGTTCATGTGTTATTTTTTCAAGGCCATTTAACGAGTGTCGTCTCGATTAAACTCTAACGCGATGTCACTGAGCTAATTTCCCCTATTATCTATTGAAGAAGATTATTCAAAGCTAGTCTGTGATTTGATTTCCAAGTTGCTGCATGCTACTAGTAGTATATGTTACTACAACCTACTCCAAACCCAATCTTTGAAGTCTTGTTCTTTGAGTTTGTGACTAGCTAATCTGTTGGATTATATATGTGTCATGGTTATCAGATAAATAATCGCTTATTGCGGTAAATACTAGCACAGACAGGGACTCCATCGAATGCGCAAGTGAGATTAGAAGGATCACCTACCGTAAATACCAGAACAAAAATTATTGGAAAATTACGAAGTGAGAGGTGTTGCTGGTCTTGGACGCTAAAGCGAAACATGGAACTGAGAGCGTACTGAAATAGTACTGCAGTAACAAGGGTCGTTCAGACAAGGCGTGTGGACCATGCGACAAAGACAACCAGAGACTAAAACCCTTCGATTTGTACTCACCACCCTCTTTTTAACTTCAGATTTCAAGAACAAAGATATAAAAAAATAAACATATTTGCTGCAAAAAAAAAAAGAACAGAGTGGAGGATGATGGTAATATCACAGCTCAAGAACAGAGGTGCAGGGCATGCAACAGCAAAAAAGAAAAAGGAAATTAAATTCCGCAATTAACGTAAAGCATCACAGATCACACCAATCCTATGACGCTGGTATTTGACAGGTACTCCATATGTTTATTTTTAAAGGAAGCAAAAAGGCAGAAAAAGAAGTGAGTTGTAATCTACCATCACCCATGAAGAAGATGAAGTGATGAAACTACCGGGGAGCTCGGTGTTGGTGGGGGCCTTCAATTGGTGTGCGGTGCCGCCACCGGATGCCGGCCGGAAGAATCCATGCAAAAAGGCATCCAAAAAACCACTTTTTCTCTCGTGTGCAAAGGTATCTCGAATGTCCCCCATTTTTTTCATTTGTTATCTGGTATGGCTTTGTCCATTTCATGTCGACCTCTGACTAAAGCCTCCCTGCTTCTCGCAACTCGACAGGCTCTCTACTTTGGTTTTTCTTTTTTTTTTGTTCGTCCTTTTAATCTCCACGAATAAATGGTTTGAAGAAACCTTGTTGAATTTTTACTTGTCATGCGTTTTCATTAGGATAAACAAGAACGGAGGGGGAAAAAATACAAAGCAGACGCCATGGCTACGGAAACATGATCAAGAAAACCGAAAGAAACATCACAGAACACAAACAAGAGAGAGAGAGAGAGAGAGAGATCATTACTTTGGCCTGAGGGTAGTTCTCCGGTGCCTGCGTCCCCATGGCGGCCGGACTTGTACCTTCCTGATAGCACCTAGGTAAGCTTCAACAATGGAGGAAGAAGGCAAGAGAGAGAGAGAGAGAGAGAGGGGGGGCTTTATAAGGAGTCGGCAGAGTCGTCGTCGTCTTCTTATGGAGGAGGAGGAGGAGCAGTGAGCAGAGCAGAGATGGAGGAATACATCCCATAATATTTGTGAACGCGAGCAGGATTAACGCTCGTTGTCTGGGTTGACCGTTGACTCCAGCGCAGCAATTGCACGTGGAGTGGGGAGCGGCCGGGAGGGATTCTGTGCGCCGCGGTTCCTACAGTGCGATCCTGTGTGGCTCCTCCAGGTCTGGGTTCCGTCCGATCTGGGCTCGACGGTCCAGATGAGGGGCACGTCGACGAGGGAGGATCTTTTATTTTATCAAATCGATATGGAGTAGTAGTATTGGCTTAGTTTCTCGATTTATTAGCTCCAAATGGCACACATGAAGCCAAGGAGGTGACATTGGAAAACATGAGAGTTACTAGCAACATACGCCTAATTTCTCTTGGTTAGGTTCAGCACATGGACTTGGGGAATACTTGGCGTGTTTAATAATTCTATCCGAGAGTTGACTTGTATGAAATCGCACAATCTAAAATGAAAACAAGAAACTCGAAACGCGAGCTATTCTTTAGCGTTGATTTCTGATCAAACGGCCGAGGTACGGCGTTAAAACAAGCAGACCGCGCGCATGAAGGCGTCGGAAGTAGCACATATGCTAGCTAGAGATGGAGAAGCGGCGTGCGGGTGTGCACCCAGCCGACTCTAGCAGTCTAGCTAGCAACGAAGTTCATCGCCAGATTTATTCTGTCTTCATATTTACTCGATTGATTTCTCAATGGCCGGCTTCTTCGGTTTGAGAATTTGTTTCAAAAAAAAGTAAGGAAGGAAGAAAGCGACTCGGTCGATCAGATGATTACGGCGAGGACACATCACACATGGATTTGTTCACTTGGTTAATCCCATCCATGTATAGTTAAGAAAGAAACGTTATTGTCTCTCAAAGAAAAAGAATGAAGTGAATACTAGCTGCCATGTGATTGGTATGATCTAACGACGGCAGAAGCTGCAAGAATAGGGTCTTGACTGCCTTCCGAATTCCCGATCCCTAGTTAGCCTGTCCTAATCAATTCCGGTAGTTTTGTCTCACGGGATCTCTGGCTTAATTTTTGGAGCTGCGGTTATTGCCTTCATGCAGATAGAATATCCCATTCTAGAAGTCAGTTAATTTGCACAAGATTCGATCCAGCAATGTTTCGAATGGAAAATAGTCAGATACTCGTAAGGACATGTGAAATGGTATAGAGCATTTCATCGCCTATAAGAACTCTTTATATTCTTTGTAGATAAAGACTATGTATATAAACTTTTATACAATGAGTTGTCTTTTCACTTGTTTTTATAGATGACACGCCTTTTTAATACTTTCATTGACCTAAGACATTTCCTCTTGGTTACGGTGATACTGATCATTTCTGATTGTAGACCACATTTCTTTCTTTTTATTTTCTTTCATCCACATTAGCTTAAATCATATATAGTAGAAACTATAGACAGCTGATGTAAGTCCATTGTACATGACCTAAGAGCATGTACAATAGTGTGACATCACTGTCAGAAGATTTGACACGTGGGACATTAGATGACGTGGTTGAGAGAGGGGGAGTATAGGAAATTGGGTCGTCTCTCATACAGCAGTCGACTGTAACACAAAAAACAAGACACATTATACATGGAGAAGTTGTCTATAGAAATATGTAAAAAGATAATCTATTATAGGAGATGTCTTTAATATTACCTATAGATAACATAGAGAAGTACTATAGACAATAGTTATATATACCATTGTTCACGCCCTAACAAGTGCTAGTAGTCCTTAATTATATATCTGAGGGCTCCAAGCCAAGGAAAATTATTGAGCAATGCTATCTGTCTATTTTCCTCTTAGGGTGTGTTTGGATAGATGGATGAAAAGGGCCTGAATGAGATGGTTCGAGAAATATGCGTGTTCATACGTTTGGTTCGCTATACTGAACCGATCGTTCCTGGACGGTAGCGTTCAACCGAGGCGAATATTCGCCGCTTATGCGTACCATCGCGTTCGACAAAAATCGATGAATGACACGGTTCAAGATCTCCTCATTCACTCCGTTGCATCGCCACTCTCTCCATGGCCACTCTCTCTCAAAGACTGAACCCCTTCCGAGCTCACCCTCCTAGATCAACACCGCCAGCCCCTATCCTCTCGCACAGATCCTTGTTTCGAGCTCACCTTCCGAGGACGTGGCACGGATGCAGATGGGAGGCGGCGTGTCAAGACGCCTCGCCCGGCCGTGTGCTTTCGCCGAGGATCGGGTTGGGGCCCGCGAGAGCCTCACCGACGATGACCTCGAGGAGCTCAAGGGTGTGTGGATCTGGCTTCGGCCAGCCACGACGAGATCCCCACTCTGCAGACCTCCCCGCCTCGAGCTCTGCTACTCCATGAGCCAAGACTTCCTCGACGAGCACCACCACCAGCAGCCCTAGCCTCAAACTCCACCGGAGGTCAAGAAGACCGCCGTCCGCCTCACGCCCATAGCTACTAGCCAGTCCTTCCTTTTCTCCTACCTCGCTAACAACAAGATCGATGATTGAGTGTGGTTCAGTTTTAGTTTAGTGGCTTGTATACCATGAATTGCCATCCATGGGTAAATGGCAAAGCTGGTAATGTACCCATGATATTATTAGCAAATAGCATCAATCTTGGAGACATTTTCATGGGGAGTATGAATGTTTCAATTTGTAGTTTTGTAAAATTTAGAGATGAATGATGTTTTCAACTAGCAAAATTCTATCTCAAGGCTCATTCAAATGCCTCCAAATTTGGATTTTGATTACTTACTATAACTAAACATGTGCTCGATGCTATACTATTCAAGTGTTGTTTTTACTAGGTTATTTAGTGTTGGATTTATTCGTGAAATTTGATGACATTGTTGACCAAAGGACCAAGATGGTCGGCAACCCGTATTAGATTACTCTTAACCCTCAAAGGTGAAACTATAAGTGACTATCTTGAAGTATATAATAGTTCTCATACCTTGTGCTAGCAATCGAATGTCTAGTTTTGTGCCTATGACAAACTATGTGGGTGAATAAACAATGAAACTAACATCTCCATTTGCCTTCGTGTTTTGGTTCATCCACTATTTTTCCACATGTTTTCCTCGATAGTTTGCAAGTAACCTTTCTATTATGTTCTCTTCTCACCAAATGTCGCAAGCAATAATGAAATTCTTTTACCGCCACATGGTCATATCCTAAGATCAATATTTTCTTGCGGTTCTGAGAAGCGCCTTGTTCGAATCATCTGTTGATGCATCGTAAATGCAAATCATTGAAGTCGGTGAAGAGAAGGGTCAAGGGTACAACAATGGATTCATACAGAAACAAGAAGTGCATTCATGGATTTATAAGATGCAATATGAACACAAGCTACTGATAACCAATACCATTCAATAATCTGTTTATTAATGCTTCTATTTTGCAATATGAGCATCTGCTATTTTGGTACTGATAACCAATACCATTCAATAACTTGTGGACTGGCATGCTCAAAAAGGATGGAGAATAATTGTAGATGGACATTCATTACTGTTAATCATGTATGGACTGTCATTACTGTTAATCATGTATGGCATTCATGAATTGTAGATGGAGAAGAGGAAGCTTAAAAGGAGAAAGAAGTTGGTTTTTGGCACCTCTTGTAGATGGACATTCATTATTGTTAATCATGTATGAACCACATTGTCAAACTGCTATCCACCCTAACATTGGAAGCATGATTGTAGAGTAATTATGTTATTTTTGGCACCTCCTGAAGTGTTTCGATGAGGCCATTGGAACTTCGACAGGTACAGTTTTTGCAGATCAACCTGAACGTGTTAATTCCTCATTGTGATATATACCTGATTTTACAGTAAACACAAACTTCTGATGCAGGGAATTTCAGAAGTGGAAGAGGACTGTGAGCCCTAAAGGCTAAAAAGCTAGCAGGAGCCAGCAGATGCTTTGCTTATCTCGGTGGAGAAGGTGATTTTTTGCTTTGCTTCGGTTTGGAGATGTGTGTTTACTGGATGATTAGGAGTTGATTACAGTCAAGGGTGTGTGGACATTTCCATAGGTGTGTCTGTTTGGTTGTGTGGTTGACATAGGGCGTGTAACATCATTTGTATTATCATTGTATTTGTAGCTGATATAATTACAAACTTGTATGTTCAGAGCATTCTATAATTATATACCGATTCTTAGGCTTGTCTTCAAAGTTGACAGCCACCTTGAAAATATATGGACAGAACTGCTATCTTCAACAATGCACTACGCTATATGCATCTGTCGCTTTTGCTAGTGGCAGGGTTTTGAAATGTTGAGATTAGTATTTGACATGCTCACACTGCTTGAAAAGTGGTTGCTTCTAGGTTGGCCCTGAACTTGTCCCTATGCAATCACTGACTAGGCAAAAAAAATTACTGATTGGGTTCCTCTTCTACTGAAACTATACTGAAAGTGCATTGATTGTGCTCGAGGTATCAGAATCTCATTGCATGTGTCAGGACCAGTATGCATGAAATTCGTGAATTTTAATAAACTTCGGTTGCATTTCAAAATTTCCACGAGCTTTGCCTTGCAATTTCAAAAGTTGAAATAATTTCCTTGCCTCTAATTCGGATTTACAGAAATGTAAAAGTTAATTGTATGCAAAACTATTTCCAAACTTGAATCTAAACTCAAATAAATTTCTAAACTTAATTATGACAATTGAGGAAGGTGAACTTACCACCTCTATTAAGATGGTTACCATGCCCACTTCATACATCAAACCAAACACCAGCTTGAACCATCCATGATCATTCTATCCAACCAATCAAACAAAATCTTGTATCATCACATCCAACCAACCAAACACCCTACTTATACCATCCCATTCAACTTCATCCCATCCATCTTGTACCATCTCATTCTATCCAACTCCGTTCACCCATCCAAATGCACCCTTAGTTTCCCTCTATGTATGACCTGTCTATATCTACTTATATATTAGCATGCGACTAGCTCTTCCGACATCTCGCCGAGGGGCATAATTCTCGACCCAAATATCCATAAAATGGATAGTAGAAGATGATATTCGAGAGCATATATATACCAGCTTTTATAAGAAGTTGTTTGGTTTTGAAGTTAGTCATAATGTTACTCTTGAGAATGATTTTTGGAAGGGAAGATAGAATCTTTGAGGCTGAGAATGCAAGATTAATTCAAGCCTTTAGTGAAGAGGAAGTCCGTCAAGACTTAAGGAGTTACTGCGATCTCGCCTCGAGGCGGATGGGTTCCTACTTCCTTTTATAAAGTTTATTGGGGGTTGATTAAACATGCATTTATGAAGTTGGTTGAGGATTTTCATGATGAGAAGCTTGACTGAAAAGGTTAAACTATGGGGTGATTACTTTGATTCTCAAAATTAAGGAGGCTAATTCAATAAAACATTTCGCACCAATATGCTTGATCAATGTCAATTACAAAATTATTACCAACATGTTGGCTATCGGGTTGGGTAACATAGCGTATAAGGTTATTAATAATTGTCAATCTACCTTTATCAAGAGGAAACATATTTTAGATGGGGTGCTATCTTTACATGAGATTCTACATGATATTAGAACTACTAAGAGGAGAGGGTTTGTTATTAAGTTAGACTTCGAGAAAGCTTATGATATAGTCCAATGGGATTTTGTGGAAAAGGTTATGAAAGACACAGGTTTCTCTGGGAAATGGATAAATTGGGTGATGAGTTCTATTAAAAGGGAAAATATTAGTATTAATATCAATGGGGGTAATTGGTCCTTATTTTACCACTCATAGGGGTTTGAGACAAGGATCCTCTTTCTCCACCGCTTTTAACACAGCAATCGATGCTTTAGCGACTCTCAATGAAAGAGCTTAGAGTAAACACTTGGTTAAAGGTTTAATTTCACATTTAATTCTGGGGGTACTCCTCTTCTTCAGCATGCTGACGATACGGTTCTTATGATTGAATGTGAGGAGAATTATATTCTGAATCTCAAATTCCTCCTATACTGCTTTGAATGGATGTCAGGGTTAAAGATAAATTATCATACGAGTGAAGTTTATGTTCTAGGGGTGGATAGGGATCGGAGGAAGCTTACAGGGTTGCTAATATGCTGAATTGTAAACTGGGTCATCTTCCAATGACTTATTTAGGTGTTGAGATTGGGGACATGAAGGTTGGTAAAAATGTAGCAGGGAGGATTTTAAGCAAATTGGGAAGTAGACTGGATAATTGGAAAAGTAATATCATGTCTTCGGGAGGAAGACTTATTCTGGTAAACAGTTGCCTCAGCAGTCTTCCAATTTATACAATGGAGTTTTTATAGGCTTAGTGAGGAGGTTCACAAGAAGATGGATTCCATTAGATCAAACTTCTTCTGGAGAGGGACTAGTGACTCATTTAAATATCATATGGTGAGATGGGGAACAATTTGTAGACCAAAAGATTTTAGGGGATTAGGTGTGATTGATACTAGGCTGATGAATGAGTGCCTTTTATGCAAATGGTTTTGGAGGATGAGTAAAGCCAAAAATGAGCTGTGGTTTAGGATTTTGAAGGCCAAATACTTTTCTAATGGGGGTGTTTAAGAGTTTATGAATCTCAAGGGTTCCCGCTTTTGGAAATCTTTACAAAGAACTAAAAAAATTAGGGGGTTCTCAGATTTCAAATTGGTAATAGGAAAATATTTTGTTTTGGAAAGATGTTTGGCTTGACAATTGTTTTCTGAAAGTTAAATTTGCTAAATTATTTAGCATTAGCTCGAACCCAAATGTGAGAGTAGTAGACTGCTTTGAGAATGGGGAATGGAATATAAACTTCAACAGGCAATTTGGTAAGGAAGAGGAGGAACTCTAGAAGCATTTGAAGGATGATCTAATTGGGGTGGAACTTAATAATAAAAGATATAATGTAATTTGGGGCTTGGAGAATTCTGGAAAGTTCACAGTAAAATCTCTTTATAGACACTGATCTTTTGGGGGGGGGTTATTCTCAGTAGGAATCAAAAACTGTGGAAGAGTAGAATTCCACTGAAAGTTAAAATTTTTCTTTGGTTGTCTTTTCAGATAAATTACGCACAACATCTCACTCAAGAAAAGAAATTGGAAAGGAGCGATAATTGTTGTCTTTGTGGGGGTGAGAGAAGATATCGACCATATCTTTTTCAATTGTGTTTTGGCCAAATTCGTGTGGGCTTGTGTCAAAGAAGCCTTGATGTGGGAGAAGATCTCGGTTTCTATAGATGAGTTCCACCGCTCCTAGTTAGATGCGGGGTGCTAACGACACTACGCTTGCTTATTTAGTTTTGCAACCGTGATGTGGACTCTCTAGAAAATCATAAACCTAATGGCAATTGAGAAGATCTTGCCAAAACATCCATCTGAAGCTATATTCAAATCTCTATCTTGCTTGCGTATGGCGATTTTGATCAAGGGAGAGGATAGGGGAAATTGGACAAGGTGATTAACCGGTTGGAGGATTGGATGAGAATTTTACGTGCTTTACAAGAAGGTCGATCCTTTTTCTTTGGTGACCCCAAGTCATTCTCGAAAGTCACTCGAGCATTCTCGGGAGAAGACGTGTTGGCTATTGTAGTTTGCTCTTTTAGATGTAATAGCAAGCGGGTTTGTAGTTTCAGCTTTGTCGGTTCTCGCCGATGCTACTTAAAATAGCCTTTTGGATGCATTAGCTAGCCTCGCTTGTTGATCCGAATGTTCTTGATTTCTTTTGAGATTACTCTCTGTTAGCTTTTTTTTGTAAGCTGGTAATCCCAGTGTGTAGATCAGTAATGATCTGTATGAACCCTTATATTTGGCTTTCTATAAAAGCTAGGCTTGGCCTTTTATTAAAAAAATATCCACAAAACACACGCCTCTCAAAAAACTATCCATAAATGAGAAATGGATATAAGCACAAGAGATGAACATGTAAACCATGTCCTTATCTGATAGCTATATTTTATCGTCACCATTTGGAGACCCTTTGCCAACAAGTGTTGTACTCGATCGTACCAATGCCAATTGCTTATATTCTGCCCTAAAATGTGAAACGAGTGTTAAACACGTCATGTGACTTTGTCTATAGAGACTGAGATTTGAATCAGCTTACTACAATAATTTCACAGGACAAGCCTAGGTCGCTAGTCGTAAGATCTGAATATTCCTTCTAGCAAACCCCGAGAATTTCGCAATAGTTTGCTAAAAACGAGAATTCAATCCGGATCTCCAACACAAAACATGTTGTCTTACTAGTTGGGCTACATCTAGTCTTGGGAGTTGGGCGGTCTTTTCCGAAATGGTCCGCCTAAGCACGGCATGGCACGACACGAGCACTTTTGGACTAGGCCCATGACACAACCGGTGAGCCATGCTAGGCCTAGAGAGTAGGCCTGCTGGTGGCACATGCAAAGACATGCGCTTATGTGCCTAGGTCAAGACAAACCAAGATGGCCTGCTACATCGCAGCCTAGCAACCTTCTCAATCCCCTCACTCCCAAATTTCAAATTTCCACTTCAATCACTCATCTCTCATCTTCTCCCCTCACTTTTTCCTTCCCCTCACATTTCATCTCGTCAAGCTCCGGCGCCCCTTTAGTCCTCCCCATGCTTGCACAGGCACATTATGCTGCCCCACCTCCCCAGATCCTCTCCAGTCCTCTACCTTCAAGCACTTGGTCGCTCTCCTCCTCAACGCAATGACATCCAAGACATGGAAGATATCGAGCGACGGCGACAACTAAGGAGAGCAAGAGTGGTTGCGACGGCGACAGGTAATTGTTGGTAATATGGAGATGATTGTATCACGTCTATGTTTATGAGTTATTGAATAAATGTTATTCTGTTCTTTGGATGAATCATTGGTTATAAGATTAACAAGTATGTGACTTGTTGGTGAAACGCTTTTAACTTATATGATGTCGTTCTAAAAGTATCACCACTATAAAAAAATGCTAATACTAGACGTCTCATCACGCATACCGATCAAAATCGCTCAGATACATGCCATCACGAGCGGTTCATATTGATAACCATCTCGTATTCTCGCACGCCCTAAAAACCGTCTGTGAAGAGGTAATATCACAGACGGTTCATATTGAAAACCGTCTGTGAAGTTTCACATACGGTTCTAAACACGAACCGTTTGTGATAATTGTAGACTTCACATATGGTTTTTAATTATAACCGTCCGTGATAATATCACTACAGCTCCCCGGTGAGTTTCTTCGTCACCGATGTGTCTCTTTGTCGCATCAATGCCGCTTCGGCTCTCCGATGCGTCTCTTCGTCTCATGCGCCGAATTTATTTCTTGTTTTATAAAATGGATCATCCGTCATCGAAGATGATCATCCCCACATATAACTCTAAAGCAAAAATGGCTCCCTCTTCTGTTTCCCGTTGCCGTCGGTTGTGACACCACGGTTCACTGCACAAGACACTCCTACAATAAGAGTGTCTTGTGCAACACATCAAGCAGCCACAATTATGGTGACACCGTTTTTCCTCTTCCTCCTCCCCAACGGCGCAACCCCGGCTACCTCTCCACCGACCTCCCCCGGCTACCTCTCCACTAACCTCGGCGTCGGCTACCTCACCACCGACACCGGCAATGTCGAGGTAAGACAGATCTATCACCTATTGGTTCGTGCTGTTGGTATTCATGTGAACCGAGCTGCAATGTGGGCTACCTTGTCGGTTGATGGTTGGTTTGGACACCCTTGGCCTTGCTATCTTGCCCTCTGTGACTGCTGGATGGATGGATGGGTCTGGAGGTGGGGAATAGGGTTGTGTTCGGGTATGACTGCTGGTGCTGCTAGTTGTGGATAGAAATGTTTGTATGCTCTATGTGATTTGTCTATGCCTAGCACTGGGAGGTATTGCAAATTGGTATTTGTATGCTCTGTTGAACTGCTCAATGATGTTAATAGTCTTATGCTGAAATTGAATTGATAATTAGTTCATATTTGAGCTCTAATGAATTGCTAATCGTTGTCACTTTGATCTTCGCTTTATCGCTTTGAGGCCCAGCAGCTTTGGGGCTTCCTCCTCCTCGACTCAATCTAGTTTCATGCCCGAGCTTGTTTTGGCTTCTCGATGTGAGTTGATTATTTACTGATGTTGGTTAATTTATTGATTAAGCATGGTAAATGAAATAGAGGTGGGTTGATGCATGGTGGAGGTGTTGCCACCCCAGATTGCGTCAAGACCGAGGTAACTACTCCCCTTTACTCTCTATCGGTTTCCCTCCCCTTGCTCTGTGGTGTAAACTGAGGGCTATTAGTGCATGTTCATTCTGTGCATCTTGCTTAGTTCATGCTGTGGGTTCAGATGGGGCAAAACACCAGTCTGTACACATACAAATTTTTGCACATATAACTAATCTTATGGCATGTTCCTATATTGTATTATGCTTTTGAAAGCTGCAATTAAAACCGTGTTCATGCTGGTCAAGTTCTCCTCCCTTGTATCCCAGGTACGTCCTACCATTCTATTTTTGAACTCTTCTCTATGAAGTCTCCAAGTAGTGGTTGCTTGTGCCTTTAAAACCGGCTTCATATATATATATATATATATATATATATATATATATATATATATATATATATGTTCGTAGTCCCCACCACTTTCGGAGGGTCGTGAGGAGGATGAGACAACGACCACGGACAACCTCATCGAGCCTACAAGTTCAAGAAGTATGGCTGCCAGAAGAGCGCGTAGACATCCAATTACCTGGATGTCGTCGATAGGTAATTGGACTGGGAACTGGCTTCATGTATTAGCAACCAACCATTTCTTGATGTCAAGTCCTCGATGACATCCAGATAATTGGATGTCCATGCGCTCTCTTTGCAGCCATGCTTCATAAACTTGTAGGCTCGATGAGGTTGCCCGTGGCTGTTGTCTCATCCTCACGACCCCAAAGTGGTGGGGAGTACAAACACCAACGCTGGAGACTTTATAGAGAATATATATATATATATATATATATGAAGCCGGTTTTAAATGCACAAGTAGCCACTGCTTGGAGACTTTATAGAGAATATATATCACAGACGGTTTTATCTACAAACCGTCTATGATAGTCGGCTATCACAAATGGTTCTGAGTTAATAATCATCTATGATAATCTGCATCACAGACAGTTCAAAAACCGTCTGTGATGACCATGGGTCATTACTGACCCATAAACTCAGACGGCTCAGGGAACCGTCTGCGATAACGTTTTTGAACCGTCTGTGAAGACCTTTTCTGTAGTAGTGTATACCTAGTCGGATGTCACTGGTTGGGACACTAGTAACTTATTGACCAGCACATGTATTGATTGATGACCATGTTTCACCGGTCATAGATATAGGGATATCGAATCAATAATGTGAACACATGTTAGAGAACATGGGGTTGGATTGACCCACCTTGAGAGAAGTATGGTCGCCAGAAGAGCGTGGACATCCAATTACCGGATGTCGCCGATAGGTAATTGGACCGAACGGCTTCATGTATTAGCAACCAACCATTTCTTGATGTCAAGTCCTCGATGACATCCAGATAATTGGATGTCCATGCGCTCTCTTTGCAGCCATGCTTCATAAACTTGTAGGCTCGATGAGGTTGCCCGTGGCTGTTGTCTCATCCTCACGACCCCCCGAAAGTGGCTGGGGGAGTACAAACAGCCACTGCTTGGAGACTTTATAGAGAATATATATATATATATATATGAAGCCGGTTTTAAATGCACAAGTAGCCACTGCTTGGAGACTTTATAGAGAATATATATCACAGACGGTTTTATCTACAAACCGTCTATGATAGTCGGCTATCACAAATGGTTCTGAGTTAATAATCATCTATGATATCGCATCACGCATAGCTCAAAAACCGCTCAGGATGACCATGGGTCATTATCGACCCATAAACTCGCATTTCGAGGAACCGCTCATGATAACGTTTTTGAACCGTCTGTGAAGACCTTTTCTGTAGTAGTGTATACCTAGTCGGATGTCACTGGTTGGGACACTAGTAACTTATTGACCAGCACATGTATTGATTGATGACCATGTTTCACCGGTCATAGATATAGGGATATCGAATCAATAATGTGAACACATGTTAGAGAACATGGGGTTGGATTGACCCACCTTGAGACACTGTTGAGATTGTTATGATTTTATGTGTCGTTAGTTGGTCTCAAACAATGATGATGTATAGTCTTTAGACCTGAGATCAGTATGGTTTCCTACATGTGTAATAGTACACTTAGGGGTTGCCAAACTCTACTTAAATCGGGTAGTTCTAAAGGTAGCTTTCGCATGCTATGAAACATACGGAGGAATATGATTGGTCGGATATGGATTTGCCCTCTTAACATAATATGAGTTATATCTCTGAGCCCCTCGATGTGGTCGGATAAAGAAAGTGCACGACTATGCCACTAATGGTCAAGTGTTCGACCACATGAAGTTATCCGATACTTGATCGAGAAAGTATTGAACAAATCCATATATGACATAATATCTCACCGTAAGTCCAATCGATATCGTGAGGCAAAGGTAGAATACATGAGTAGGTCTTTCGCCGATCGATACGCACTAGTCGTATGGAGATACGAGCTTGTCGTAGGCTGGTCGAACATGATCACTAAGTGGTCAAAATCTGGTTGTAAGGAGTTACGAACTGGTCAAGACCAAGTAGGAACTAGTCATATAGAGATACAAGCTAGTAGTTAGTGATAAGGACCTGGTCGTAGATCATATTGCATTAAGGTTCGTCTGATATAATTCGTGTGTATTCGGGAATCGTTATGTCCTACTAGGAGCCGCTAACGACTCGTGATCGGAAAGGAGTTTCCAAGTCACAACCTGTCGGTGTTTTAGGACCGAATTTACGTAAAGATTGTTTGATTCGGGGGTTCCTACTCCTGTGTGTATGTATTGAGTATGCTGGATTACAAGATGGAACCAAAGACTAGAGTATTGTGCTTCTAATGCTCCTCTGATCGCCCCGATTGTCCTGATGATTCTGCCTTTTATACAGTCTCCAAGGTATACCGTCGCGGACGCCGTAAAGGTCGCTTTAATGTCCCGTATTATTGAGTCACATCGAGGTTATTATGGGAGTAGTAACGTTCCCATGCTGCTAGGCGCTTATCACCATAACAAAGGAGTTAAAATCGTGCCATTACCCTTGGGAATAATCACAGAAGTTTATCGCCCATATCTTGAATACGGTATGAAGATTCACGATCGACTAGACCCACATGTCTCAGAAACCCTATCGATTAGGGACTAGTCGTAGAAGGGCTTACGACCAGTGGTGGCTATGGTCGAGAAGATCTTACGACCACAGGCTGATCGTAGAAGAACTTACGATTATAGGATAGTTGTAGAAGGACTTACGACTATAAGATAGTCGTAAGAGGACTTACGACTACTAGGTGGTCGTAGAAGAACTTACAACTTCCAGCTTCTCCCTTATGGCTATTAAGGGGTATACTCAAGAGTTATAGATGTCATTATTATCTATAATGTGAACTATAGATAAATGATAAAATAGGGATTATTATATCCTCGCCACAACCGACACGCATGAACCTCAGAGTCACACACTTAATGGGTTGGAACAAACGTGTTCGGATAGGATCCGCTATGGGTACTATATAAAGAGATGCTTGAGGCTATGAGATAGACATACGACGTAACGTGAGTTCCACCGAAACCCTAGCCGACATCTTCTCGAGAGCCTTATCAGGCGAAGTTGGTGCTAGCACACCGGCGCATTTGTTCCTTCCTTGGATGTGTGGATACCGTGGAGGCATTACTATGGTTGCTGTTGCGCTTAAGGACGATCCACGACTTTGCAAGGAATACGATTGGTTGCTGGAGGAGACGATCGACATCGAGGAACGCTAGACGATCGTCTACGACTACTACATCGACGCCGCCTTCGTTGGATCAGTCGCTCCAACTCTTCTTCCGCCAGATCGCGGTTCATGGTAACGATCTATGATCTTTTGCTTGAATGACGCCCTAGTTTACGTGGTAGAATTTTTAAATTGCTAGCTAATATAGCCTATCTGTATCCCTTCAGTAATAGCATCGAAGGCGGTCCAACGAGCCTTCGTGCCATACTAGGCCTCACCAACGTCAAATCGTGCTTGCCCGTGCCCATGCCATGCTACAACTAATATGACTTGAATGCATGGTATACTCCATATTTTATCATCCTTTTGGTATTTCATGCAAGATGGAGGGGCTTGATTGAAACAAAAGTGGGGAGCAAATCCCAAGGCCATGGGAGCTCCTCCACCTTTTTAGCTGCATCCATGCCCAAAAAAAGACTACAGAAAGCGAGATTCCTAGTGGGAGATGAGAGAATCCTCCCTACTGTAGAGGCCCTACAGATTCCAATCCACTCAAGCACCAGAAAAAGGTAAATATCCCTGTATTTTTGCGGCTACGCGACACGTCACTCTACGTCATGCATTGATCATGGTATCCAATTAGCCAAATATATTGACAGCCGTGCTTAGCATAAACAGGTTTGAAAAATTAACCAATATAGCATCTATCTAAACCATAGAACGATTCTTTATATATTCAGTAGACTTGTAGCTGTAGTACACGATATGAAGCGGCAGTTGCATGTGATGTGATCGTGCAGACTACTGTATAGAGAGAGAGAGAGAGAGAGAGGATTCTTTTGAAATTTCGTATGAATGCTCTGGCGTTATAGGTGGCAACTAGCAGTCGTTGACGTTGCCATTCTGCTAAGACCGTATGTTTATTTTAATTTATTTATGAACGTTTGGAGAGAGGGAGGGGGGTTGGAATTCTTTTGAACGTTTGCTTTGTACATTTCGCCAAGTTTTAGCGTGCAGCATCAAAATTTGACATGGAGTGTTCATCACAAAACTACAAACTTGAAGGAAAACGAGGAAATTAAGCCAGTCGCCTTCGATAGCAAGTCGAGCGGAGACGGACAAGAGGTGTGCTTGACTTTGAATCTCAGGCCCCGTAAGGCGCGTGGCACACATATGCTGACTTTTATTAGGGGTGCAGGCTCTGATCAAATCAGCACGCCGATTCCCCGCGTGCGCACTACATTACTACGCTGCGAGAATTCCTTGGTTTTCTCTCCAGATTGGAGTTCCTAATTGCATAAATACGCTACTTGGAATGAAAATCAATTTGAACAAACATCCGACTGAAACACTTGCGAACTCCGTCTTAGTTCTGATCGGAATAGAACTGAACGGCCGCCTGAAAATTGAAACCGCGTCAAGTATTGATTTCCTTTCATGTTAGGGCAGTTTTTTTAGATTATGCATTGATTAATAAAAAGAAGAAGAAGAAGAAGAAAAGGACTTATGCGATGGATTTTTTTGAAGCCTTTTATATGCTTGACAATTGCATTGCCAGCAGATGCAATGTGCATATGCGAATTGTGCATGCATCTCCACCGGCCGGTCGAAATCAAGGAAACAATTTAATTTCCTATAATTTCGGGGTGGAAATTCGTTGATATATATATATATATATATATATATATATATATATATATATATATATATATATATATATCCAACAAGTGGATCTATGTAGTGCATTTCTTTTCTGTCAGCACATGGTTGCACTGTATGCTTTCAGTCCTGACACCAAATGGTCGTCGCAGTTTGCAACTGTAGTAGTCGGCGTGATGCTGGAGCTAGCTCATCTATTGATACTCTCCATCCTTGACCTGTCATATCATTTTTTTCAGGGATCGTCATGTTGTTACATACCTTCATAGAAGATGTTTTAGAGAGGAATCTGTTAGAGAGGAATCTGTTAGAGATATATATCTAAATGTGTTATTCTCCATTATTATAAGGAGTTATGTGCATATTCACCACCTGTATTTTGTGTATATATACTGACCCATTGGCCTCATATTGAATACAAGCACTATTCATAACATGGTATCAGAGCCAAAACTAGGGTTAGGGTTTCTCACGTGTCTTACGTGAGAGCCGCCACGCCTGCTGCCTCTCGCTCCTTTGCTTCGCTTCGTGGTCGCCTCGTCGGCCTCTTCGTCCGATCCGCCGATCCGCCGCTCCATCGCTCGGTCGCCTCGGCTTCTTCAGCGGATCCGCGGTCCCTGGCGACCAGCCGCCGCTTAGCGCGGTCTCCACCGCCACTTGACACGACCCGCCTCCTTGCGCCGGATCGCCGCCGACCCGCCGCTGCCGCAGGCTACCGCCTCACAGCGCCGCGCTTTAGACGCCGCTCGAGCCACGCGAACGCGGGACGTGTTTCGCCGCCTGCGGCGATCGCCGCCGAAGTCCGACCGCCACCTCGCCGACACGCCACGCGCCATCTCAAGGCGCTGCCGCCGTCCTCAGCGGATCGGCCACCATCGGGCGCGCCCACTCGCCACCGCTGGCGCCATCGCTCCTCAAGCGGATCGCCATCGCGAATCCGCCGCCGCCGCCGCCGCCACCCGAATGACACCGACACCGCCAGGGAAACCCTACGCTGGTTCTCATGCGTAGCAGCCGAGTGACTTCGGCTTTTAGCCCGCCGAAAAAAAAAAAAAAAAAAAAAAGAGAAAAGAGAGAGAGAGAGAGAGAGAGAGAGAGAGAGAGAGAACGTTGTTTAACCGTTGCCTGCCCAACACATTGTTAGATTGCGCGTTTTGGTCGCCATAGGCTGCCCAGCCCACCTACCAATGGCTTCCGCTCACCGGCGCGTGCTAGTCTCGATACCACTCTCTATGCTCGCCGCCGTCCACTTGCTACACCGATCGCTTCCACGCTTCAAAGACACCGCCTCCTCCGATGGTCGCCACAGTGGTGGTGGCCGCCTCCATCTGGCGGTGGTCGCCTCATCGCTTCCTCTCGCGACAAGGTCGGCCACATTGAGTCCCATGCTATAAGAAGCGGCGGCATCTTTCACGCCGTTCTTCTACTAGCACGGCACTAGTGCTTCTACATCGACGTCGCCTCGCATCGACTCCTTCAGCGCTTTCTCTCCGAGCAGAGATAGCCAAACTTCGGCGCCGCTTGCCGCTTTAGGTTCTCCTCGGCAGTTCTGCAGCTTTCTACATCGACGTCAGATCGACTCCTTCAGCAGCTTTCTCATCGAGCGGCGAGATAGCCGACTTCGCCGCTTGCTTGCTTCAGTGTTCTCCTCGGCAGTGTTCTCGCGGTTTTGCTATCGACTCTTCAGCATCGCGAAACCACCACCTCCACAGCTTAGGCTCCTCCCGTGGATTCTTGATTCTCGAGCATCTTTTCACATGACTCGATCCTTCCACTGTCTTTCATTACACCTCTTGATTCTCCGTCAAGATTCTTACCGCTAATGGTACATCTCTTTCGTCTCTCAGTCGAGGATCTCTTAGCAACTCATCTTTTCATGTTCCTCTGTTGCTCATGTTCCTCGCCTTACCATGCAACTTCTTTCTGCTGGGCAGACATCGATCTTGGTTATCGGGTCATTCTCGACTCGACTCTTGTTGTGTTCAGATCGCCACACGGAGCCCCCGTTGGTTCTCGCCTCGGCGCCTTGACTCACAGCGTCTCTGAGCTTGATCGCTTCATCTTCCTTCTTTGCCCCGCCGCCAGCTCTCTCGCTTCACATTCGTCTACCACTTCTTTCAAAGAAGGCATCACCGTCTTGGCCATCTGTGTGGATCTCGTCTGTCGTCCTTAGTTCGTCGTGGTCTTCGGGGTCTATCTCAGAGACGTGTCTTTAGATTATCGTGGTCGTAAGTTAGGTAAACAGATTCACTTCCTTATCCCCATAGTGAGTCCGTGTCTCAAAGATCCTTTTAATCTTGTTCATTTCGATGTTTGGGGTCCGCTCCTTTCGTTTGAAAAGAAGGTCATCGATATTATATCATATTTATCGATGATTTCTCTCGCCACACTTGGATATATTTCATGTCTTCCGTAGTGAGGCCTTGTCTATCTATAAACAATTTGCTACTATGGTTCGCATACGCTTCTCCACTCCTATTCGTGTCTTTCGTCCGACTCTGCCATGTAGTATCTCTCTCATCACTGCGCAGCTTCCTTGCCGAGCGGGCACTCTCGCCGCTTGTCCCGGTGCTCATGCTCGTAATGGTGTTGTTGGCGCAAGCATCGTCACCTCCTTGAGTCGGCTCGTGCTCGATGATTGCCGCCTATTCCACCTCACTTTTGGCCCGAGGTCGCTTTCCATCGCCACCTATCTCGTCAACATCCAATTTCTTCTTCGCTCTTCGTATGCAATCCCTTTGAGCGTCTCTGTGGTCTCCTTCGACTACTCGCCTTCGTCTATTTGGTGCGTTTACTCGTTCTTCTCGCCGAGAACATACCAAACCGACCGCTTCGATGTTGAGTGTGTTTTTACGGGATACTGATGCGAGCACAAGGGCTATTTGGTCTTTGGGATCCTGTTGGTCGACGGATGCGGATTTCTCGGGATGTGACTTTCGACGAGTCTCGCCCTTTCTACCCACGCCCCGCTCTCCTTGGCTTCCTCTGTGGAGTCTCTGTCCTTTTGACCTTTCCAGATACACCTATATCTGTTTTGCCCTTGTCCACCCGGCCCCATCGAGTCTCCACATATTCCCCGTGGCCTCTCCGCCGTTATCGCCGCTTGCCGTCTCCTGCGGCTCCTCAGATCCCCCACTACATTCGCTCTACACTCGACGACCTCGATTGAGGATCTTCCAGATGAGCCATCTTCTTCGATGTTCCATCTTCTTCCGATGGGTCATCTTCTCTCGCCACGCCTCCGCGATCGCCAACGATCGATTCGGCGCCTGCTTTTGCTTTTGTTGCACACTACTTGTGAGGGCTCCACGGGATGTTTGTTGCTCATCCCGAGTGGCAAGATGCCATGGCCGAGGAGATTGTCGCCCTTGAGCGTCTCGGTACTTGGGACCTTGTTCCTTTTCCATCTCACTCTCGCCCTATCACGTGTAAGTGGGTCTATAAGATTAAGACTCGCTCGATGGCTCTCTTAAGCGCTATAAGGCGCGTCTTGTTGCTCGTGGCTTCCAGCAGGAGCATGGTCGTGACTACGACGAGACTTTTGCTCCTGTGGCCCACATGACCACTGTCTGTACTCTTCTTTCGGTGGCGTCTGTTCGCCATCGGGTCTGCTTTCGGCTTGATGTCAAGAATGCCTTTCTTAATGGCGAGTTGCGTGAGGAGGTCTACATGCATCCGCCACCGGGTATTCTGCCTCGAGGGCATGGTCTGTCGCCTTCGCGCTCTCTATGGCCTTAAGCAAGCCCTCGACTTGGTTTGAGCGCTTCTCCTCTGTGGTCACTTCCTTGGTTTTTCAAAGTAAGTGATCATGATCTGCGCTCTTTGTCCACACTTCGCCTCGTGGTCGGACTCTTCTTCTTAGATGTTGATGATATGCTCATTACGGAGATGATTCTGAGTACATTGCCTTTGTCATGGCTCGCCTTAGTGAGCGCCTTATGTCGATCTTGGTCCTCTTCGTTACTTCCTTGGGATTGATGTTACTTCCACTCCAGATGGTTTCTTTATGTCCCAAGAGAAGTATATTCAGGATCTTCTTGATCGCGCCTCTCTCATTGATCATTGTACTGTTGAGACTCCCATGGAGCTCAATGTTCACCTCCGACCCTCTGATGGCGAGTCTCTTTCTGATCCGACTCGCTATCGTCATCTTGTTGGGAGTCTTGTCTATCTTGTCACATACTCGTCCCGATATCACTTATCCAGTTCACATTACGAGTCGATTCGTTTACGCTCCCACTCAGTCCACTACGACCACCTTCTTCGAAGTTCTCGCGATACCTTCGTTGGACTATTTCTCATTGTCTCTTCTTTCCACGCCCACTCGTTCTGACTTCAGCTTATTCGGTGCTACTTGGGCCACGATCCTCCGATTGCGGTCTATCTCGCCATCTTGTTTTTTCTTGGTGGTTCTCTTATTGCCCGAAGACAAAGAAACATCTGCAGTGTCCTGCTCGAGCGCAGAGGTCGAGTTGCGAGCTATGGCTCTCTTGATGTGCAGAAATTACTTGGCTACGGTGGTTACTTGAGGATTTTGGTGTTTCACACTACACCGACTCTCTTGTCCGACAAGACAGTGCTATCAAGATGTTCGTGATCCTGTGAAGCATAAGCTCACCAAGCATATTGGTGTTGATGCTTCCTTCATGCGGTCTTGTGTGCATGATCAGGTGATTGCTCTTCAGTATGTGCCTTCCGAGGTTCAGATAGCGGATTTCTTTACGAAGACCCAGACTCAAGCACAACATGGCTTCTACCTCTCCAAACTCAATGTTGTTGATCCACCATGAGTTTGAGGGGGGGTGTTAGAGATATATGTCTAAATGTGTTATTCCCCATTATTATAAGGGGTTACGTGCATATTCACCAATTGTATTTTGTGTATATATATTGGCTATTGGCCTCATATTGAATACAAGCACTATTCATAATGAATCGATGTTTTAGCTCATGTTATCTAGTGGATGAGGACTTCATTTTGCTTCTTCTTCTTCCTCTCAATGTTAACTAGTCTTTCAGCTACCTTAAAAAAATAGTCCTTCAGTTGTTTCATGCATCAAAGATGTAAGCTACTACATGGACTGATCACCAACCTATGGAAGTCCAAGAAATCGACAACCTGAGCCGTAAACAAGGGACCAACTACTCATCTCAGAAAAAAAAAAAGAAACAAAGAGGGGGCTAACTACTCTCATCCTTGACCTAATTCGATTCACATCGGCATTGTTGTTTGTAGTAGTGTTTAAGTATTGTCCATGTACATTCAGTTAGTCATCCGTACGTAACTTCAGCCGCAAAAAACACCCGGTAGGACAAATCGACAGTAATTACTCTGCTCCTCTGCTTCTGCACATATATTATCTCGCATTAGTAGTTGCAGCACACGTAATTCAGTGTATAGTATTGACGCGGAACAATCCAATATGGTCAACTTCTAGTGTGTATCAGTGTATATTTATTTGGGGGAGCAATGCAGAGGTTGCAAGGCATCAGTTGGCTTCTTCACTTAGTTGTTGATAACTACGAGTTGAAGATTTGACCCAATTATGAGGCACCACAAGTCCAAGCATATATGCGTATCACGTTGACTTGTCCAATGCAAAAAATATCAAATTGAACTGAGAATAAATGACGTCGGTGATCTTGCTTTTGGGTAGGACAAAAAATGTGTGGCAGGTGATGTAGTAGTCGGCGTAGACTTTGAAAAGATCACGTTGTCCAATCGAACGCAGACACTGCGCAAGTCAAGAAATCGGCAGAGATTAGAGTCCTCTTGCATTTTCAGTGGTGGCTCTGGGCCATTTTGGCCAAAGTTTCTTCTCTGTCCTTCTGGCTTCTGGGGGAAAGGAATTTGCTTGTGTAAAAGCATGCTTATTTGAATCGTTTCGTTTGCTTTTGGACTGAAGAAATTGAGACGAACAACTGTTTAATATACTTGTTTTGCAACAATATTTAGTCCAGCATAAAGCAATCCACTTATTACTTATCTATGAAATAAGTAATAATACTCCATGTCCTTATCAGAGCAGGATTACAAAAACCAGTTATCTCTGAAGCGTGAGAAGTTTCAGGCAAGTTGCAGACGAATCCTTTTGTGGAAAGCGAAGAAACGCTGCGAAATTTCATGCAGCGTGTTCTCATCATCCTGCCATCACGGTGCTCAGTCAAAGGAACTATGCGTCTCTCTCTCTCTTCTCATTTAGAAATTTCTTAAAGCGATTCGATAGGTACAAGTCGAAGCAAGCATTGAAATGCCATACGCTACGAGCTGAAAGACTTTGCAGTACTAGTTTTTCCGAGTCATGAAGTGACACAACAAACTACCGCTCGGGTCCCCGACCGTTTAAAATCCGGCGTGACAATCACGGCGTTGTCGTTGCAAGGAAATTAGATGTGCTTGGGAACGACGATGATAGAAGATCTCGAGAGTTATCTGTCTCGACCCGGATTTATGGTTCAGATCCCCACGTGTATACCATATAATTTTCTCGATCAGTAAATAGTGCAAATAGGTATATTACTGGATCATACACACACATCACACATCGCCATACCACGATTAATATTACATCTCGAGAATTATCTGTTGGACCCGAATTTACCAACAAGAGACGATCATCTTATAATATCAATAAGCTACCGTAGGCATAAGACTAAGAAAATCACCACAAAACCTTTGCAATGCCCCATCCTAACGCAGCTCCACCCACTAAGATTTCCACCGCTGGGGGCTACAACCCTCTGGAGGTCCTCTCTTGCGCCGTATGATTTTCATGTGGCTCCAATCACACCACATTCTGCCGGATAGTGAAACTAACGCTAAGGCGAAGCAAATTAATTAGCCAGCTCGACACCATTATAGACTTGTGGTTGCACTGTTAGTGTCCAAGAGATCATCATAAGATTCGGTCATTAATCGACTTAGATGGTGCTTTCACATTACCTGCTCTCGTGCTTTTATCTGCATCCGCCCAAGTTGAAAACAAATTTTGGATTTTTGTTTTGAAAATCATTTCTAAGTTCAGCAAACCAATCAGACTCCAACCAATGGATGCCCAAATGAAGTTTTGATGTTTGAATGATGTCGGAGCAATTTAATGCCCACATGTCAATATATATAAGCAAGACTAAGTATGGCACTTAGATACAGACTTAATGACTAATTAAGTATACCATTATTTCTATGGTGATAAAGGCTAGTGTCCAAGATCAAGGAATGAAATTTACTAGCTCAATTTGTACTAAGGCATTAACTACAAGCTATTGACAACATAATTACAATAAAAGTATAGCATGCAACTTCATAATTTAAAGCAATATAATTTGCATTAAAAAGGTAGGAGTGATATGATCAAAGTGTTGACTCGTATTGCTCAAAGTCTTGCTGGTCTTGGTCATGCTCGATCTGCTGCTCTTCTGGAGCTTCAGGATCTATTTATGTGAAAAACAACCAAACTCGAATAAATCAATGAATTCAAATTGCATTAAAAAAATTCAAACAAACTCCAAAATTCAATTTTTTTTGTGTTATTAGGTAGGGTTTGAATATATATGAATTTAGAAACAAGAATTGTTGAATTTGTATTTAAAACAGAGAGAACGAGCTCTCTGAAATTTTAAATTCAAAAAAATCCCAAAAATAAAAGAGGAAAGAGGGTATCTCACTGACAACTGGGGCCTACCGGATTTTCATTTTATTTATTTATTTTCAATTAGAAATCCTTAATGCAACTAACAGTAGGGCAGGTATTTTAATTTATTTTTCGATTCATTCTAATTAGAAATTGCATAGTCAATAACAAAGGGGGTCACTTGTCAGTGTGGAATTTGTCCATGGGAATAGCAGCATGGGCGAGGGCCCACATGTCATTGGTACAGTCTATAGATCAGTCTACACGGACATTTTAAAGGGTGGGCTCGCATGTCATAGACTCTAACCTAATTTAGGTTTTAATTATATTTTTCTAATCATCTCGAGCCCACATGTCATACTAACATTAACTTTAATTAATCTACTTCCTAATGACGTCATTAATTATTCATGACGTAGCAGCAGGACACTACCGTGCTCCCTCCATCGCACCGGAACAAGGGAGGGGTGCCATGGATGCGCTCAGGCCGAGCTCAACGTAGGCGAGTCGGACCTCGAGGGTGACCCGGGAGCACCAAAATAGGTCCTTGCGTCCTCGGTGACCCCAAGGACGGTGGTGGCAAGGCGGCGACCACAATTACGGCGTAGCGTAGCCAGATGGCGGCGACATTCTGGCCTACGGTGGAGTTGGCGGCTAATCTAGCCTCGACATCCGGGGAAATGGCCGAGCGCGCCAATGTGACGAGGTCGAGGGTGGTTATCGGCGTGGTCAAAAGGCTGCAATGTGAGTGTAGAGTCTGGGGGTGAAGGAAAAGGCTACGTGAGCTGGGCCGAGAGGGAAAAGGAAGGAGGCCGAGTGTGGCTGGGCTCGGAGGAGAGGAAGGGAATTGGTTGGCTTAGGAGATAAAGGAAAAAAAAAAAAAAGGAAAGAAAAATAGAAAGCGGGATGGGTTGGCTGAAATTCGGCCCAAACTAAATTTGAGGTTTTTAAATCTTTTTCTATTTCCATTAATTTCAATTCAAATATCTGATTTGG
Organism: Phyllostachys edulis; assembly: GCA_036346405.1. Classification (NCBI taxonomy): domain Eukaryota; kingdom Viridiplantae; phylum Streptophyta; class Magnoliopsida; order Poales; family Poaceae; genus Phyllostachys; species Phyllostachys edulis. The sequence continues at coordinate 4,735,352 of CM070560.1, read as the reverse complement.
TGATTCAATTTCAATTATCAATTTAATTTAATTTCAGATTTTTTTGTCTTTAACAATTTGCATTTTAATAATTGATTTTGAGATATTCAAAATACGGCAAAACTCCAAATAACTCTCCAAAAATTCAAATAGGCCATCATTGCATAAAAAAATCCCACATTTTCACTCTCGGATTTTTGCTACAAAATTTGGAGGATGTTACATCATGCAATCAAACATCATGCGATTCAAGAAGGCTCTTAAGTTCCCATTTTCCGGCAAATGATCTCCTAGTCAAGATTGAAGAAGCCTCTTGCCATTTTTTTTCTGACAGCCAGCCAAGCTTTGCCAGACGTGGCTATATCTTGTTTCCTACTTAATGAAATACGCGCGAGTCTTTTGTGTGTTCTCTAAAAATAATTATAACAGGAGAAGGCAGTGCAGTGCACACAAAGTTTCCAGCACGAAACCACCAGTCCAGTCCTGCATCACAAATTCACAATCCACAGGCAGAAATCGCTTGCGGTAAGCAGAATACAAAATTTTAGAATGAAGTCGAGGTACGGACGATTGTACCAGCACGGACGGGATTGCAGTAGAGAGCTAGAGATGGTGACTGTCCCAGCCGTTGACCTGACGGCGTGAGTCAAGGAACCCTGCAGTGACGCCTGCCGCGTAGCCATCCTTGGGAAACTTCCTTTCTCGGTGCGTGGCGACTGGCGAGGACGACGACGAGAGACTGTGTTGGAGAGTGGTGTGGGCTGGCCGCTCAGTTTTAGGACGGCGACATGGCCCAGCAGCCCAACGCATGCACAGCAATGCAATCCGGTGATATCTCACGTCCGGACTTTGTTAGCTTCCTCCTTTTCCTTTTTACGATTTTTCTACGGCGATTCTCTCTTTCCCTTGCTGCTAAGCCCTGCCCAAACTATGCCCGCTGTGCAGTGCTTAGCCAATACTGTAGTTTATTGGGCTGGACCAGGCGTTAAGCCCGGAACATTAATCGGAGGAGAAAAGGGGGGAAATCGAAAGGTGAGCGCCTGTGCAGCTGCGAGCCGTGCCGTGCCGCTCGTCGGAGAGATGGAAGAAGACGCGTTGTGTGCAACAGGGAGAGCGCCGTCCCGTCATGCAAACGAGGGCCAAGGAAACCTGATGTGCTGCGTCTCCTCCCTCTTCGCTGCAGCATCTGGACTGCAAGGATGGGGAGAACTCACAGACGGTGTGCTCCAACTCCAATCCTTCGTTGCTCTCCTGAGGACCTGAGCAAGACAAAAGATGAAGACTATATATTACTAGGACGGTAGGTAGTAGTATATAACGATGGTTCCCTTTCAGAAGGGAGATCATCTTGTAACTATCTATAGGCTTCGGTAGTAGTAACATTAAACTAGAAGACAGGTTGTCCGTGCTCCGTGGGGTCCTGATGCCTCCGCAAAATTCGTGTGGGCGTGAGGTGGTGTGTGGTTGAGACCATGTACCCTCGAAAAAAAGAAGACGATTGTCCTACGTGAGATTTGTAAGGTAGTAGTGGTACAAACTGGCGTTGGATCTGATTGAACCAGCCGAACACTGATAGAGGCAGACCGCATTGGCAGCCGTCTTGTGCTGACAGTAACAACTTTGCCCTGGTGATGCCCAGCCTGCAGCAGCCAAATGGCTACTCTTAACGCCAATAACGGTTAATTAGTGAAGCACAAAACATCCTCCGGTTGTATCATATCCTGATCTCAAAAATGTTTTGACTGAGCCTTGCCGTGGCAGGGAGACCATTTCAAACATACAGATTTCGAACCACTTAAGCCATCTCCACAATTGCAATGACTTGTAGCACTCGAACATACCACAGCCAAAACCATGTCGCAGCAAAAGGAGACCAGCACAAACTCATCTAAGAAAGAAGGAAAGAAAACCAACTCAACTCAGGAGGGACAGAATGCCAAAGTGCTTTCTCTGGTCGCGCAGTTACATCAATCGCCCACAATTAACAAGCAACGAACAATGCAATGGGCAGCACCCCAGGAAGCAAGACAATAGATAAGACTTAGCTCCCAAGACAAAGCTCATCTATGCAGCCAACCAGTATGGCAAAATTACAACTGCACTGGACAATTTATATTCATCACAAGCAAAAAAGTAAAACTCAGATCCATATTAGCAACCTCGTTACAGGTAGTAGTAGATAGGAAAACAAAACGCAACTCATGTCCCAACTAGCATCAACCGGGCGTCTGGTGAACACCATCCACATTTATTCTCAGCATAGACAAGCAGGCTGGTCTCCGAAGCAAAGTGATCTACTGAGTCTTGGCCATGTGGCGGATCAGGTCGACAACACGGTTGCTGCAGAGAAGCAAAAACAAGTGCGATCAGCAATAGCGGACAAGCTTAGACATGGCATAGTTCGAAATCAAACCAAGGGTGCCTCACCTGTAACCCCACTCGTTGTCGTACCAGGAGACAAGCTTGACAAAGTGGTCGTTAAGAGCGATTCCAGCCTTGGCGTCAAGATGCTCGACCTAAGAGGCAAAACAAGTACAAAGACTGAGTAACACAATACAGGGGGCATCGTTCATGGGCTATTTGAGAACAAATGAGTCCTCCAGGTTTCTTAAAGCATAGTAATTGACTATTGACATCAATCTGAAGGCAGCAGGCATACCTGCTGTCACCGATGAAGTCAGTGGAAACCACATCTTCCTCAACATAACCCATGATTCCCTTAAGCTTTCCCTCAGACGCAGCCCTGAAAAACAATAGCATACTCTATTCAGTGACATTCTGCATACTCTACCCTATCTTGTACTGTTCTGCACCCACACATGGACAGAAACTACTTGGACACCATACAACAATAAGTAAACATGTATTAGTGAGGTGTTACTCGCTGCCACAAGCAGCAGCAAAGCACAAATAGATCTTTCTCAACATGAACTGTTGTTATTTCCACAAGGATGGCTTTAAAAGTTACACTTACTTGATAGCGTTCTTGATGTCATCGTATGAGGCAGCCTTTTTTGTTCTAACAGTGAGATCAACAACTGACACGTCCACAGTGGGAACCCGGAAAGACATACCTGTAAGCTTGCCATTCAAATCAGGAAGAACCTTGCCAACAGCCTGCAATCCATAAATATTATTATAGTCAATACGCTGCAAACCAAATTAACAAAACCACCTGTTACAGCAGATCATATAAGTGGGAGCAAAACTTTAGCATACATGCGCCTCCTTTTCCCTAAACAAGCAGGTGCAACAGCAAATCTAAACAATAATATAAACTGTAGACTCGTAGTGTTGTGCAGACAATGATTGACCGATGAAACAAGCTTGTAGTATTAGCATTGCAATCTATCGGTCAGGTCCTGTGCAATAAAAACTACTTTACACTAAGATTTGTACATGCTATTTATATACGGAAATTAAGCTCAAATGAGCATGAACTATATTACAACCATCAAAGCCATCATCACAATGCTGGGCAAATCCAAAAGAGGGAAACAAGGTTTCACGGTTCTTAGTATTATCACCAGGTCTACTACTTAACATCCCTGAATAAATTTGTATCAAAATACATATAATCCACTATGTGCAAACCAAGCAATACAGAAGAGGTGAACAGAAAATGGAAATGGGTCCAAAACAGTGCCTTACTACATATAGACAACATTGTTTGTGACATACCTTGGCAGCACCAGTGCTGCTGGGAATGATATTAAAGCTGGCAGCCCTGCCACCTCTCCAGTCCTTGCTTGAAGGTCCATCAACAGTCTTCTGGGTCGCTGAAAGACAAGTATGCCACAATTTCAATTTACGAGAATGACTAGACCTTTAAAATAATCTTAGAAACAGCATTGCCAAACAATCAACGAAATCTTACCAGTGATGGCGTGAACAGCGGACATCAGACCCTCAATGATACCGGTTGTCATGAATGACCTGGTGGATGACATTAGCCATTATTAAGAAATGACCCAAAATCCCAATAGCAACCATTAAAAACAAAGGTGATACAACGGAAAGAACATACCTTAGCAAGGGGAGCAAGGCAATTTGTGGTGCAGCTAGCATTCGAGACAATGTTAACATCTGAGGTGTACTTGTCCTCATTGACACCAACCACAAACATTGGTGCATCTTTGCTTGGGGCAGAGATGACCACCTTCTTGGCACCACCCTAATATTCAAAGAACAATGTAAGATAAGACAAGCATTCTGTTGAAAATGTATTGAAATAGCTAAATTCCTGAAACAAGGGAAGGTCATACAGCATGTGCCAAAAGCACAAACAAAAAATTATTGTAGAAGTAAAAGAATGGAGTCTTCTTAATGTGTATATTATTTTATTCTCCATGGTAGCAAACTACCGATTTTGTTTGTTTTGCAGTCTCAAAATATGATTTCAGCCCCATTTCAGTAACTGTGCTAAAATCAGCAAAACCAATAGCCATTGAATAAACTACCACGAAATTTCAAGTCCCAACTTACTATAGCATACCAGAAGCAACACAACTAAATAAATTGAGACAAAAGAAATTAGTAACTCCACAGCTTTGTCATCTATGTTTCTTCTACCTTCACGCGCACTAAATTCTAACAATTGCAGCTCTTCCAAATCTAAAATCATGGATTTCCAAGGTGTTTGTGTGTATTTTTTTGGACATTCTTTTACACATTAAATAAGAAAGTACAAAGCACAAGATGTGGGTTTTTTTATTCTTAACAACTTAAGCACGGACCATCATTCTAATAAACCAAAGGATTTTTTTTGTTGTATGCAATCCACAAAAAAGCACATATTTTACCGAGAATGTAGCATGCGAGTAAGAACAGAACTCTGGAAGGCTACGGAAATTGGGTTGGGTTATAAGGTAGCAATTATACCTTCAAGTGAGCAGCAGCCTTCTCCTTATCAGTGAAGACACCAGTGGACTCCACGACATACTCAGCACCAGCCTCAGCCCATGGGATCTCCTCAGGGTTCCTCAAGAATTGCAGTGGATCAAACATTAGTTTCACAGCTTCAACACAGACAAGCTTCAACACATCTCTTCCAACGAAGCCATAATACTAATATCAGACTACCTGATGCCGAAGACAGTGACCGGCTTCTCGCCGAAGAGAAGCGTCTTGGAGTCCTTGATCTCGAGGTCACTGTGCTTCCACTGGCCATGCACGCTGTCGTACTTGAACATGTAGGTCTGCACATCACAAGGGCGACACAGAAATTATGAGCATAACATACAAAATACATACGATTCAACACACTAAAACAAGCCTAACACAGAGAAAACCACTAAATCTACAAACTCTCAAGCTGTATGAATCAACTAATAGCATAATTAGGCAACTAAACCGGCAACTACTCAGATCTAAGAAAGGAAATTGCCAATTCGAAACCAAAACCACTGTAGAACCCTGACAAACCACCGTAAGCATGCAAGCTAATACAAATAATAGCTAAAACCATCCTAAAACCCTGCAAGCCACCAACTCTACACACCGTATCGAGTGGAAACCACAGATCGAAGCGCATACCATGTAGTCGGTGGTGATGAAGGGGTCGTTGACGGCGACGAGCTCGACATCCTCGCTCTGGAGGGCGACCCTGGCCACGAGCCTCCTGATCCTTCCGAAACCTGCCCCAAAATCACACCCCGAGACACACAGAAACCAACTCAAATCACCACAAATCCAACCAAACCACACCAAAAAAGTCGAATATGTAGCTTCGGGCTTCGGGTAGGAACTCACCGTTGATTCCGATCTTAATCTTGCCTGCACCCCCAAAAACCCGCCAAAAAAAAAAACAGCCAAAAAAGCGTTAATTAGATCGGGAGACGAAGAAGCGGCAGGGAGCAGTAATTAGACGGGGAAATCCGACGCGGATGTGAGCAATTACCCATGGCGAGTGGAGTTGCGAGGACGAGGAGACGACGAACGAGACGGAGACGGGAGATATGCGGGGAGAAGAGTATAGAAGCGGATATGGAGAAATGGAGAAGGTTTAAGCGCCTCCTTTTATAGTGCCGAGAGCAAAAGCTACACTGATCGATATGGAAAAGTCGAGAAGGTTTAAGCACCTCCTTTTGTAATGCCGAGAGCAAAAGCTACACTTTTTTTTACGTGAACAATAGCTACACTGAGCGAAGGCGAGAGGCAGAGGCGAAGGCGAACAAGGAAAAGTACGGAGAAAAGATAAACAAATGGGAACAAAATAAATTAAGCGCGATGTGGCGGTTTCCCCAGCTTTTTTCCACAAGGCGCAGGCCGTGCAAGTTGTCCCGATGACGTGTAGGCCCGGACAGTAGCGAGGCCCACGTGTCATTGGAGAGTTAATGATCGTCCGACGCATCGAATGGCTTGCCCACTCTCCGAGTCTCTTACTTTCCTAGTCCAAATCACTTTTAGTTGAGCTGCTCCCTAACCTAATCTCTTCTCTATTCCCCGCACATGTCTCACCTGCTCACCACCCTCTCTATTTTTTTTTTCGCTTGTCGCTACTAGAGACAATAATTGAGCTTAAGGGAAACCATCAACCATGCTAGAGCTCGATCCCCTCCTTAAGGGTGGTTGGAGCACACCGAATCCATTGTTGCCAGGGCTGAAGCTCACCGGATTTGTCGTCACCACAACCAAAGCTACTCGGATCTGGTGGTCACGAGGATAGAAGAGCGGGGTGGCGGAGGAAGAGACCAAGCATGGTCGGCGCCATCATCAAGCTGTGTGGCGAGGCTTCCCAAGCCTGCGGTGTGAGTAGAAAGGATAAGCATCGCCACCCTTCTACGAGTTCATGGGTGGGCGTCGCCTCATCCTCCTCGAGCTCCTACCTAGGCGTCGACACTTCCTCCTAGTGGGCTTTAATGTCATGCGCTTGTTGTAGCAATGAGGATTTTATTGCAATAGATGATTTGAAATGTTGGTACTATATCTTTTGGATGTTGCGAGAGCATTTTTGAAGTGGATTTTTTTCTCATTGCAATTGTTGCAATAGGTGATTTGAAATGTTGGGACTGCTATCTTCTGGATGTTTAGTAACAAATACTTGGAGTATATTTTTTTCTCATAAAAAATCTCAATGTTGCAGTGGATGCTTCTCATTATTTTAATAGGTGATTTGAAATGTTGGGACTATACCTTCTAGATGTTTCATAAGTTAGTTTTAAATGTTGCAATTTTTTTTATGTTGCAACAAATATTTTCGGATGTTACAACTATTATTTTCAAATGTTGCAATGTTGTAATATCAGAATTTGTTTGATTATATTTGAATTAGTCTTTAAGCACAGCTAGGTTCAGATGGTTTCCATGTAATTTTCGATGAGAATATGTTATCTTCCTAATGATATTTCGAAGGAGATCGGGGCGAAGGGAGCTTTTTTTTGTTGCATCGAGGATACGTGATGTTGCAAGGCATGACGTGACGATCTCGGTGCTCTAACGCACGTCCGAGCACTAGTAGCGCCCTATACAAACAAACGGGAACCAAATAAATTAAGCGCGATGTGGCGGGTGACTGTCTTTCCTCGCTTTTTTCGGGAGTTTCAATTATTTGCCACTACTAAATATGATAATTGATTATCCGCCACTAATGTGAATATGATATGTGGTTCCGAAAAATTATAAAATTCACCCTTATGCGATGGCAAATAATCAATTATTCTTTTTTTTTTCCAAGAAGCGCAGACCGTGTAAGCTGTTCCGATGACGTGTAGGCCCGGACAGTAGCGAGGCCCACACGCGTCATTGGAGAGTGACGCGCTCATCGAGGTGGGTACGCGGCGCGGCGCCTCGTGGTTTCTCGCGAAAGGAATGGGTGGGTTGGAAAAAGAAAGTGAGTTTTTCCTTTAAAAAAGGTAAAGTGTTTGTGGTATCATGCGCCGTGGGTTGGGGGTACTAATGTTGTGCACACGTGGCGCTGGTTGGTTGGTTGGTAATCTGGACGGCGTAGCAGAAAGTTGACGGGGCGGGTTGGTTCGGCGGCCCATTGGATGTGTGGTCTGGAAGGTTGGACGGCCGCCGGCGACGACCCCGCCCGACTCGCGCTTGGTCGAATCCGGATCCTCTGATGCATGCAGCTTGTGGTGCTTCTTACCAGACACTGCGCGCTCTAGTGACTAGCGCCACACGTTTGAGGTGGTAAACGGGACAGCTGATTCCGAGAACAAGAATAGTGATTCATAAAAGGAAATTTACTAGGAAAGAATATCACAGTGAGACTCTCTATCAACTCGCGATTTTCTTACGATTAATCGAATCAATCGGTTGATGGGGTAAGCGCTCGTGCGATACCCTCCTCATCGTGATTTTCTTCCGATTTGTGCGAAGTCTTAAGCATCATTTTTTTTTGTTTCTAGTGTCTTTCTTATCCGCTTATACTTATACTGCATATGGTACTTTTCCACGAGGGTTTGGTAGCCTTTATTCATCGTCTTTTCAATTTCAATTAACAACTTTGCTACGCAGTTTTGATACGCATATAGAAAACCAAAAAGGTTAAGCAAAATGTGCTTTGTGTCGTGCGTAACAATATCATGTAAAAATCCTCTAAAAGGGTTTAAGTGCGGCATTTCACATGTATCATATTAGATGCAAGCACATATATAGATAAACTCATATATGTTGTCACATAAATTTCACAAGGAACGGATTAATTTCACGAAAATCTTAAGAACTCCGTGCTTTCCAAATGGGGACGTGCAGTTGTGTCGTGTCAATTCCTACCACACAAACGATGGCAACCTTCATTTGAAAGGACCACAGGAATGGTGGCCACGGAGGATCCTTGCATATGCTTCTCCCAAGTCCCAATTTCCCGAGGCGGCTAGCCCTCTTGGTCATCACGTACGACCCGGGTTTGGAAAACGTCTTGGTCATCGTTCGTCATGCTCCCAAGAACTCCGACCGCCGCGGCGGTTTTCTCGTCATGCGGCGGCGCTAGCTAGCTCAACGGTCGCCGTCGAGCCGTAAGACTTGAACAACCGTACAGTTACTTCTTTCCTCCCTGACCGAATTCTTCAAACTTTTTATCGAACAGACATGTAGGCTGACTTTTGTTCGGGGTTAATTTAATCGAATTGGCTAACCTTAAACCAGCTAAGTTAGCTTAATCTAAATGTTGTGTTTGCCTACCAATCTTTTTAATTTAAATTACCGTTTAGCCATATTAGGTGAGTTAGCAATAGAAAAACAGAATTTAGGAGGGTTAGATGGGCTGAGTTAACTTATTCCACTAATTTAGTGGGTTAACTTAGTCCTAGATGAGAAAGGTTAAAAGGCTTTGATCGGATTAAATTCACACTCCCTAACCTAAGGGTGTTTGACGGATGAAATCCCTAACCCATCTCTTAACCCCGAAACAAACGAGGCCTTACAGAAATTAAGAGAGTTGTAAGAACGAACTAGGACTTGGCAAGGTTTTGGAAACAACTTGATCTAGAGACATGAAGACGTCAGATGCTACATTTTCTTCTTCTGCTGCTTTGTCTTGCTGGCCCTAGATGCATCATTTGAACACAATTATTGATGTGATGAGTGACAACTACTTCGGGTTCAGGTAGACTATAATTTTGCTGCCTCATTCTAGCTGTTTTTTCTCGCTAATAATGCTTGATGTCATACCGACGCAAGAACCCATGAGTATGAAAGCTATTATTTGACTTGCTTGTTTAAAGCATAATAATGAGTATATTTGTTGCGTTTGTTGCAGGTCGAGTATCAACATATATTATTAAGCTTAGAGTCAAAAAGACAAAAAAAAAATACAGACAAAAGAATTTGCGCATCTCGCAAATCGCGCAGTACGGGGTGAGCATGTCGACAGCAAGCTAGCATGTCAGTCCGGCCTAATTCCTACAGACTCGAAAACTTGTTGGACTACGGCCCAAATGCTTTAAGACAGCCCAAAAGACAAAGCTAGCTACATGCTGGTGTGTACTATGCACTGAAGATACGAAACCGTAGCCTAGCCGCCACAGATCCGTCGATCCGCCGTCGGGCCCGTCTCCCCTCTTCTCCGGTGTTCTCGCCGGTGCTGAGTGGGTAGAGAGCACGCTGAATTCCATAAGTTTTTTTTTTAGTTTCTTCTGTTTTGTTTCCTAGATCAATTTGTTCTAGGATTGTTTTTCTCCGGTGAGATCTTAGACCGACTTTCCTTACCTATGGTACTGAACGACAATAGCAACGTCAGAGATCAATATCGGGCCGAGCAGGGTATAAATAAACCACCTCTTATTTTCTTTCATTGAACAACACTGCCACCAAGACATTCACTACTAGAAAAGAGGTATTTCCCCACGGTTGAAAACCGTCAAAAAAATCCCCTCAGGTTTAGGTGGTTGGAAAAATCCAATTTGCCTGACGGTTCACCGTCAATAAAATTTTTCCTGACGGTTTTTTCTATTTTCCTGACGGTTTTACGAACCACCCATAAAATTTTTTTCCTTGACGAGTATTCACCGTCAATAAAATAAAACTTGCTTGTTACAACATAACCGTTAAGAAAATAAAAATTGACGGTTGATCATTACCATCAAGGAAATAAAACTTGACGGTTGGGCCATTACCGTCAAGGAAATAAAACTTGACGGTTGGGACATTACCGTCAAGAAAATTAAATTTAACGGTTCTGTACGCGTAAGCGAATTGTTTTTTCCTAAGTGTATTACCGTCACCAAAATAACTCCGTAGCTGTCAACAAAATTATTAGCAGCCAAGGTAGCAATGCTAGCATAAAATGTCAATGATCATACACACACTATTATTTGATTCATACACATCCATGCATCATATAATCCACAATACACATCCATACATTAATCCACACACAAAATAAGTTCAAACTTAAACTAGCATCATTTCAAGCCCAATACCATCTATAAGGTTCACTTGCAAAAAACGATATTGTAATCCGCACAAAAGACATCTAAAAGTCCAGTATTACCAAAATACACCTAAAGACCAATATTACATACAAGTCATGTAAGTCCATCTAAAAGTCCAATAATACCATTCATGTTGAACTATTCAAAAGAGCTAGCAAGATATCATCAAAGATCATGTGGACATTCATTGCATCCGCCACGGTTGATGTTGTTGGCATCATAGGAGGATCCATCCTGCCCCTTCCTGTAAGGTGAATAGAGTATGTCAACATTACGACATTTGTAAGTTTGTATGAATAAAAGATATTCTCTACTAATCACCAGTATGTTTTCAGACCGACAATAACATGATCTAAAACCTTTGTATGAAATGTTCTACCTATGTTCCTAAATATGAGTTTTGTTGGCTTAACGTTCTACGAGATACGAGATACAAACTTTGACCAAGGGTCGATGGTTTTAATCACAATATGTCTTAAAAAAGCTATTAAAATATAATATAATGGATGTATTGAGTCTCATTCGCTCAAATTTAGTACCGTGGAATTCATCATCTCTTAATTCTGTTCACACAGTATAAAGAATTTCAAACTAAGTATAGTGATATGGTTGACACAAAACCAAAAGGTTTAGGCAGTTTTTTTGGTCGAGTTGCTCTATTTGCCATTAAATTTCAACATGCATCTAACGAAAGAGACATAATTTACCACTTTGTAGCAGCGGCGATAGTAGATTCGAAATTCCTTTATATATCTATCCAGTAACCTCTAGAAAGTTGTCACCGTCAGTGTTAATAACAAAATAATATATATATACTGGCTGAAATGAGAAGCTACATAACAGAGAACAAGAAAATAACCATTCCACCAAAATAGCAGCCAACAACAGCGCCCTCTGGTAGAACACCACTCATGAAAACCAACTTATGCAACCCCTTGTCCCTTTTTTTTTTATATATATAAAACAGGAAGAAATGAGCTCAATAAAATGTGAAAAACTCGAAGAAAAAGGAAGCGAAATCATAATAAATAACACCTACTTTCTTGTAAGCCTTCCTATGCTTGCAGTCTACGCTCTTGGGGATGCATTCTTAGATCCCCTAACAGATGAAGTAGGACTCCGTCCAATATATGATGACCTAAACAACAATAGGACAACAAGGGACCAACGGTTTAGAGAGACCATGCATACACAGATCGACAGGACTGTGCGAAAGATCCAAGAATTCAAATAATATCATAAATCAAATATGTGGCAAGTTGGTTGGTATCTAATCCGGATACTTGAAGCTCAATTTAAGCTCAGAAAACAAACACCTTTGATTGCTTGGAAGCTATAACTATCCCATACATTTATCCAAACATGACAACAAAACTAAGACAGAAAAATTTATCGGCCAAGTAAAGTTTTCAGAGACCTCCAAAAGACATAACTAAGTGCTTCAGAAACCAAAAGGCATCTAAAGATAAATTTCAGTAGCAACAAGAACAAGGTGCTTCTTTTCATTTTATACAATGTATAATCAATCTTGGCTCTAACATACCTTGATATGACATAAATGGTGTACATAAATTAAGTGATCGAAAACTCAATCAACATAACTTTCTGTTTTCTGCATGCCATTTTAGCTCAACCCAGAACCAGCACTAGATAGGTTTAAACAAGAACAAATGTTTTGAGTACAAGTATTAGTAAACCAAAGAAAAATCATCCAAGAATAATTTTCATAACGACGGCGCCGAGTTTGTGCCACAGATTTGAATGTCTCTAAACATCTTGAATGAAACAATAATTTTAGCAAATAAAATGACTATTTCTCGCTTTTGAATGTCTCTCAACATCTTGAATGATCTGCACATGGGGGCATAAAAACACTATATTGCATTCTTGTTTCGAACACGTGATATTGAAATGTTACATTATTAATAACTTAAGATGAATCTACGGTATGGAAACTCAACCAAATAAATGAACAAATTGTACCACTATTATCAAATAAACTGATTTATTTGTCGTTTGAACTATTCAGTTACATTAGATCCTTATAGTATGTAGGTCAAGAGTTTAACTATTTTTCTATTCATAAATAAATACTCCCTCCGTTCTTTTTTACTTGACGTTTTTGACTTTTTACGGTCTTCGATATGCGACTTTGACCGTTACTTTTTATAACTTTACATTAAGATGTAGTAATAAAATTATAAAATTATGATAGTATTTTTAACGACAAATCTAATGATATAATTTTTATGTAGTCAATCTAGATAGTTTTAAATCTATTAGTAGCCAAACTTTAGAAAGTTTGACCACACGGATTCTAGGAAGTCAAGCAAAAAAGAATGGAGGGAGGGAGTAGTCACTACAACAGGACTGACTTTATATAACACATTGTCTGCAACACATAGGCTATGTGTTGTAGCTGCAATGTTTTTGCATCACATACTATATGTTGTCGAGGATCTTTGCAACATATAGTTCACTCATTACGAAAAAGTGTGTTGAAGAGTCTCATGGCATCATATAATATGTGTTGCTCACATATATATTGGAAATGCAATGTGTACAGTGTGGAAATAGAATATTTTTTATTGTTGTCAATGAAAAAAAAAGAAAACCCCCAATAGGGCTTGAACCCATAACCAGCCCAAATTGTGCACAACGCTAGCCCTCCACTACTAGAAATCTCGGTTTTCCCTATAGTTTAAAACGTTCCTTAGTAGTGGAGTTATAATTCAAAGGAAAGTATCTATCCCTAGGGTGAGGTAAAAAAACCTAGAGAACGAAATCTAGGAAAATACTATGGAGAGAGAAACGGATTATGCCATGTCAATGTCATGGTAGCAACTTTCCTTCTTGGATGGACAAAGCCGTAGGAATATATTTTTCATTTTTGCCTCTAGTTTTTTTTAGCGTCCCGCCATTTTATTTTTTTGGCTGCGCGCTATTTTTTTTTTACGCGCTAGTTTTGCTTTTTTTTTTACTACTTGTTTACACCGCCATGTATTTTTTTTGACGCCACGCCAGCTTTTTTTTAAACGCGCCATGTATTTTTTTTTGCTCCAATTCACACGGTGCGCCTACCCGAATTCCCCAAACCGGCGCTAACTCTCGGTTCTAGCAGTCGCCGCACCTAGCCGCCGCCCATGCACCGCTGTCCTCCCCGAGCGTGCCGCCCCCTCCTCCTCCTCTTCGTCCTCCTTCAAGTCGCCCCTGCCTTCCCCTTCTCCTCCTCCTCCTCGAGCTGCCGCCACAAATTTCCGGCGTAGGCAATGCTCCCTCGACGCCACTGGCTGCCGCTGCCCCGAGCCGTCCTTTTCCCCGACGCCCCCCCAGAGATCCTCGACCTCGTCCTCAAGACATGATGAAGCGACTCGCGCCTCCACCACCCTCAACTCAAGGCGGTGCACCTCCGCCTGCCTGCTTCTTGATTGGTAAAGCCTCCGAGATATTTCGACGAACACAAGGCTTGTTTCCCACTATCCCTCCTCTACATGAGTATGTAAATCTAATTGGTCAGGAGGCGTTTCACCTAACACCTTACTTGCATTGCAGTGTACGAAAAGAGTGGAGGAAGCGAAGGTCCGAGGCAAGGAACTATGCTCTTCAGGTTTGTCTCCCATGCCTTGATGCGATTAATGCCCAACAAATGATATTTTCACAATTTTACTGTCTTTGCTTAAAGAAAAGTTTTGGTATCTAGGGTGTGTCATTGAACTCTTTCTACTTACTTTCATTGCCATGAGAAAGAAATTGATGTTTTGAATTTACTTTCTAGAGTTCGAGTTCGGTTGTTACTGCCACTTTGAAACTCATTTTGTTAGTTTCGGCCCTCTAATGGATATTAGACTGTCTTTTCAATTGTCCGCCTTATTGTAGGCGCAATCATAATGTTGAACACCACGGAATAAATAGATCAATGCTCAAAGTAAGAACATTCACCCTATTTGCTATTTGCAGAGGAGGATATCATTGATAGCGCATTCACTTGGGGCTAGCTCGCACGCGTGTACATGGAAGAATTTGAGGCTTCGACATAAGTTTATCGCTCACACTTGGCACTCGCCACTTGTACGGCTTCCTATCTCGATCATTATTTGACATGGATTAGTAGTCCGGTGGTGGACATCCTTCGCTTCATTTCTAATTCGGACATAAAGTAACGCAAGCTTAATGACGGTTAATTTGACACTTGTATTAGAAGTTTGGTGGTGGACATTTTTTCCTTTGTAATTCACACTTGTAGCAACGTAAGGTCGTAAGCTTAATGGCTTGTTTTAGTTTGGCGTTCTTGTAGAAAGTAGTCCGACTCTTACCTTCACGATATAAATTATGAAATTGAGGGAAATAGACTTAGTACTTCTTTTAAACATTGACCTTTTCTTTTTGTCCTACCCATTCAAACTTATGTTTGTCTGCATGGATGTGCATGTTACCTTCTCAATGCTCCATAGACTTGTATGTGGATGATAATTTCTTATATTTAGAAGATATTCTTAGATGTAAAGATCTCTCAACTATTTTTTTCATGTAATTCCACACACAGAATTTATATGTACATTTGTATTCTGCAAGCTTACTATTTCACTTGATGACGTGTTGAATATTACAAAAGGTTAAGAGTCAATATGAAATCCGAACATGTTTTTCTTTCATTTTTACCCCTTTTGCCTTTTCTTTTTCTAATTTCTAGGTCACCTCCAAAAGGTGTATCTGGGGTAATTGACCAAAGTAGAGGACTCATCGGACTACGTTGAGAAGAATTGCGCCTAGCGGTTTACACACGTAACTTCGATATGTGTGCATTCATTGGAAGGTACTCTCCTTCAAGCTAGGATTTCGTGTTCGCTTAATTTATTCTACATCGGGTCATATTATAGAACTTTGTTGAGGTTTGTGCATTTTATCAGTAAACATGTAATGATTACTGATTGATCCTTGCAAAGAAAATAGCATAATTAAGCTACATATCAAGATGGTCGCAAAATCTTACTCCATCAAGGAGCTCATCCTTTGTTAGTTAGTAGCTTGTTGTAATCGCTCTTTACCCGAATCGCATCCCTTCAATTTGATGATGTAAATGATGACACTCCACCGCACAAGTGAGTATGTGAAACACCGTGTTTTAACCTCCTCTCCTCATCGATGGTATGATCCTTGTCAATGACCGATCTAACTAATGTTATAGTATCGAGACCCCGACAATTGAAACTTGAAAGGTCCACCAGATTGACTCTTTGTTCAAGATGATTAAAACATTGCTTAGAGTTTGTCCTCATATTCGAGAGAGGGAGTGATCTGCTCCTTCAGCCCCTTCCTCTTATAGATATCCAGACAATGTTGTTCTGCGTGCTCCCAAGGGTCGTGAGACAACATTTCCCGATGGTGAAATACACACAGAGGGAAGGCTGGCCAGAGGTTGTCGCCTAAGGGTGTTTGTGAACCCAAATGACTCAATAACAGGGAGGTAAGCCTTGATGTTGTATAGTGGTGTACCAGGCCTCTGTATCTCCTCGAACACATGCCCTCTTCTGGTTTATGACACTATAAATTCCAAAATTGATGAATTGCATTTTGCAAGTTTTCCAACACAAAGGAGTGTTGTAGATATTGTCGTTCCAACATCCAGAGGTTCACGGAGGTGCAATATGTCATTCAACATATTCATTTTTACTTTGAATAATAGATGTTGAACTACATTTAATCTTTTTGCATTAAATCTTATGATTGCGAAATGTGGTCGAGCATACCGAATGCCTTCTACTACAGTTCCACCTCCCCCGCCTGCCCTCCACCTCCTACATATGCATCCATCAATGGAAATCTATATCTAATGTTTTGAGGTTGACATTGTGCTTCTTGTCCATTATGAGAACAGTGTGCTTCTCTCCTGTTCACATGTCGATATTGTTCGCTTTTGCTTGTATTCCCAAAGACGCTTCAGATTGTAGAAAAAATGCGCATAAGTGAACGGTTGAATGTGGTACGAATCAATGCTATAATTTTTATCGTTGTTCTATGCATCTTTTGAAACTAGTTACTCTATTTTGGATTTAGATAAATTATGCCCAGCCTATTTATGTGCATGTAACACTTTGTGATCGTGATGGCAAAGTTTGTACTTATTGCAAAATAGCCTAATTAATGTGTCTTCCTCCAACACTATAGTTCACAAAGAACAAGGTGTAAGAACAGGTTACTCAAAACAAGATCCCACGCCGTGCGAGTTCAAAGAAGGCACGTCCTGCTGCAATGACGGTATGAAAGCATAATAGAAGTGTTCTGATTAAGCTGTTACAAAAAGCATAATAGAAGTGTTCTGATTAAGCTGTTACAACTATTTCCTTTTCTTATCTTAATTGCGTTTGCATGTCAATATTGGTTGGTACAATAGTAGTACTGAAGTCCGCCAAACAAAGAGTCTGTGGCATATGCAACTTTGTTAAGCTGTGATCCAGATGCAGAAGTTGATGGTGTTAAACGTGGTAATCAATTTTAGAAAATGCGTATTAATTTTCCAATTGAAGGAAATGAGGTGCTGGTAAGGCCATGGCACCACTACAAGAC
Organism: Phyllostachys edulis; assembly: GCA_036346405.1. NCBI lineage: Eukaryota > Viridiplantae > Streptophyta > Magnoliopsida > Poales > Poaceae > Phyllostachys > Phyllostachys edulis. The sequence goes on along the minus strand of CM070560.1, from coordinate 4,717,929 downwards.
AATCGGTGATGCAAAAGGAAAAACAGTAGTTTGGCCTTCAACTTTTGTATGTTTGTCTTGGCTTGCTTTACTTTCAATGAGTTATCTCTATATCATACATACTTATACCCCCTACAATTTATTGTTGTCCATGCAGGTTGAAAATGTTAATGGTTGAATTTTCTATTTGGATCTATTCCTCACCAACTCATCAAGACGAAGAAGAGATTTCATGAAGATTAGCTAGCGATACTTATGTTTGGTTTTTAGGACTCAATTTAGACTTTTTATCATGTTTAGCATTTTCAACAAACTCCGGTTGATGTATGGAATGATGTGAATGACAATACGTACCATTATTTATTTCCATGTGCAATGCAATCTATCTTTTCGGTTTTCTCATAGAGTTGTATAATTTTTATATTCTCAAACATTGAATGAAAAGTATTGAGATAATAGTTTGTGTACTTCCATAAATTGCAAAAATAATTATTATTTCATTATGTTGTTGAATTTACTACAAATATGCAAATGGCCAAAAAAATATGTTGCCGATAACAAACATGTGTTGCTGATAAGTGTTTGCAGTGCTGTTGAAATATGTGTCACATGT